>JAVBJF010000315.1:0-422866 GCA_033439095.1 Pseudococcus viburni
TACAATATCGTCAAAAATCGTCATTTTTCGTCGTTTTGTGTCGTTTCTTCAAGAAACGACACTTTTTCGGTCTCCTGAGGTGATTTCTGGAAAAAACCAAAAATGTCGTTTTTACAAGATAATCAAAAATCGTCAATTTTCGTCGTTTTTTGTCGTTTCTTCAAGAAACGACACTTTTTCGGTCTCCTGAGGTGATTTCTGAAAAAACCCAAAAATGTCATTTTTACAAGATCGTCAAAAATCGTCAATTTTCGTCGTTTTGTGTCGTTTCTTCAAGAAACGACACTTTTTCGGTCTCCTGAGGTGATTTCTGAAAAAACCCAAAAATGTCATTTTTACAAGATCGTCAAAAATCGTCAATTTTCGTCGTTTTTTGTCGTTTCTTCAAGAAACGACACTTTTTCGGTCTCCTGAGGTGATTTCTGAAAAAACCCAAAAATGTCATTTTTACAAGATCGTCAAAAAACGGCGTTTTTGTTGTTTTTTGTCGTTTCTTGAAGAAACGACACTTTTTGGGCCCCCTGAGGTGATTTCTGGGAACACCTAAAAATGACATTTTTGAAGTCTCAAAATTTACCTTTTTCACTGATTTTTCAAAAAAAATATATCGAATTTCGAGTCTTCAAATAAAACGACCGCGAATAAGGTGTGTATCAGGGTATTTTGACCCGCTCAACACGAACCCGACGTTAGTTTCTTCGTTCAGTCATTTCTCTCCATACAAAACGCTCAAAATCAGAAAAATCTGTTAAAAAATTATATTTTTGCACGTTTTTTTGCGATTTTAGGCCCTTGGTGCATCGAAATCGCCAAAAGTGAATACGTGACGTGAATCTACGTTGAAAAACACGTTTGCAAGATATTTTCAAAAAGTGGTCGCTCTTGGTTTTTTTGGTGTTTTTCACGATTGAAAACTTCAAATAGCCGAAACAACGTGATGCACCAAAATTATTGAAAAAATTATCGTAAAATACATCTCTACAAGATGTAACTTTGTGCCAAAGAACAGAAAATTTCCTTCACTTCCATTGAAATTAAAAATTCTTGAAAATAATGCTATAAAATGGCCATAACTGGAAATGTGAGGGGGTGGGGGTGGGGTCAACAATTTTTCTAAAAAATTTTTTGCATCAAGGTACGCCGGCGCCGTCTGAAGGGATTGCATCGAAAATCGGAGCGGGCCAAATTCACCTAAAACCCGGCTATATTACCCTTTGGCCGATTTTCAGCTTTTAGCTAGTTTTTCATCCCTGCCTGTTTGACTCCGGAGTCGACTCCTTTTCCCTGGATTGAACTCTTTTTAAAAATTTAATTATCCCAAGATGAAAATATTCGGAATGTACATGTAGGTACTTACCTATTCATTTCCAATTTTTAATCACCTCACATCACATCACAAAAAAAACACATTGAAAAATGACTACGTCCAACAAAAAATCAATCAAAATGGCATCGATACCAAGGTCTTCTAGGTGTCTGTAAATTGTACACCAATGGTACCCTATTCCATACCTATAAACATAATTAATAACTTACTTAAATCTATAATTAGAAAATTTTCGTCCCAGTGCAGACGCCAATAAACATGCCCAGATCAATTCGAAATTAGGTACGTATTTTTCACTCAACAAGTACCAACTAATACCTATGCCATTACTATAAAGGTTTTTCGGTATTACCATCATCATAGGTACTATAATCAATTTACCAGCCGGACTTACCTATACCATTTTTGTAATGCGCGAATATGTATTGCTGATTATTCGGCATAACCTTGGCAAAGCCGCCACTTATATTGTTAATTTTATTATTACAAACGATCGGAAATTATCCCTTAATCGAGAAAATATCATTACCGAAATGGTATCGATACGAAAATTATACGAAGCGATAATTTAGTGCGACCGTTTAATACGTCCTAATAACTGGTTCAGTCCGATAATAACGTGTATTTGGCGTCAAATTACATCAGCGGTACATACGACGACGATATATTATAGGTACTTAGGGTCTCTTTTGTTTTTTTTTGGCCGTTTTAGTGATTTCGGCTGAAGGAAGGTGTGGGACTCCGGTTCGTGTGCGTTTATTAATTAATATGTGTCTAATTGTCTATCCCCTTGACCTAAAACTTCGCATAGGTACAGTGTAAATTATGAAATAGTAATATAAACTAGAACATTATCAAGGTGCATGGCTTAAGGAAAAAGCGTAGGACCGATATTTGTTCCGCTTTGGGCGACTCGAACCAGTGTTTGAATAAAGCTTCGCGCGTAATTGGCGCTCCAATGTTGCCGAAACATTCGTGTCTGACAAATTACCAGCGTCGTCTGTGCCATGAAAACAGTCCAAAGAAGAAAAATGTACAAAGATTTCCGCAGGCTTTCGTACGACATCGATGCGGAGTTCACAGCGTGCATGAGACTCATTTACCCACCACTAGTGGAGAGGCAAACAGCTATATATGGAAAGAAAACTGCATTTAATGAAAGAAGCGTGAATTTTGGTATGATGAGTCTTGGGGCCCAAACAAAGGTTTTGAAACCGGGGCCATCCGCGCTCCCCTCCTCTTCGAGGGGGGTGGAGCTCGCAATTTTGAAAAAATTCCTAAAAATCGAGTTTTTGTTAGAAATGAAATATCTCGATGTCTAATGTTGGACATTGATCTGTCGATTCCATTTTCACCATCAAAATCATTTTTCCTCCCCCACCTCCCTGAGGGGGCACAACCCCCTAAAATGTGGATTTTGTGGGAGTGGACACTCGAAACCGAAATTTTGTGAAAATATACTACGTAAGGTGTACAGATCACTGCCGTAGTCCATTTTTCGATTCGCACCTCCCTGCCCCCTGTGGACCCTTAAAACTTGAAAAACGCTCAAAATTGTCGTTATAACGCCGAAATACGACAAGAATTGCGATCCAAAAGGTAATTCTTGTTGGAAATATTTTTTCAAACCAAAATAGGATGTGAACAATGTTGATGCCTCTGACCCCCTCCCCCAGCGCTCTCCCTCAGAGCTCCCAACTACGAAAATTTTTTGCTGTTCAAAATCACATTGAAATTGAAATATTATGACATTTGCTGTTCATTATTGATCGATACATTCCGCTTGAATTGTTAGAATTGTCGCCTAACCCCTACCTCTTTAAGGGGGCAGATCCCTAAAATGTGGGGGTCCCAAAAAAATGAAGGCCCAAGGCTGAAATTTGGTGAAGTTATGCTACATAAGTACAGAAATGTTTTCCATATTACATTTCACCAAATTATTTTCCCTCTTCCCCTCCCCTCATGGTGACCCAAACTCAGAAAATTCTCCATAGAATAATAGTTACCTGTATATTAGATATTAATTTTGCTTATCGTCTCGTCTTGTCTCGAAACAAACATTCTCAATTTGTCTGAAAACTTTTTTAACAATCAGTGTGAAACAAGGCAAGCAATTTTTCCGGATGTTTAATCCTCCATAAAATGGGACTATTGTGAAAATTCTACCAGGAACTTTCAAACTTGTACAATCCTGTAGAAAATTTATTATAGATCTTTTTTTTTTCATCTTTGACATCTATGTGCCCACTAGAATTTATGAGTAATTTCAATGAAAATTGAAAAATTACCATATCTGATGCAATTCGGATATGTTTCTTTTACTTTAGGCTTTCATAAATTTCATTTCGCTGGTGGTAAAATTTTAAACCCCATCTCATTTTGTTGAAAATTCAACGGTAGTAAGGAAAATGATTTAAGATAACTTCCAAACAAAATGATCCAAGTTTGAAAAATGTATCATCAACCAAATACAACTTATGTAAGTTGAATTACAGTCTTAAATATCTAAAAGGTATGAGCGCAAGCAGAAATTATTCAAGGGATGAGCTGAAAATTCGAAAAAAATATGGGGGGGGGGGTCAAATCAGAATGAAAAATCGACCAATTTATTATTTCAATGGCACTCGTGATCAAGGTATTTTCAGTAGATTGAAGAAATGTAAACAGATTTTAGCAATGAGAAAACTTGAAAAATTACAGATTTTTTTGGAACAAACAACTACTTAATACACTTTTTAGTAAAATTTACGTGTTTCAATCAGTGAACAAAATTTAACTGAAAATCAATGATTTTATTTATTTTTCCTGACAAATTGGGAATTGATTGAGAAATCTGTGATTTTTGACTATCATTGATTTTCAATGAATGAAAATCATTTCACTGATTCTCAAACACAGATTTTCATCAAAGACTGATTCAGATTCACAGTTATACTTAAATGTTTATTTAAGAAATAAATGAATGACTAAAATACTGCCTGAGCGAAGGGAAAGCCAAAATTAAAAAAAATCCTGTTTGAAGAGTTGAAAAATACACTTTTTACACATTTTTGTATAAAAAGCTCGAGTTCCCTGAGCCCCCTCCTTGGAACGCTTATGCTAAAAGGTTTATCAGAATGTTTTTGATCTAATGATTGAATTCATCAGAAAATTGTACAATTTTAATCAGTAGCGCATTTCAAATTGTTTTTTTTTTTTCAAGAGAAAAAATTGCGACAGCATCGAAACGCTATCCTACAATTGTCCCCTTTCATAAGCGTCGTTGTTGACTTGTTGCCCATAACGCTTCATAATATTCCAGACGTAATAGAAGTCTGAAAACACAATACCAAGATGAGATTTCAAGTGATTCTCAAACTCGTCTCAACCGTTATCTCGAGTCTCAAAGTGATGAGTGTTTTCTTCAAGCAATAGGAGAGAGAATCTTTCTGAGTTTGGGCCGCCATGAGGGGAGGGGAAGAGGGAAAATTATTTGGTGAAATGTAATATGGAAAACATTTCTGTACCTTATGTAGCATAACTTCACCAAATTTCAGCCTGGGGCCTTCATTTTTTTGGAACCCCACATTTTAGGGGTCTGCCCCCTCAAAGAGGTAGGGGTTAGGCGACAATTCTAACAATTCAAGCGGAATGTATCGATCAATAATGAACAGCAAATGTCATAATATTTCAATTTCAATGTGATTTTGAACAGCAAAAAATTTTCGTAGATGGGGGCTCTGAGGGAGCGCGCTGAAAGGAGGGGAGGGGGTCAGAGGTATCAACGTTGTTCACATCCTATTTTGGTTTGAAAAAATATTTCCAACAAGAATTACCTTTTGGATCGCAATTCCTGTCGTATTTCGGCGTTATAACGACAATTTTGAGTGTTTTTCTAGTTTTAAGGGTCCACAGGGGGCAGGAGGGGGTGCGAATCGAAAAATGGACTACGGCAGTGATTTGTACACCTTACGTAGTATATTTTCACAAAATTTCGATTTCGAGTGTCTACTCCCACAAAATCCACATTTGGGGGGGGGAGGGGGTTGTGCCCCCTCAGGGAGGTGGGGAAGGAAAAATGATTTTGATGATGAAAATGGAATCTACAGATCAATATCTAACATTAGACATCAAGATATTTCATTTCTAATAAAAACTCGATTTTTAGGAATTTTTTCAAAATTGCGAGCCCCATCCACCTCGAAGAGAAGGGGAGCGCGGATGGCTCCGGGTCTCAAAACCTTTGTTTGGGCCCCAAGACTCATCATACCAAAATTCACGCTTCTTTCATTAAATGCAGTTTTTTTGGATTTGCCTCTCCACGTCTCCACTACACATAGTTGGTCACCAAAGACCAGGTAGAAATTGGTGGCATGACTGCGTAAAGGTGCAAGTACATGGGCCTCGAGTAGATACGCACTGGCGTACAAAATTTACTAGATACGTTACGAGGTTAACCTTTTTTAGACGTTCGTACACGTTGCTCCGATGGCTATGTAGGAACTTGACAAAAAATTAATCTAGATCGATGCGCTCGAAGGTGTTTCAACCGATACAAGTGCCCGAAGAGACTATTTCAGGGGCGAAATTGAAATGGCAATACGAAGCGTAATTACCGCTTGGCCACCAGCACCGCCGCCCTCTGATTACAATATACTTAGGTGCCATGCAGACAGAGCCAATAGAACAGTATCTATCATCGTTGGTGCTGGGTACCGCAGCAAACAAATAAGAAATAATATAAATCTATTCTATAATCATACTTACCTTTACCTACCATTTCTAATATGTCCTTCTTTTTTTTCTATCTTAACTATACTTATTCCAGTTAATAGAGTACTTGTTAACGGTGGCAGTTCGGCCTCTACGCTCGTTATTACATTCAATTCATCTTACACTTGGAATTCCAATTGATACGGCGGCCTTTACCGGTAGCTCATTCGGTATAATGTGGAAGAATATATTTTTCTCTTGTAGATTACCAATGGTTGTTGATTGGGTGTTGATGGTAATGGATTGGGGAGTGCGGTTCAGGGAGAAGGGAATTGGTTTAAAAATTTTGCGAAGTTTATTTTTTAATTGTTTTTTGAAAACGTGAAGTCTGGGAGGCGATTTTTATCTGCAGTTGATCTCGCCATTGTCTGGATATTTTGAAAAGTTGAAATCATTGTAGACGAGAAAGGGCCCTTGAACGGTATCTCTGCGTGTAGTGGGTTTCTGTATCATTTATATGCCCCCCCCCCCTTGCTCCTCGGTTTGTTTCAGTTTATCAATATTCTTGTTCGATATAGTGTAATTTATGGTGTTACATGGCGTATTACATGACATATACGAAGCTATAGTACCCTATTGAGATGTGTTTCAGTGTTTTCCTACATGTTACATTAGTGTTGATCTCATTGGTACTATGCACTCATTATAGTTATTTTTTGCACCACTTGACGCCATGCTAACCTCAAGTTTTAGCCACAGGCGAAATGAGGGAGTGGTGATGAAATCCCCCTGAATATTTGAGGGTTCTTTTCTTTTCCATTTGGACTGTTCCATAACAACTCGAACCAAAAATGAAATCGGGTCAGAAGCGGAGCCAGAAATTGTTTAAGGGAGGGTCTCAGATTTCGAGAAAAAATGGGGGAGGGAGGTCAAAATTCAATGAAAAAAATGCAGTATCATGTTATTTCAGTGGAGCTGGAGTAATTCGGGTATTTTCAGTAGGCAGATAATACATTACATACCTACAGATTTGTGCGAAGAAAAATTGAAAAATAACGAGATTTTCTGATTTTTTAGTCAAAACTACTGATTCTGATTATTTCTAATAAATGGGGCGTTGACTGAGAAATTAGAAATTTTTAACCGAAAAATAGGCGGAAAATCACTAATTTTCAATGAAAAATATTTCATGATTAAAAAAGACAGAATTTTTGAAAATTCAACTGATTCAAATTTAGAAAGTGGTAACTAGGTAAGGTTTATTCTAGAAATATAAGGGAGGTATCCAAACTCAAAGTAAAATTTTGAGCCCAAACAAAAAAAAATCGAAAGTACATCATAACAGGACCCCGTATCCAAAATTTCAGTTGCTGAAGTTCATTTCTCGATTTTTGGCAAATTTTTGAAATTTCAAAATTACCTCGTCCTAAAAAATATGAAAATTTGATCTAATCAACGAAAAAAGCTGAAATTTGGTATATACCCTGTTTTCGACCTCCCGAATCAATTGAAATTGGTTTCAAAAGGTTTAGGAGCCACCAGAAAATTTTGGAATATTCCAGAGCTGGAGAAAAGCCCATAAAAATGGCCCATATGCACTTCAGCACCTAAAATCGCGGATAATCCATATTGGTGACCTATTTAATCGATTAAAACACAATTTTCCAAAATTCGTAACTTAAAGTTCAAATTTGAATTTTTGGGCTAGAAATTTTCCTGAAAAAAATTTAAAAATTCGCCTAGTGCGCAAACATTGAAGTAAAAAGTTGAAATTTTGTAAATATCCTATTTTCGAACTCCCGAATCGAATGGAAGAGGTTTCGAGACGTCTTGGAGCAATCAGAAATTTTTAAACTTTTCAGCGTTGGAGAAAATCCCATAAAAATGGCCCATATACGCACTTCAGTACCTATGCGAAAATTGTACTTCAATCGATCAAATAGGTCACCAAAGTGAGTAATCCGCGATTATAGGTTCTGAAGTGCATATGGACCATTTTTATGAGCTTTTCTCCACCGCTGGAAAATTCAAAATTTTCTGATTGCTCCGAGACGTCTCGAACCCGATTCCAATCAATTCGGTAGTTCGAAAATAGGATATAATACCAAATCTAAGCTTTTTTTGTTGATTAGATCAAATTTTCCCATTTCGTAGGGCACGGGCGGAGGTAATTAAAAATTTGTGAAATGAACTTCAGCACCTGAAATTTTGGATACGGGGTCCTGTTATGATGTACTTTTGATTTTTTTTTTGTTTGGGTTCAAAATTTTATTTTAAGTTGAGATACCTCCCTTGTAAGTTACTAAAATACTGCCCGAGCGAGGCTTTGGGGAAAATTTTTCAAAAAAATCATAAAAATCATACTCTTTTTTGACTTTTTTATAATTAAAAAATATCATTTTCAAGCTGGGGGGGGGCGCTCGAGCCACCTGAGCCCTCTTTCCCAGTGCGCCCCCCAATCTAGTCTTTTAATTTCACTCAATTTTTTTACGAGTTCCCCTTGATACCCCATTAACATAAATACGATCATTTTTCTTCTAATCTTCAGGAGTCTGGGGAGAGGACTTCATAATTTTTATGCAATTGCAATCTTTTGCCAAATCACTCATTCTTTGAAGGCTCATATCTCGAGAGCGGTTGTACTTGGGGGAAAACTGTTTACAGCGGCGTTTGAAAGAAAATTGATAGAAGATTCAAAAACGATAATCACATTTTAAAAAGCTCAAAATTGAACTTTGGTGGTGAAAGCTCAACTTTCATGAAAAGTACAAAGATGAAATCTACCATTTAAAAATTTTAAAAAATTTCATGAAGTAGCCCTTTTTACACTTTTTTTAGTTTTTTTAATCACACAAATATTCAAGATGGGATCTTCACACCCCTGAGGGATAAGGATCCACAATTTTGACGAAAATTCATAAAAATCGAAAAAGTAAAGTAACACATCGATTTATACTAACTCAAAAGCGCTGAATTCGAATATGCACTTGGTTTTTTCATTCAACCCCTCTGAACCCCCTATTAGCCTTCTTGATAACGTCAAAATTCAAAAAAAATGAAAAATAACGTGTGACCTTTTTTTTATTAGGTTTTTATGGGCAATGAGTTCGAATATTTGCTCATTTTTTGGATTTGACCCTTCAATGCCCCCCAGTCCCCTCAATTTTGGGGAAAAGTTTGTTAAGAAATAAAAATAAGATGTGGCATATTGATTCTCACTAATTTGAGGGCGTAAAACTTGAATATCAATTTAAGTACTTTTCGATCGTGAAAAAATACGATTTTTGGTGGAGGGCCGAGCATTTGTGACTGGGATGAATGTTAAGATGAAATTTCATCTCAAAAATCATCCCTCGTTTTTCCGAACTTTTGAGGCTGGGATGATGATTGGAAAGAATTTTCATCCCGAAAAAAATCATCCTCGCAATTTTTCCAACCATTTGTTACTGGGATGAATGCCAAGAGGAAATTTCATCCCCAAACATTCTTTCAAAAATTCATCCCAATCACAACTGCTCGAAAAATGGAGGATGATTTTTGGGATGAAATTTCCTCCTGGCATTCATCCCAAAAATCATCCTGCATTTTCTGTGAAGTTGTGACTGGGATGAATTTTGGAATGAATTTTTATCCCAAAAGTTATCTCACGTTTTTCCGAATTTTTGAAGGCTGGGACAGCAATTGAAATGTTTCTTCATCCAAAAAAAAATTATTCCCTGATTTTCTGAGCATTTGTGACTGGGATGAATTTTGGGATGAATTCTCACCCCAAAAATCACCCGTGTTTTTTCGAAGTTTTGAGGCTGAAATAATTATTGGAATAAATTTTCTTTTCAAAAAACCATTTCCCCGTTTTTCTGAGTTTTTGAGGCTGGGATTATTATTCTGGTACAACTGAATTTTAGAAAAATGTTGCATAATCTATGGAAAAAAAAAACTTTTCCTGTTGGGATGGTTTTAGAATCCGTAAAGCAGGCTTTGCGTACCTACCTACTTATTAACGATATTTTTGGGAGAAAAATAAATTCTAAGCAAGTACTTGAGTTTTTGAATTTTTTGAACACAATTTTCGAAAATTTCTCGAGTAAAAATTATGCAACTTTTTTAACCCCCCTTCCCCCTCGCACGCTTTTGGAACAATCAACCCAGAAAAAATTTTATTTTTAGAGGAAAAGCATTGAATTTTCAGAATTCGATATCAGTTGGCCAGTAGGAATGGTAGAGACGTTCGAGAGCCCAAAATTTGTAATTTTTCGGAACATCTTTGGAGGCTACAGACTTCCTTAAAAATTTTGCATACTCGATACTTACTATTACTGATTGCAAAATGTCAAGCTTGGAGTATTACAACATTAACCACGAAATTGGAATTACATAAAACGACAGCTACGAATAACTGTAACAGTCGATCATCTAAGCACGAGTACTTTTGGAATTATTTATCGAAAGTCCACTCCATAATCAACCACCTGTACCTAATTCTATTTTGGCTAAAAGTACTACACACCTATGGGCACCCAATTACGACAAAAATTCCATCTTTCGACCGGTTCTTCATCCCAAAAAAAATAGGATCCGTTGAAATTTCCTCATAACCGAACAAATTTGAAACCGCGGACGCATCGAAGGTATAAATTAAACCCAATTAAATAATCCAAAAGTCTTCACGAACGACAACGTTGGCGATAGGTAATTAAAAATCATTACGATCTCGGCGATGATTTAATTATTGGACAGAAAGTTTACCGTACTACGGATTTCATGCCCGATGGGGACAGGTTAGTTCATCGGTGCACCTTGTCGACTCGATCGACTACCAAAATACGCTGTTAAAACATTAGGTAACTCGATCCCACAAATGCATACCGAACGATAAGTGGATACTTGACAGTGTTTCTTTTCGTTCTTTTTGAATTATCGTATGGCTCAGTGGCAGTGGCACGTCCATCAATGGCCATATTTTCACAATATAAAGCAAATACGAACACGTGCGAAGATTTTACTTTACCTTTTAAAGCGATAGATAGAAATATGGCTCATTATCGTTAATGCACATCGACGTGTTAACTGATAAGGCAGCAAGGAGATGGAAAAAAGGTCGATGTGTGATTGACTGCTGTAGGGATTAGGTCACCGTAGTACACCAAAGATACGTGTAAATTAATATACCTAAAACTAGATCGATTTGAGATTTTGAAAGCTTTATCGAAGCTTTCGAAATTATTAAATTTTTACACGAGATGACGTATCTTTTTGGTCATCATGATACGGGGTAATTATTTCGATGCAATATTGAAGAAAAAATTTATGCAGGTCACGAAATAGATTATTTAATGGTCGAAGTTGTTGCATTTCGATATAATAATATCGAATATCAGTTCGCGCGCGGTTTTTCTATCTCTATCAAATGTCCCGCCTCGAGACAGGCGAATCGTCCGCGCGGTCCGGACGAAACGACGTCACCGGCTCGCTTCCAATGATGTCTTAACTGATTGAATTATTTACCTAAGTTGACCCATTTAGAGATATCAATTCTAAAGAAATATAAAATTCAAAATATACTTAATCTGTAATTGACGTAGGTCTGGGTACACATAATGGACACACTCGAGTTACCCCATCCTCTGTGCTTAATCGTACCAGTACATATGGCGCTTGTCAAAGTCACAACGGAATCGTTGCTTTCATTTATCAAACATAAATTGTCCATTGAGTGTAATTATGACTCAAGAATTGATCGATGGTAATCTCGTATAACCATACGCGAAGCCAACATACCCACGTTATAGCCCAATCCCAATCTGAAATCCGCAACTGTGGCTGTTCAGCATTCGCAGTAGGTACGGAGTACCTACAGAATACATTCAATCCGTCTACAAATGTTTTACGGCTTGAATTATTCTCCTCGTATGTACGTACAACGTTTTAAAATAATAATACGTATAAACGTCACTTATGTAATATACAAAGTTGCCGCTCTACAGCATCTTATACTTAATATCCTATGAGCGAGTTGGGCGCCGCGCCGCACACCACGCGAATGGTGATTTGGTTCGAATTGTGTACATATCTAGATGTACGTCTGGCGAGTGCAATTTAATCGTAAATGGAGTATAAGTATAGGTATTGGGATGAGGAAATGCGAGGTTTGAGGTTTTATCCAAATTGGTTGAATGTGAGAAATAAATTGCTCTCGTGTGAGCAGTGGTGTTATATTTTGCAGATTTTTGATGGGTTTTCAGATTCTTCCTGATTCATTACCTCTGGTGCAGTTTATGTTTTTTTTTTGAATTCTCAAACGAATGCCCATTAAGTCCCAGAATTTTAATTTGTAATGTTGTCATTCTCGTTTTTATTCAGTTGTTTTGGACTATTCATTGGGGTGATCGTTTTGCAATTTATTTTTGAAAATCAGGATGTCTAATAAAATTTGTCGAACAAAAAGCTTAACTTAGCTTGACCGTTTTGGAATGACTTTATGCTTGACTTTTTTGAGAGTTATCCCACGAAACTTGGGCAAAAATCTCGAGGGGGAGAGGGGAATGAAAAATTTGCCGACAAATATTTATTTAAAATGGGGAAATTTGCTGACTCGTATTTTTAAAATGGGGAAATTTGCCAACCAGTCGTATTGAAACTATAGAAAAAAATTCTTGCTTTTTTGTGCTACTTTTATGACTCTGAAAAAAAAAACTATAATAAATTCTTTATTAACATCCTCCCCCGTAAAAAAATTGAAAATTTCATTTGGGATCGCCTTCAAGTCCTCTAATAAAATTAGAAGGACAAATTTTTTTTCGTTTCAAAATATTCAATTGTCTGAAATGAAGAGAAGAGAAGAGAAGAGAAGAGATCATATCATAATTTTCAAAAAGAATTGTGTAAAATTACTGAGCCAGAGCGAAAAATTTGGAAAAAGAGCACCCAAAATTTGAAATTCTTTTATTAAAATTCGTGCTTTTTTCGTGTTGTGTTTTGACTTTCAAAAAAGCGATATCTATGCACTCATCTTCAGATCTCCTTGCAAAAAAATCAAAACATTTTTTAAAAATACCAATCGAGATCGTAACCGAATACTTTTATAAATGAGAAGGGCAATTTTTTCACTTGAAAATATTAATTGTCTGGGCTGGAAAAGAAGAAAGCTCATACCATCATTTTGAAAATAAAATTTTGTAAATTCATCGAGCTCGAGCGAAGCGGGCGAAAATTTTCGAAGAAAAGGACATTTAAAAGTTAAAATTTCTTCACTGTTTTAATCAATGTTTTAGTAAGTATTAAAAGGGAGGAAAAATCTTCAACTCTTTAGAAAAGTAGGTGATTTTCAAAAAAAAAAAAAGAGCCCGAAAAAGAATATTAACTGAAAAATTTGTATTTTTTGACTTTAAAAAAAAAATTATTTATTGAAGGTAAATTGAAGTTTCTTTTTGATTCTTGAAAAAAAGCTTAACCTCTTGAATAAATTAGAGTAAATTCGTCAAGAGACTTGACTTTTCAGCACCCGGATGACCTTTTTGAAAAAACCTTGAATTATCAGACCAGTTTGACTTATCAGACAATTGACACACCCTGAAAATGTAAAGAAATAGTGGTACGAAAGTTGTATCTAGACCTTAAAATAACGTAGTGAAAATTTTAACCCATTGGACCCATATTTTTATCCCTTCTCAACGTGCCCTAGAATTTGCTCATGTTCAAAAAATTCTGAAAAATTGGAAAAAAAATGAAGACTTTTTCTGAGAATAGTCTTGCAAGGGAGGTATCCCAATTCAAAGTGAAATTTTGAGTCAAAACAAAAATAAATCAAAAGTACATCATAAAAGAACTCCATATCCAAAATTTCAGGCGCGGAAGTTCATTTCTCGAATTTTGGCGAATTTTTGAAATATTAAAATTACCTCATCGCTCTGCAAAATATAAAAATGTGATCTAATCAATGAAAAAAACTGAAATTTGGTTTACACCCTATTTTCGACCTTCCAAATCGATTAAAAGTGGTTTCGAGACGTTTCGGAGCAATTAGAAAACTTTGGAATTTTCCAGCGCTGGAAAAAAGCTCATAAAATTGATCCATATGAAGTATGAACCGCAGCACCTATAATCGCGAATTACCCATACATATTGATGACCTATTTGATCGATTAGACCACAATTTTCTAAATTTCGTACCTTTGAGTTCAAATTCACATTTTTGTACAGGAAATTTTCTGGAAAAAATTTAAAAATACGCCCACTGCACACGCATCGAGGTAAAAACCTGAAATTTAACATACTTATACCTTATTTTTGACCTGCCCAATCGATTGGAAGTCGTTTCAAGACGTTTTGGAGCCTCCAGAAAATTGTGGTAGTCTCCAATTATCAGTTTTTTACCTTGATGCGAGCGCAGTGAGCGTATTTTCAATTTTTTCCAGATAAATTTCCTGCCCAAAAATGTGAATTTGAACTCAAAGTTACGAATTTTGGAAAATTGTGCTCTAATCGATTAAATAGGTCATCAATAAGGATAATCTGCGATTATAGGTGCTGAAGTTCATATGGATCATTTTTATGTGTTTTTTTTTTCAGCACTGGAAAATTCCAAAATTTTCTGTTGGCTCCGAAACGTCTTGAAACGGCTTCCAATCGATTTTGAAGGTCGAAAATAGGACATAGGTATAAAATGCCAAATTTCAGCTTTTTTCATTAATTAGATCACATTTTCATATTCTGCAGGACTAATTTTGAAATTTTAAAAATTCGTCATTTGAGAAATGAACTTCAGCACCTGAAATGTTGGATATGGGGTTCTTTTATGATGTGCTTCCGATTTATTTTTATTTGGGCTCAAAATTATGCTTTGAGTTGGGATACTTCCCTAGTTAGCATAGAAGGCTAAGTCCCAATACTTATATAGGTATCATTGGTAACGTTAATGATTTTTTTACCTCCGACCTCTTCTTGACCTGGGGAGGGGGGGGAATTTACATTTTTTTCACCGTTTTTCAATTTTTCAAAAAATTGAGGAAAATTAATTTTGACCAAACTTTTATCAGAGTGGCCGTAATATTGGTATTAGATGCATCCTTTCAACTGTTTACCCATTGAAACCATCACATCGGTGGTAATTTTTTCACTGCTCACCCCCCCCCCCCCCGTTAAGTTATTCGTGTGTTTTTCACTTTTTAAAAATATTTATAGAAAAATTATTTTCAGAATTTTCATCAAATAAAAATTGCTCAGCTCAGTCTAATTTTGCCTATCTTAGAGTAAAATGGCCATTAGGGTGGATCGAAAAGAAAACATGTCCTGGATTTTGACGGAAATTGGCGAAGTACTTCATTTTATGTGGGAGGCCCCGAAAAATTGTGAGTCTGCTAGCTCAAAGAGGGAAAATGCTAGGAGACTTCAAAGTGAAATCATTTGCGAAAAAAATGTAGGTGTTCGCCACTTTTGTGTTCTGCCATACGCTGGCAACCTCGATCGCCCCCTTTCCCCTGAAAAAGTTTGATTTAAGTTTCTACACTTCCCTAAACATTGGCCTCAAATTTTAATACCACGTTTTACTCTCTATAAAGAGGTTGAAAAGTTGCAGGTTGCGAAATTTAGAATTTTTAAAATTTTAACCAAATTAAAGTTTCTCTCTCAAACTCCACAAAAACAAGAAAATTTTTTTTTAGTTACTGAAAATAATAATTATTGATGAAATTTTTCAAAAAATATTCATGGCAGTGTTGTTAACTGCATTTTGATTACTTGACAAATTTCTTATGAAATTCAGGATGTTCATTCTCAGTGGCTTGGAAAATAAACCAGAATTTTTTAGCCATTAAAATAAATTTAAATTGATTTTTTCGAACATTTTTTGCAGTGTGCTGCCAATGGAAATTTTATAAAAATTGCGTAAGTCAAAATGTAGCCGGCAGCTTTGCCATGAAAGCTTTTTGAAAAATTTTACCAAAAATCATTCCAAGAGGCCAAAAAAAAAATTTGGATTGATTTTAAAGGTTTAGTGGAGTAATTTCAATTTGGTAAACATTAAAAAATCGTAAAATGCACGATCTGCAACTTTTCAACACCCAATTTTGAGGCCATTGTGTAAAAATTTAGATCGCACCTGGAGGGGTGAGGTTTCCAACGGATGACAGTATTCAAAAGTCCCGAAAAATCTTTTTTTCTTTTTAAAAACCGATCGCACTTTGAGGGATTCTTAGCTTCTTTTTCCTTTGAGCTAAAAGGGTCAATATTTTTTTGGGAGGTCTCTCTTTCAAAGTAAACTACTTCACCAATTTTCGTCAAAATTCAGGAAATGTTTTCTTCCTCGACCCAATGTAATGGCCATTTATTGGGAAAACCTCCCCCTAAAAATGGAAAAGTGTCAATTACGTAAGTAGATTTATTTTAGTCCCCAATCCTCCATCCTCAAGCAGTTACGATCATTTCTGACTTGATTCCTTGGAAAGCGTTTTTAAAGTTGTTTAAGATTTTAAGAATTTGCGGATTTTGGTGGAAATGACTATTTTTCGAAAATACTGGTATTTAATCTTCTTACTTCATTTAAACTATTTTTAGGTCATTTTTCGAAAACATTTCCTGTGTAAACCGTAAAATTCACTTTTCTAAGCTCTTTAGAAAATTTTAAAAGACAATAAGAAAATGAATTTAAATAAAAATAAATTAGATATTTGTAAGAAAATTTTTGGAATTTCAATACCTAATTAGTAGATTCGAATTTTTCCAACAATTAAATATCATGAAAATAACGTTTTTTGACAGAAGGGACAGAATTTTCGAAATTAACTAGCAAAAAAATTCAATTTGACGCACAACTAAATTTTGAAAAATGTACGAAAAAACTGAAAAGTTATACCAAGGCAATTAAAATTCCAAGTAATTATTTTCCTCGAGGTTCTTAAAATTAAAGTCCAGACACTATCTACATTTTTTCTCAAAATTCCCTCGTATTTTATCGAGATTAACTCCCCTCGCCCCTCCTCCTCCCACCGATTTTCAGAAAAAATCTCATTAAGATCATTACTTCAAAGCATACTTATCTAACCATTTCAAACATTTCGCGAATGCACGAGTCAATAGTTGCAAAAGTGCGATCTTAAGGAATCCCTGTAGTCATTACCACGTCTGTACAAATGTCACACGTGACTCATTGACCATATTCGTGTCGCATCTGGGTATACGTTCTTGTATCATACGTGATTACACTTGTTCTGCACTCAACAGGTATTCGACTATTCGTGTGACACGTGATTCACATTTGACACGAACTTCATTTGCACCTGTGTCGACTACCTAATGCCTATTTATCTGCTATTTTTCTTCGGGTAATTTAAGAGTTATTTATTCAAACCTTCGAGTCATTTTTCTTACCATAATTTAGACAGGTTGTAATTTTTGCATATTTTCTGACGACTTGTTCATTTTAAACAAGAACGTAATTCATGAAAATTTCATTTTTCTTTAATTTCTTTCGCTTACTTTATTTACAGGGCTATAAACTCATCATCGTTAGACGAAAAAATTTCGTAATTCGAATTGGCACAAAATAATCATATTTTTCAAACACCCAGCCCATTTGCCAATCCGATAAATTGATAAATAACCAAAATTTCTATATGTTCGCACATTCAACTACCAACTAATGTAATTTCTAGTTACGATGCGAAATCAAATCTCAAGCTGGGTGCTGGTACAAAGACCGCAAAAATGTGCGAATACATAGTTTGCCCTTCGGAGTTCGAGCTTCTTTATGAAGCATGCGAGAAACCGCAACGTAGACCGCGGACTTATTGAAAATCATCGTGTGTCACTATTACAATGAATTACTAAACATTGGCGGTGCTCGAGTTCGTAACTTTGTATTGAACAGCGTTAAAAACCCGTATTACATAATTCCAACACTTTCGCAGAGACACCTGAATGAAAACTTAATTCATAACACGCACGTGTCTCATCGACTCGAAATTATCCTTTCTTCGATAGAAAACCATCTGATTAGGAATTCCAAAGGCCACCGTAGGATCGTAGGTATTCGAAAAATGTGCCTGAACCGAGTAAACCAGCCAGCCCACCTGGTCGGCGTAAAAATGGCTAATCGCTCGGGGGATCTAGTGATGTCATTAGGAAATGCACCAGATCGAATTGACCGCCATTATCTCATATTGGGAATCTCAGGCTGTACGACTGCCTATGCCTATGTATCGAGTAATATAGAAAATGAAACTGAACCGTTCACGAACAAGTACTTACTCTTAGCCCTATGGTGTTATCGCAGTATGAAATTCTCGAGTAGGCAGACACGACGACCGACGACGTTGCTAAATCTTTGTTAGGTATAGGTAGTTAGGTACCTAGATCTAAGAGTACTCGTGTCTGGACGCTGCGCGTTCTGCGCTGCAGCACGGCGATCTATAGATCATGGGCAGGTATATCGTTTAAATGCGTACCGTAATTATTATTAACACGGTGTCTTAACACATTTTTAATAAATTCATCTGTTTCGCGTCTTTCTCTCGCCTCGGCGAGCTAGTTGGGTATTTTCATAGCTCAGGTTTATCTGGTATCAAGGCTGTTGAGATTGGAATTAAAAATTGTTGAGTCAATTGAAATTTGAGAAAAAAATTTCAAGTTGGGATTATCTTTTATAAAGGGTTAGGTCAGTTTGAATTCTTGGAAAATTAAGCTGAAAAATTGAAAGACGCACCTGAGGGATTAATTTTGAATTATGTAACAGTTGAAAATTAAATTTTGAAAAAAAAAAACAACAATAATTAGTCGGTTCAAAAATAACGGGATTTTCGAGTTGTATTCGTGAAAAAAAATGATAATTAAAATGATAGTAGGTACATAAATAAATGAAATCAAAATATAGCCAGCAGTCCAAAACGACAAAAAATTCATGTTGCATGTTCCATATAATATTCCGTGAAAAAAAAAAACAATTACCTATTTTTGCGAAACTGGGTATCCTTGGTACCTCTCCACAGAGGGATTAGGCTTTTCTTTAACTGGATCAAAAGTAGCCATCGACAGTATAAATTGTTGGATCAGGAAGCCATGAAAATGATTCAGAATTGATCACACCAATGAAAAAAAAATTAAGACAATTGTATGACCTGAACTGCAAGCTCGTCATGCATTTTTCTCAACAATCATTCCTATAATCATTAAGATGGAGCGAAAAAAATTATGGATTTTGACGAAAAATTGGCGAGGTACCTAGCTGATTTGAGAGGGAGACTTTCAAAAAAAAATTGAGTCCTTCGGCCAAAAGAACGACAGAACTCGGGAGTAGGTAGGTGAGTTGATTCCCTGAATTCAGAAATGGGTGAATTGATTCCCACCTCTTTTTTTTGGGGTGGGGGGTGTACGAATTAATCCCCATTTTTTTCGGGGTACGTACAAGTTGATTCCAAACCTCTTTCAGTGTACTGGCGTTATCCAGAAGATACTGCGAGGTCAACTAAATGATTTTTTTCAAAAATGGTTTTAGTAAGGATATTTTTTCTTTGGTTAATCAGAAATACCATTGGCATAAATTTTTAATCATAATCCTATTTTTCTGGGGTCCTTGAAAATATAAATTTTCTCGTGATTTTTCAATATTAAAATCTTCATATTAATTCCCCTCGCTTTGTTTTTTATTGTAATTATGGCGATGGACGGTTGGACAAGACACTGTTGTCTGGCTTAAAACATTGACCCAGTCACCTAGCTTTTCTTGATGTACAGATTTTGATTATTTTTTCCAAATTTTATTTGTGTTTTGCAAAAAAGGGTGATGCAATGTCTAAAATTTTGAAAACATATAATTTTAGGGAAAATTTTCTAATTTTTTTAAATTTTTTACTAAATGTTGAAAAAACATGAAAAAATTGATAGATGTTCTTTAAGGACTCCCTGATGAAAATTTGATTCTAAAGGTATCTTTGAGTAAAGACATCCATACCAAGTCATTTTTGAACAGATTCAGATTTAAGGTCCGGTAAGGAGAGGTAATGTGGAATCAGGGGGTGGAATTTTTACTTCGTCGTTTTGAGGTACCTACTGCGTCGAGGCATAATTTTCTGGCTGGCGTCAACTTTTCAAAAATAAAGTGTAAAGCTATCACCCTGAGTAAATAGAAGTACCTACCAAGATCAACCTATTTGATTTTTGATATTTGAATTTCGATTATCAATACTTACCATCGATTTCCGAATTTTTAATTTTCATTTTTTTTTCTTCTGAATTTTGGTATTCAATACCTTATTTCTACAATTTGTATGTATTTCGTTGGGAATCAAGTCATCTAAGAAGTATAGTCCTCCAAGTTGGGTACCTATTTTTTTTTTAAATAGAATTGTTTGCCACTTTTGCGGAAGGCTGCCCACTGAGAAGCTCAGTAAACCCTCTAAGGTGCGATTTGAATTTATACACCTCCTTGAACCATTAGCCTTAAAATTTGATACCACTTTTCGCCCTCTACCAGTGGGTTGAAAAGTTGTATGTAGATCGCAAATAAGAGGAATTTTTGATTTTTACTAAATTCAAATCGTCAACTCAAGTACTAAAAAATCAAGTCAATATTTCTTTTTTGGTCACCTAAAATAATTTTTGATAAAATTTTTCATGGATTTTGATGAAAATCAGCGAAGTAACTTACCTACTTAGTTTATTTTGAGTGAGAGATTTTTCAAAAAAAAAATTGATCCTCTGAGTTCAAAAAGGAAAAAAGCTACGTGATCTCAAAGTGAGATCGTTTTCAAAAAAAACGTGATTTTTCGTTTTTTTAACACCCACTCAACCATTGGTATCAAAATTGGTTACCACTTCGTGCTCTCTACAAAGAGGTTTGAAAGTTGCAAATCACAAACTTTAAGATTTTTTGATTTTTACCAGATTAAAATTACTCACTCGAAATCCGCAAAAACAAGCAAACAATTTTTTTTTTTGGTTACCTGGAATAATATTTTCGATGAAAATTGACAGAAAATATTAATAACAGTGCTGTCAACTGCATTGATTTACGCGGTTTTCATGAAACTGAACAGGTTCATTCAGCGACTTGGAAAATAGACCAAATATTTTTTTGGTCATTAAATAAATTCAAATTAATTTTTTCGAACATTTTTTGCAGCAATGATGCCAACTGAAATTTTTTAAAAATTGCGTACTTACCTAAATTAAAATTAAATTGGTGCACTTCCATGAAAATTTTTTGAAAAATCCATCAAAAATTATTTTAGGTAATCGAAAAAATTCTTGGTTCGATTTTGAGGTGTTTGAATGAGCGATCTAAATGTGGTGAAAATAAAAACTTCAAATTCACGATTTACAACTTTTCCATGATTGACCGAAATTTCCAGCAGATGGCACTACCAAAAGGGGCAAAAAACCACATTTTTAGAAAATTGCCACATTTGAAGCTCTTTAGCTTCCGTCCTTTTCTATGTTCAGAGGCTCAAAACTTTTTGGGATGTCTCCCACTCAAAGTAAAGTTTATCATCAATTTTCGTCAGAATTTAAAGTAGGTATTGGTATATTGTAAAAAACATAGGAGTATATTTAATTTTGACCAGATTTGGTGAGGCAGTTTACTTTTAGTGGGAGATCTCCCAAAAAAATTGAGCTCCCTCGGAGCAAGGGGAGGGGAGCAGGAAGTGCTCAAAGTGCACCTCCTTTTGAAAAAAACATGGTTTTTTGTTTTTTTAATAAATCAAAATTGTGTGAGAAGCCCTCTTTGCACTTAAAAGAAGCAATTTGAGTTCCTACATCTCTCTAAACCATCGCCATCATTCTCCGATCAAAACTCAGACTCAGACTGCTACCAGGGGGTTGAAAAGTTGCAGATTCCAATATTCCAATAATATGAAATTTTCGCTAAGGTGGAATGATTTTTTTTTTCATCGATTAATTGAACAAAAAAATTTTTCAACCACTGTATGTGAATTTTGAAAAAAAAAATCGAATTTTATACACCAGTGCAGCCAACAGCAAATCATAAAATTCCAAAATACGGAATGTACATCAATATCAACTTTGAATTGATTATTTTTTCGCCTGAAAATATTTTGTATTTTTTTTTCAATCACTAGAAGTATACTTCGGAATTTTTTTAGAAAATTTTGTATGTCAGTGCAGCCAGTTACAAATTGTGACATGCTACATCAAGGAATTTATGTTGACCTCGAATTAATTTTTTTATCGTTTGAAAAATTCACAGTAATTTTGTTTTCAATCATCAGAAATGAAAAATAAAAAATTTTTCTTCCAGTTGCTAATCGTGATATTCTGATTTTATGAACTCGAATGCATCATTTTATCGATGAAAAAAAAATCATTCCAGCTTGGTGAAAATTTCATATTATTGGAATATTGCAATCTGCAACTTTTCAACCCCCTGGTAGAAGCTCTCCCAATCAAAGTAAACCATCCCACCAAATTTGGTCAAAATCCAAGATTTTTTTTTTCACTCCATCCTAATAATTATTTTCTTCACATCTCCTAAGAATATCCTATACTAGCGAATTTTTCTGAAAAAATTCTAATTAAAAGAATAAATTTTTAAAGATGTGATCGAGGATAAGGTATGGTGATGGAACCGTGGTGGGGAAAGGGAGGGGATAAGGGCGAAAAGGTGTACCTAAGAGACGGTGTTTTTCCAAAAACAAAAAAAATTGCACCATGCATACTTTTGACAATATCCAATAGTGACTAGGATTTGCCCAATTTTTTTTTGTTAATTACCCAAACTGGGTGAAAGGCTTCTGGTACGCAGGGGGTAAATGGTAGGCATGATTTGACATTATCCTTGAACGATTACAGAAAATTTTGAGTTTTCTGAATATGGTTGCATCAGTCTGGAGATCGTTATCTTGAAACAAAACGACCTTTAACTAAAACATTTGCCATAAATGATGTACCTTTAAATTCCTCCAAACAAAATTCCAATCAACCATCTCGATACAATACAATACAAGTAAATTATACTCCAATAAACAACCAATGTTGCTCATCTCGTACACCACACCATCCAGGAAATACAAACCAATCTAAGCAGTAAGCACTCGAGTATTTCGACACAATTACATATCTATGCCATGCCACCTAGTAAAATCATTTCTGACACTACAATCGAATGTGATTTTTACGCAGCGATGTCAAAAAAGGTACCAAATACGTCCATAAGCCAATTGCATAATCATCGCGTTACAATTTAAAATAAATAAATCGCCACCGAAACCTCTACTACACGTGTAAAGAATACCAGCATAGAGCAGAATTACAGACCAATCCAACACGCAGATAACATAAAAACCACAACCTAGGGAACATTGCGAGTACACGTACCGAGCTTAATTGATCGCGAATCTAAGCTAAAAAGCCACCTCCGTAAAAGGAAGTCCTTTCAGGATTATCTCACTCGAGCGAATTTCATTCTTCGACATCACTTTGCGGTACAGGCAGGTATTCGTAAAACGACGAATGTCGAAACACGTTGGCAGACCTTTTGAAAACATTTTAACCCCACCGATCCGTTCGGTCGGAACGAAGAGTTGGAAAAATGCACCATTCTCGCGGTGTGAGAATCTTCGTAGCGCCGCTGCGCTGTAAATTATCATTTATTTAATCACGTTCTTCGATTAAATTACGTAATCGCGTCCGTTTCATTCTCGTTTAATTGGAATAACCGCACCTTATTATTGAACCACGTTAATGATAGCATCGGATGACTTGTCGTCTGGCTGCGACCGAGAGTTGATTTTTCTACCATTTAAATTGTTCCAGAGCTCCGCAGGGAGCACCCGAGTGATCTTCTTCCAGCAACGTGATCTACAATCGTTCTAATCTCGAATTGATCGCTGATCTATAAACGTAGGTGCGTTTGCAAAATTTTCGACCGATTCGTCAGTTTGATTACGTCATCGACATTACCGAACCGAGTGAAAAATTATATCCCAAGAGAATCGCCACGCAGAGACGAGATTACTTAAACTAATAGTCAAATTGTCCGGTATGACATCATTTTTCTTCCAAGTAGGTATCGTGTGCTAGGCTACCAAATAACCAGGCACCCTTTATGATAATGCGTTATCATTTACTCGTCGTTATCCACCGAATTGTTACGTAAAGTCGAGGCAAAAAAAAGATAATAACTTTATTTAAGAACATCGATTACAAATTTCGTATTCCTTTTCCGATCCGTAGCACTGAACAATGATACCCTAGAACACGATAGCACCGCAAATTATCCGCTCAACGACCAAAGTACGCCTATAAAATACCTATATTCGTATCAACGAACCCATATTCCAAGTACCAACGTCGGAAACGTATTAATCACTGTGGATATTAATTACGTAAGACTTTTATACACTCGTGTACTTAAATCTACCTAGCTAACGTTACATATTAATCAAATGCTTCGTATTCAATGATTTGCTAAAAAAATAATAATAAAACGAAAGACTGAAGCGAAAAGAGCAACTACACCACATATACCTACGAATGGAGAATGATATAAACAAAAAAAAATTCAAAACTCAATGGCAAACATAGCCTGGGCTCTGGGCATGATGCAATTAAAACGTTCAAATAACTATATCAACTAAATACCAAGCCATTGAATAAATTACGGTACAAAAGTCTGCCGAAAATTACGTCATTCGGAGGTATACGGAAGAACAGCTCGAGAGATTTAAAATACCGTGCCATCTAGGTAATTACTCCGGGTAAATATTAATTATTGGGATGTCAACGAGCAGGAGGGGGGATGGCTGGCCTAGGTACAAGTATGGTATCCTGGGCCCTGGAATTGTACTTATTAGGTACCTTTGAATTATTATAAGAGTACACGATTTGATCGGATTTTTTTTTCATCGGTCACGTTCGTCTGGCTATAAAACTCGTGTAGGGCAACAGCTGATTTTATGTGATTTTTTTTTGGACGTGATGAAATTTTTTTCGCTGGATTACCTCATGTAGCTGTACGAGACCTATACCTAGACCTTATTTCAATGACGTCAATTGATGGTTAATGGAATTGATGTTGAGAGGAGCCAGGTTTTTTTTCGTTCAGTGAATGTCTGATCGTCGATATTTTTTTCAAGTTGAAAATTTCTCAGCATTTTTTTCTTTGACAAGTATTTTCTCAGAATTTTAATATTTTCCAAACTGAAATTTTCTCAAGATTTTTTCTATTCCAAGCTAAATTTTCCTCATAAGGGAGGTATCCCAACTCGAAGTAAAATTTTGAGCCTAAACGAAAAAAATCGAAAGTACATCATAACAGGACCTCGTACCCAAAATTTCAAGTGCTGAAGTTCATTTCTCGATTTTTGGCGAATTTTTGAAATTTCAAAATTACCTACCTCATCGTCCTAAAAAATATGAAAAGTTGATGTAATCAACGAAAAATACTGAAATTTGGTATATACCCTATTTTCGACCTCCCAAATCGATTGGAAGCGGTTTCGAGACGTTTCGGAGCCACCAGAAAATTTTGGAATTTTCCAGCGCTGGAGAAAAGCCCATAAAAATGGCCCATATGCACTTCAGCACCTATAATCACGGATTATTCATATCGGTGACCTATTTGATCGATTAAAACACAATTTTCCAAAATTCGTAACTTTGAGTTCAAATTCGCATTTTTGGCCAAGAAATTTTCCTGGAAAAAATTGGAAAATTCGCCTAATGCACATACACCGAGGTAAAAAGTTGAAACTTGGTAGGTACCCTATTTTTGACCTCTCGAATCGATTGGAAGCGGTTTCGAGACGTTTCAAAGCCACCAGAAAATTTTGGAATTTTCCTGCGCTGGCGCAGGAGAAAAGCTCATATAAATGGCCTTATGCACTTCAGCACCTATAATCGCGGATTATCTCTCGAAACCACTTCCAATCGATTCGGAAGGTCGGAAATAGGGTATCTACCAATTTTCGACTTTTTACCTCGATGTATGCGCATTAGGCGAATTTTTCAATTTTTTCCTGGAAAATTTCTTGCCCAAAAATGCGAATTTGAACTCAGAGTTACGAATTTTGGAAAATTGTGTTTTAATCGATCAAATAAGTCACCAATATGGATAATCCGCGATTATAGGTGCTGAAGTGCATATGGGCCATTTTTATGGGCTTTTCTCCAGCGCAGGAAAATTCCCAAATTTTTTGGTGGCTCCGAAACGTCTCGAAACCACTTCCAATCGATTCGGGAGATCAAAAATAGAATATATACCAACTTTAGGCTTTTTTCGTTGATTAGATGAAATTTTCATATTTTTTAGGACGATGAAATAATTTTGAAATAATTTCAAGAATTCGCCAAAAATCGAGAAATGAACTTCATCACCTGAAATTTTGGGTACGAGGTCCTGTTATGATGTACTTTCGATTTTTTTATTTGGGCTCAAAATTTTACTTCGAGTTGGGATACCTCCCTTGTCAGGATTTTTTCTTTTTCAAGTTGAAATTTTCTCCGGATTTTTTTCTAAGTATTCCAAGCTGAAATTTTCTCAGGATTTTTTTCTTTTTCAAACTGAAATTTTCTCAAGATTTTTTTTCCGAGCTGAAATTTTTTCTAGATTTTTTCCCTCTTAAAGTTGAAATTTTCTTTGTTTTTTTTTCTTTTTAAGCTGAAATTTTCTCAAGTTTTTTTCTTTTCCAAGTTAAAATTTTCTCGGAATTTTTTCAGCATTTTTAAAAATTCCATCTCTAAAATTTTTTTCAAGTTTGCATTTTTGAAAATGACTTTTTCAACTTGGAGTTCGAATTTTTTTCCGGTTTAAAACTTCAAGTTTTATCAAAATTATTTTCATGTTAATTTTTCTCGGAATTTTCGGAGTTAATATTTTTTCTTGATTTTTTAAACTTTCTATTCAAAAATTGTTTAGTTTTATGTCCAAAAAATTTTCAAGTTTATACTTAATATTTTCGTTATTGTTTTTAACTTTGTGTTCAAATTTTTTTCAAGTCGATTTTTTTTTTAATAATAATAAGAAATATTCTTAAATTTTTTTCGATCATTTGACAAACTGTTGAACTCTCATTCTAACTTGAAAAGGTTCGTCGAGTTATAGTTTTGGAACATTTTCGGTAACACTCATTCTGATACCTACAAAAAAAATTTAACTTGCAAAGTGTGTACATATATTTTTTCAAAATAATGCGATGGTTATAATCATAATCTTTTGCGTTATTACCTTTTACGAAACAATTGAGGTTGAACTCGAAAAAAAAATTGTATTTCATTTTGAAAAAAGAAACTGAGAAGATACAAACTGGAAAAAAAATTTGTACTAGGAGTCGAAAAAAAATTCTGATAAGGGAGTTATATCCCAACTCAGAGTAAAATTTTGAACTGAAACAAGAATAAATCGAAAGTACATCATAAAAGAACCCTATATCCAAAATTTCAGGAACTGAAATTTATTTCTCTAATTTTGGGGAATTTTTGAAATTTCAAAATCACCACATCTAGAGATGTACCTTTTCAGTGAAAAGTGTTTTTGATGAAATGAAAAGTGAAAAGTGGTTGAAAAGTGTGAAAAGTGTGAAAAGTGCGCCTTGTGACATATCGTTTTAAAGGGCTTACTGAGAGGATCTCAATGGTATAGTTACCTTCGTTGAAAAGTGCTTTTTTAAATGTAGCCCATTAAAATTCATTTTTTGCACTGTTTTTCTAAGAAAATAACGAAAATTTAGCATTACAAATAAGTTTTTTGTTTTCAAAAAAGTCATTTTTGAACCAATTGGTCAAATTAAAAAAACGACCACACATTCAGACTCGTCTCAACAAGATGAATTCACTGGTTTCCTTATTTTTAAATTTTGATCGATTTTTGACCGAGTTACAGGCGTTTTTCAGGTTTTTCTGTGTTGGCCAAAAACTTTTAATTTGTACCAATTAATTGTTCAAAATCAAAAAAATACCACTTATGTATTCGGATTTGAATTTGTCTCCACAAGACAAATCCAATGATGTCCTTGTTTTTGAATTTTTATAATTTGTAACCATACCTTGTTTTCTACCACCGAAATTGATTGAAAACAGTATTGAGACGTTTCGGAGCCTTCAGAAAATTTTTGAATTTTCTATCACTGTAGAAAAGCCCATAAAAATAGCCCCAAGTTACAGGCGTTTTTCTGTATGATTTCTGAGTTGCATCATCCATCAACTTGGAAGTGAATATTTTGAATTAAATTTAAAATTTAAAACCGGAAGACTTAAACTATTGAAAGAACATTTTTGACTGCTATATGTTAGATTTTAGTGAGAAATGGAAAACTGATCACAAGTTGCTATAATAGTGTTAGTAAGTATACCATTGTGACCAGCGACAAAAACTACTGTCAATCGATATGCCACATGACTTTTGCAGGAGTGAAAAGTACTTTTCAAAAAAATTTACTTTTCAGTGAAAAGTAAGTGAAAAGAAAAGTACTTTTCAACGTCTCACTTTTCAAGGCACATCTCTAACCACATCACCCTGCAAAATATGAAAATTCGATCTTACGAAACTGTTGTACTTAATCTGTCTGTATGTAGTTGAAAAAAATCTAAAAAATACGAAACTGAACTAGAAAAAAATTTTAACCCAAAGTTCAACTTTTTTTGAGAGAATACAAACTTGAAAACATTTTTGATTGTAAAGTTGAAAAATAATTCTGAAAAATTCCAATTTGAAAAAAATTTGTTAAAATTTGGATTTGACATAATTAACATTGAATCAGACGTCCACTCCAAATAAAAAAATAAAAAAAATAGTGGCTCCGCCGGAAAACAACATTTATGGTTCTATGGTTTCGTTAATGACACTGAAACCGGCATCATCAGCAGCAGCTGCTGCCTGCAGCGTCTCGACTCCCGAAAAGCTGCACTCTGTGCAATATGATAAGCCACTTTTTAGATGATTTTAATGCCCCACCGTGGTAAAAATTTATTGTTTTATGATTCGTGTGGCACCTAAACATTTGGGTTACTGGATCAATGGCGAGTTGATACGATAAGGTCTTTAAATAAATAAAATCCGAGCTCTCATTAACCCAGTATTATTTGAAAATCTCGGTCCGGCGTGCTGGGTGCTGGAAGGGACACCAATTTTTTTCACGAATTGCACATTACGTCACTTCTTATGCAGTAGTGTACGCTGTATATTGCCTACCAGATGTGCGAAAACGATAAACGAAATTTTATGGGTATAATAATTCTATCTCGTGGTGTGTTAACGTATTATTAACGGGATAAAAAACGTGTGTGGTATTCCAGTTCCAGTTTGGTCGGCGGATTTAACAGACAATTCCGTAACATGTAGTTTGATCGTAGCATCAGTTACGACCTACGAAGTAATTTGGACGACGATTAGGATTATTTAGTTGATGGAGATAGAAAAGTCTATCGAGAGATCGGCCAGAAATGGTCAAATATTTAATTTTTAAAATTTCAAATTGTACCTATCTCTTAAACATATTTCGTTTATAGCCATCTAACTTTCAAATTTCAGCAAAAAATGTTCGAAGAAATTTTTCTCAGTTGACAATGCATCATTCAATTTGACAATTTATTTACAATTTTCCAATCTTTAAATACTTAAGTTCTTAAATTTCAAATTCAGGCGAAAAATGATCAACGAAGTTTTCCAACTTTCAAAATGCTATTCATATTCAGGATTAATTTTTTTAATTTTTAATTTCTTGATGATTAAAGTTTCAGAGAATGAAATTTAAATCTTCTGAGTACTTTTGAATTTTTAATTGAGCAAAATCAAAGCCGTTTTTCTTGTACGTTTCGTTGGCGCAAATGGTACAATGTATGTAGGTACCTCACAGAATTTTCGAATCAAAATGCAGATTTTTTGCAGGACCTTTGGCGAGAACCCTCTCCTCCATCTTTCTTGTAAAAAATTGAAATAATCAGAATTTTGATGTTTCACAGACTTACTAAAAACGTTGTAAACGTGAATTTCCCAGATTTTTCAAACTTCTTCAAGCCTCTTAGAAAAAAAACTAATTGGGCTCTACAGAAGAGAAATTTTACGCTCTACTATTCATTTTCTATTCATATCGTTTTGAAGACCTGATTTTTTCAGAAAATTGATTTTTCCATAACGAATTTCAGGCCAGTAATTCAATAATTTTTTCCTGAACAGGTGATTTTGACCTGATTTTCAGTGTTGAGTTCGAATATAATTACAGCCTTTCTCCATCACTTCAATGTTTCTTCCAATTAAAATTTTTTGTCGAACATTTTTTTATGAACTTACTTACCTATTAAAGTCGATTTTATGAGCACAGATAGAGTTCTACGAATAAAATGAATAGAACATAATTATTGTATAAGGTACTTAACATTTACTTTCTTTACAGTCTACTTTTTTTCTACAAATCTGAGCATTCGAGATATTTTTAATAAAAGATAAAAACTGAACCTGAATTTTCGGTTGAAATTTCCCGAAAACTAAGCTTTATAGAAAACACCTAATTGGACTCCAAAGAAATTAAATTTTGCACTCCAAAATTTATGATCTAAGTATTCATTTTTTTTTTTCTTGGAAGACTCTTCCTTTGCCCAGAAGATTTTTCTGAAACTATTAATACGAAATGCTAGAAAATATTACCTAATCTTGGAATTAGCAAGTTGAAAATTGAAATACAAAAGGAAATTGAAGGAAAAAAGTCGAAACTAGAGGTTGGACTCGATGGGCAGGGAGAGAGTGAGAATTAATTCAAACTGTGTTTTTTAAATGACGTTACCTCAAAGACCCATAGTTAGAATTTTGTTTGTAGGTAATCTTATTGAAATTGCATATTTTTATGTACTCAGATAGGGCATTAGTACTGATTTCTACTCCCATTCCCCCTCTTCCAATAAAGACACTTTCAGAAAAGTTTTCAAAAAACATGGTTTGCATTCTTCCTTGAAAATTTGGAAAGGTGAAAAATGTTGACTGATGAATTTGGTAAAAATGGTATTCTTGAGATGCCGTGCTATAATTCAACTAAAAAATGATTTTTATTTAAATTGTAAATATTGTCAAATTTTAAATTGAATTGAAAGAGAGTCGTAAGAAAAGTAAAATTTTTCCCGTGTCAATTTAAGGTCGAGACAATTTTGTACTACCTTTCAATACGAATATCTGAGGATAAGCGCACCCAAGGGGGTGGGCTCAGGGGGCTCGAGCCCTCCCCCTACACTTAGAAAGGAGATTTTTTCATCATAAAAATGTCAGAAAAGAGTATGATTTTTAAAACAAAATTTCGCCCATTTTAGTAACTATTTTTCGAATTAACATGCCATTCTTTGAACTAGAACCAGTTGAATTTGCAGAAATTTTGACTTTTTTAATCAGTGAAATAATGTTAGTTGAAAATTAGTGGTTTTCACTGATTTTTCGGTTAAAAATTACTAATTTCTCAGCCAATACTCCATTTAACAGAAAAAAATCAGAAAATCTCGTCATGAAGGTATGTATCATCTGCCTACTGAAAATATCCTAATTACTCCAGCTCCACTGAAATAACAGGTTACGTAATTTTTCATTGAATTTTGACCCTCCCCATTTTTTCTTGAAATCTGAGCCTTTCCCTTACAAAATTTCTGGATGTGCTTATGTGTCTGAGAAATTAGCTGACCAATTATCTAAGGATTTGAATATCCAAGTGCTCAATAATATACCTATCCATCAAATCATTCTAATGTATCTATAGACATAAAGTTTTCCCTCCAAAAAATTTACAAATTGAAAAACACCTACCTACAATAATAGTAAATGCTTTACAAGAGAGGTATCCCAACTCAAGTAAAATTTTGAGCTCAAACAAAAAAAAAACGAAAGTACATCATAAGAGGACCCCGTATCCAAAATCTCAGGTTCTGAAGTTCATTTCTCGACTTTTGGCGAATTTTTGAAATTTCAAAATTACTTCCGCCCTACGAAATATGAAAATTTGATCTAATCAACGAAAAAAACTGAAATTTTATTTTCGATCTCCCGAATCGATTGAAAGCGGTTTCGAGACATTTCAGAGCCATCTGACAATGTATGCGCATTACGCGAATTTTTAAATTGTTTCCAGGAAAATTTCTTGCCCAAAAATGCGAATTTGAACTCAAAGTTACGAAGTTTGGAAAATTGTGTTTCAATCGATCAAATAGGTCACCAATATAGATAATCCGCGATCATAGGGGCTGAAGCGTATATGGGCCATTTTTATGGGCTTTTCTCCAACGCTGGAAAATTCCAGAATTTTCTGATTGCTCCGAAACGTCTCGAAACTACTTCCATTCGATTCGGGAGGTTGAAAATAGAGTATCTACCAAGTTTTAACTTTTTACCTCAATGAGTGCGCATTAGGCGAATTTTTAAATTTTTCCCAGGAAAATTTCTTGCCCAAAAATGCGAATTTGAACTCAAAGTTACGAATTTTGGAAAATTGTGTTTCAATCGATCAAATAGGTTACCAATATAGATAATCCGCGATTATATAGGTGCTGAAGTGTATATGGGCCATTTTTATGAGCTTTTCTCCAACGTTGGAAAATTCCAAAATTTTCTGGTGGCTCCGAAACGTCTTAAAACCGCTTCCAATCAATTTGGGAGGTCAAAAATAAGGTATATACCAAATTTAAGATTTTTTTATTGATTAGATCAAATTTTCATATTTCGCAGGGCGGAGGTAATTTTGAAATTTAAAAAATTCGCCAAAAATCGAGAAATGAACTTCAGCACCTGAAATTTTGGGTACGAGGTCCTGTTATGATATACTTTCGATTTTTTTTTGTTTGGGTTCAAAATTTTACTTTCAGTTGGGATACTTTCCTTGTTAGTCAAATTCAATGTTCAATTGTTCAGGATTAATAAATCAAATAATAAAATGTAATTTTATGGTAATAAAATGAGTTACTCGCCTATTTCATTACCCACTGAAAATTTTGAGTTTGTGTGGAGAGGAGTGAAAAAAAAGTACCAACGAAATTCGTACTTCCAAAATTTTCAGTGTGAAGAAATGAACCCAAAATTTTCAGGGGGAAAACATTAATAAATACCGTCAAATAATAAGACTACTGCATACAAAATTAATTCTCAAATCGTTCCCGACGCCTGAATCAACCTTTCCTCTCATCGAGACTATCTTCACATCAACGCCGGCGGCGCGGCGCGGAGGCATACCGGCTTAATATTTCATAAACCCATTCAATAAAATTATAAACCATATGGAATGCGGCATTACACAACATAGTATTATATACCTCTTTGGTGAATTATGTGCTCCAGTCAAGAGACGGCGGTGCGATAAAATCATCGTCATGTACTCCAACTAAGTTAACATTAAGACAGATAAGTTAACTTTTCAATGAACCGCAACTTTAATCGGATTATTATTGCCTCTTTTTTTTTTTATTACATGCCTAGTTGGTCGACAGCGATATATTTAGGTAGGTAAGGTTCGCACAGAGCTGGCGCTGCGCTGGCGGAATTTTATCATTCAGAATAAATCATATTATGACCGCGTTAAACGACTTCTGGCATTCGCTTCATCATCGTAATGTGTATTTTCCATTTACAGGAAGATGGCGATCGTGCGATGAAAAACGAGATCTCTTACAAAATCATCACGTACCAGCTTCGTCACACAGTCAGTGTTACTTTTATCGACCTATGAAGGGGAAAAAACTACTTACGCGACTTTTATATTAAATCGAATCGTCGCTGTCTTTATTAGATCATTAAACCAAGTACAAGTTCACACTGCTAATGAACTTGAGCGAGATGAAATACGAGCACATAATGACTCAATTTCAAATATTCGTCCTACAGAAGCAAACGAGCTCCTGAGAAGAAAGGTCTTGTCCGAAGACACTAGCTTCGAATTCTTTTTACCGAAAATAAGGTTTCGACGGTCTAAGTGCAAATTTATTCAAAGTGAAAAACTTTTCAATTAATTTGTTTAACAGCATCTAATTTTTACATTTTTTGAGCAGTAAAATTTTTTAATCCAAAGGGTATGGCCGGATAAGGGGTGAATTTGGCCCCCGGCGCTTTTGGGCTCCTAAACACCTCAAGTCGTGTATATTGACTAGAAATAATTTTTCACAAAATTTTGGACCCCTACTCCTCTCTCTTTCGGAGCTATGGCCATTTTATTGCTTCATTTTCAAGAATTTTTAATTTCAACGGAAGTAAAGGAAATTTTTTGTTCTTTGACACAAAGTTACATCTCGTAGAGATGTATTTATGATAATTTTTTCAAGAATTTTGGTGCACTCCTTCACGTTTTTTCGGCCATTTGAAGTTTTCAATCGTAAAAAATACCATATAAGCGAAAAGCGACCACCCTGGAAAATTTTTTTAAAAATACGTTTTTTATGTAGAATATCGCTGTGTATTTAGTTTTAGCGATTTATCTGAACTAAGAGCCGAAAATAGCGAAAAACTGCACAGAAATGTTGTTATTTTAGAGGATTTTTCAAGTTTTGAGCGTTTTACACAGAAAGAAATGACCAAATAAGGAAACCAATTCCATATTCGTGTTCAGCAGGTCAAAATACCCCGATAAACACCCTTTTCGCAAAAGCTTTGATTAAAATTTTAAAATTCACTTTTGTTCACCAATTTTTCATGAAAAAAAAGTAAATTTCGAGACTTCAAGTAAAACGATCGCGAAAAAAGTGTTTATCAGGGAATTTTGACCTGCTGAACACGAATATGGATTTGATTTTTTCATTTCGTTATTTCTTCCCTAAAATGTCTCCATTTTCAAGTTTTAATCTGGTCTATTGAGCAAGAAAATTAAAATAGGTACCTACACAACAATTAATGCCATATTCGTGTTCTGACCCAAAATTAGTCAGAAATCGAAATCTTTCCATTTCAAATCTTTTGAGTTACATTTCAGCTGCAGAAACCGCCCAAGAGGAGTAATGGTGAATTTTGTTTCCACGTATCCTCCATGTCTTTGACATTAAATCGTACCAATGAGTTACAATATTGAGCGACCAGATCTTGAACAATAATTTTTTGAAATTTTTTCACAAGAATCAAGATACTCGTAGCAATTCGAGATTGAAAAAAGGTTCACGAAAACAAGAGCGAGGCATCAAAGATACTTGAATTTTTTTTTCAAATTCCTAATTGTCAATTTGTCCTCTCGTTGGACTGTACAAAATTAATTCATTAGAGATTTTCTGACGTGGAGGGGGACATTGGAGGTCAAAAACACAATAACACCTTTTTTCGAAAATAAAACAATATTCAAGATCTAAAACTTCACTATCAATAGTACATATTAGGAAGTTGGAAATTTACATGGGAGGATTTCAACTCTAGAACTACTACACAACGTATTGAAAAAACGGGAAAAATGAAACCCTTTCTGAAAAACTATCAGCTCAAATACGTCTTAATAGATGGATTTCGGTAAAGACGTTGAAATATATATAAATTAGAGGAAAAGGGTGTGAATGGAGGGGGGAGGACTTGGGGGTGAAGGAAGAGGTAGTACATATGAGAAAATGATGAAATGAAAAAAATACTCATATTCAGCAAGTCAAAATACCCCGATAAACACTTTTTTCGCGATCGTTTTACTTGAAGTCCCAAAATTTACCTACTTTTTTTTTCATGAAAAATCGGTGAAAAAGGTAAATTTTAATATTTTAATCAAAACTTTTGCGAAAAGGGTGTTTATCGGGGTATTTTGACCTGCTGAACACGAATATGGAGTTGATTTCCTTATTTGGTAATTTCTTTCTGTATAAAACGCTCAAAACTTGAAAAATCCACTAAAATTATTTTTTCAATTTTTTACAAATTTTTGAAAATTGAAAAATACTAATTTTTCTGTGAAAATGTGTAGGTACTTAAAAAAATAAATAACTACTCAAAACCCCGAATTAAGTAATTTTTCAGTAAAAATGATATAAAGTACGGCCCCCTTCCCTCCAACAGTCTCAAATCAAGATTCTTCAGCACAATTTTCAATATTTTTGAATTTCTCCAAAAGGTCTATTAATTTGACCCACTGAAAAAAATTGTTTTAAGCTATTTTCGACTTCTTTTATCAAATTTTCTCCTATTCCAGCGATTTTGAAGTGATGGGGCGAACATCTATTAAATCTAATCATCTTCGTTACTTCAGTCTGCCCTGAAATCACGATAATGGTTGATAATCTCGCTGAATTAGTCAAACTCGAATGTAAGCTAAAGAGAAAAAAGAACGCCAAAATGCGGGAACGAGCGAATAAGTTGTTTCAGTTGTTTTTAGGAATCTTAATTTTTTTTCAAAAATAACCAAATAACCGGTAGGTTGTAAAAATGACCAGTACTTAGTATTGATAAACGGAGGTAAAAACTACCGAAATTTCGGTTATTTTCACAGAAACTACCGGTTATAACCCTCTGGTTATTTCCCCCCTCCCCCCACTCCTACCTAGTACCTACCTTACTTCTTTTTCTATTTTGCACTTGTTCTCAGTTACATTCTCGCTAACTCATGTTCTTTGCTTTTATATTGGGGAGATACAAAAAAAATTTAATTCAAAGCTGAAACATTTTTAAAAATCCAAAGCTGAAAAAAATTTCAAGCTGGAAAGATTTTTTAAAAATTGAATTTGGAAAAATATTGAAAAAAAATTTACAAGTTGGAAAAAATTTTAGGATTAACAATTTTTCCAACTTCGTTTTCTTCAACTTTTTTTCAACTTCATATTTACCTATTCAAAATTTCTTCTAACTCGAAATTTTTTTAATTTTTAGAAAAAAATTAAATGAAAAAATTATAGCAAAAAAAATCTGAAAAATCGAAGTTTGAAAAATTTTGAGAAAAAATTTAAAAATTTTACATTTGGAAAATTTTTTAAATTGGATACAATTTTGAAAAAAATTTAGAATGAAAGAAATTCAAAAAATTCGTACTTGAATTAGCTAGGTAATCGTCGAAATCCCATACTTGGAAAACATGTGTGGTCACGCTGGTCAGTGTAGGCTTCGACAACTATAAAAAATCGCCTATTTCCCAATCTTCGAGGATACGTATTCACAACACGATGTGATCCTTTAATTCCGAAAATTAATACCGAGCAATGTCGAAAATCGGTGGGCGTATAATGCGAATGTAAACTGCGGATTGTCTCTTTATGTGGCAGATCTATTACAATCGTAATTATAATAGCTGGCGTATTAAAATATTGCTCGCTTGATAGATTACATTGTACATTTTAAAAAGCGTGTGCTGCAGTACTCTGTCTCTACCTATCTGTGTACACAGATATATTATACATATAGATATACATGCGTTGGAGGAAGTCATTTGGGCGTCAATAATCTGCCAGTATTAGCGACCAAGAACCGATGTAATGGCGCACAGGCATAGGCACACACACACGAATTAGCAGTCTGTCGGAGTTCGTGTCTGCATTGTTTGAAAAGGCGCTATGCCTACGAGATGAATACTATAAAACAATTTTTAACGGCAACTTGTGTAAATATTACAGAGTAGTATGTCAAGGTTATCGTAGAATTTCTTTACCATTTTTCTTATTATTTATTTCGTGTTTACTTTTTCGGCGAGCCACGGGCCACGAGTAGATCTGAAGATAAGGTAGATGATTGGGTGAGATTTGAAAAAGAAGGCGCCTAGATTTATGGATATGGTTCCTGATGTCTTAACATGCAGCAGCAATAATGACCCGAAACTGACATTGCGAGGGGGAGAGGGGAAAAATTGAAAATTTCCGGTTGTGATCGAATTCTCTCTCATTTTTACTCAAATACGAAAGTGAAATGTATTTTCAAAAAAGAGTCATCTCTCCTGTAAATTTTCCCCTCAACCCTGATTTTTTTGGCAAAACTTGTTATTTTTGGAGAAAAGTTGTCTCCACTGTTCGAAATTTATTCCAGCCCTAGGCAACAAATCTGAAAAAAAGATGGTGGACCTGGATTCCCCTCTCGCTTGGCCTTCCTACTACGTTATTCATGCAAGTTTTCCCAAATTGAAAAAATTCCGTCCAATAAGAACTTGCCTTACTTTTTCATTTCACATTTTAGTACTTTTAAAAAAAAACAATAAAATTTTAATGGACAGCAAACTGAAATAATGTCCATGTCAATTAAATTCTAAAGCGAATATCAGAAAAAAGAAAAGCGGTAGTATCCCATTTTTAGGATTTTATCATAAAATATGTATCTTGAATCTTGAACCATGGCGATTAGAACTCAACAGCAAACTTGACCGTTTTTAGGAAAATTGGACCCATTTTTTTTCAAATTATGAAACGTGGACTTGGTGTCAGATGAACGGGGAGAAGGGACAAAGGAGTCAGCTCACTTTCTTCGAGTAGGTAATTATAAAATTGAATTTTTCGTCGAAAAAATTAAATGTGAAGCAGGCATTTTTTGGCAACTTTTCGTTTCGAGTTGGAAAAATGGGTAAATCCTCTCCTCCCCATCCCATAAATCAGTCAATTTTTGTTTGTCACTGTGTAGACTCGTATGGCAGTTTCAGGGAAAAAGCAAGACTGGAGGAATCATGTACTATTAGAGGTAAGACCGAAAAATTTTCAAACTTATTGCATGTTTCCAGATTTTTTCCAACTCAAAAGACAGTTTCACTCATCAAATTTTTTGACTTCACAACAATTTTTAAAATTTCCCAAAATAAGATTGTAATTTTTCTACGAGGGTAAATTTTCCTTCTACCCTCTCTCCGCTCGTTTTAATCCTGCCAATTTATTGAACAAAAACTGACTGCCCATAATCCGAAAATTTGAGGTTTCAAAAAATTTTCCAGGTTTTTGAAGATACGAGTACTTACTCGAGTAGGATAGAAGAATAGCTATTTATCTACACGAAAACTTTATAAATCTAATGGTATTTTTTTCGGTGAATGTGTGATTTTTTGAAACAACACGTGCACCCCCTCCCCCCCACCAAATTTTCAGCCACTCCAATAAATCATTCAATTTTTTAATGAATTTTAAAAATTTAATTATTTAAAACGTTGAAAATACGATACTTAACAATTCTGAAATTGAGAAGAATTCAACCTTTTTTGTCAGGATCCCCGAAAAAATTATTGAAAAAAATTATTTTTGAGGAATTAAACTCAAGTATCTAAGTATAATGAAACGAGGCTAAAAAAGAGAGAGAGGAGGGCTGAACGCTGAACGAACCGAAGTAGGCATAATTGACGAGAGCAGAAAGCAAGAATTCAGAAATTTCCGACCAATTTTTTGAAAAAAGTTCATCTTAGAAAATCAGTAGATAAACAAAAAACAATAATTTTGGATTTTTTCACTCGAAATTTTTCGACTTGAATAATAGACTCAATATATTGAATACCTTTAGGCATTCCAAATCACAATTTTTCGACTTGAGAGTTCGAATTCTATTCAGTAAAAATTTGTAATTTTTCAAATCAAGTACAATTTTTTCGAAGAAAATTCACAATTTTTTTCACTTCAAAAAAATTCCCTTGGCAAAGGAGGGAAAAACATTGAAAAAATTTCCAATTCTGATTACTTATCTAAATTATTTTCCCCATTTTTTTGAGTCAAAAATCAAAATACAATTTCCCTCTGACAAAGCACCACTTTCGTCATTTTGTCAATCGGGAAGGGGGGGGGGGGTAAAAATTGTGTGAAAATTCAGATCCGAAGCGAAGAAACACAAATGAAACCGAATCATGCAGGTAATATTAATGCTTTATATCATCTCAGTACTTAGGGCAGCTCTTCTCCCTTCTCCTAGTCCCAGTACAATCGCAGTTTAAGTTAGGTACCTACAGATTTAGTTAGCTCAGAAAATTACGCTCGAGTTGGAAAATTTTCGAAAGTGATGAATTTTCGTTTTAAATGTACATATCTTGAGTTAAAAGATAGTAAAAAATTAATTGTTCGAAATTTTGTCATGCACTGTTTCGAGTCTTCTCAGATTTACGCCGAATAAATTTTGGTTTCTTCACACAGCTCCAACTATGTTTAGGTAGATTTTCAGGAAACATTTTCTGCAAACCGTAAAATTCATTAAAAATGACCATTTTTCAAAAAAAAAAAAGTGGAAAAAGAGCCAATGATTCTCCAATCTATTTCGGACTCTTTGCATAATTCTAACAAATTTTTGGGACGATTTTTGGAAAAAATTTTCCAGAAACGTAAGTATTTAATTCACTTTTCAATTTTAGAATTTTTCATTTTTAAAAATATCTACTGGAAAATAAAAAAAGTTTTTGGTCAAGGCAATGTTTAAAAATTTTATGCAAAAACTGGTCATTTTTTCATAACCTCATAGGTATTTTTTGAAAGCCTCCATCTTCTCTTTTCACCTTATACCGGAAAATCAATCATCGCTGCAATTTATACCAAAAACAATTCTTATGGTGATATCTGATAATTTATGAACACTGAACTTCCTTTGAAAAAAATTAGCACGTAGTGAAAGAATGAAGAATTTCAACATAAGAGAATTTTAAGGAGATCTTCTCTTTCAATGAAGTTTTCCAAAAAAAAATTGATCAATTCTAGCAGATTATGCGACGTTTTCAAATTTTTTGTAAGTAAGTACAGAAATTTCGGCAACTACTGATTTGACCTTCGCCAATTTTTCTGAAGATCTGCTTGAGAAAAGATGAAAGTTTCCATCCAACAAAACTGAGAAATGTCTGAATCAGAATTTCACACCGACCCTGAAGTCTGAATTTTCAAACAAAATCAAATCAACCATTGCAGTCCTCAAGATATCATAGGAGTGGCACCACAAGAAATGTCTATTGCTCGAAAGTTGTGTTCACAGTCTCTGTTCTCAATTTTTTGTGCTGCTCGAGGCTTTCCAAAAAATTTCAACGAATTTTAGAAATTTTCCCAATTTCATACGTCGACAATTATTCAGTTTCCACTCTTTTTATGTGCAAGGTACCTAAATTAAAAATAATTAAGAATTCTTGATCACTCACCAATCAGAAAAATTTCACAATTTCACCATTCAATTGTCAACTTTTCCAATAACTGAACCATGGCTATAATCTGGAACAAAAATTAACAAAAAATTAGTCATAAAACAGACAGAAACTGCAAATAAACCAATATTCCGTACAATTATCCAATCAGCTCGATAAAATTGGCCATTCTAATCATTAAGTTACATTCATAAATCCAAGAACCAATCGAACACTCGAAACCCATTCAAACCGACAAGGAAATATACAAACCTCTATGAAAAAATTACCTTACAAATTTTCTGCATACCTTTACCAAGGAAGGAAATAAAATGACGGCGGCAGACCAACCTTCTTCCATACCCGAGCGACATTCAACTTCGCCATCAGCGGCCATACATAACTTGTAGATTAGATACGAATAATAAGGTACACTTATAGGCGCATAATGCGTCAATAATGATAAATTTCAATAAAAAAGGCTTATGACAAAGTTACCGCTAATCAATAAAATACCTGAGGATACTGTTGAAAGAACCGCCCCGGGGCAAATATTGGGTGCAAAGACTGACAGAATTAGATCTAGGTTACCAACGTCGTTAACCAAGGTATTCTTGTCTACGCGCTGATACAGATCTGCGCGCAGCCGCGCACGCTACGTCCAATATGTAACCAGTTAATAGAGTATTTATTTGTAAGACCGGTTAATGGAAATTATGAGCTTGATGTTAATGTCCCTCTATTAATCAATAACAATTTCAAATCGCCGCATACTTTGCAGCTAAGAATGAGAATTTTTTTTCTTATGAAATGATGATTCAAGAGCTTATTTTCATTAGATATTATTTTCCAATAAGCGAACGCATATCGTCTATTTTTTTTTCTAAATCGTGTACTTGGAAGAGTGATGCAGTACATAATAATTCATAATGATGCAACGATAACAACGATATTTTGTAGCTGGGTTTTTTTTCTCCGCATCTGTCTCTGTCTCTCGCTCGAGTATTTCTACCCCTTGTCGTTTATACGCCAATTGAAATTCTTCGTAGGTGTTATACAGTTTGTTGTTAAATACGGTAATTACGCGAGGACGTGTATAGAGCATAAATTATCCCCGTAGTGCGCCTCTATATTAAGTTGAAGTATTTTATAAGTACGTAGCACAATCGTCGTATTTGGTTTAATTGATTCGTTAAGGTTTGTAGGCAATTAAAGTGATGGTATTTTCATTTCACCTATTAAATCGTGCAATAAAATATTTTTATTTCAATTTTTTTCTTCCACGAGAGATGAAAAAGTTTTTTTATATCTGGAGGTATAAATCTTCTTTCAGGAAGGATTTTGAATTTTTGAAAATTTAATTATCTGGAAGGGGTATTACGAATTGAGATGTAACGTTGAACTTTTCTTACTTGAAAAAATTCATTTATGTCGTCAAATGTCACTTCAATTTACCAAAACGAAATGTAAGCATTATAAGATGTGCCAGACCGAAAAATTGTGCCGGCTTCTAAGACACATGTCAAAATCATACCTAATTTCCACCAAAATAATTCGCAAACAACTTCCTTACTATTGGCGACAATTCGTTGACAGCTTACCTACTCTTGACTTACAAATATGTAGTTTTCAAATAAAATACTGGTAATTTGAAGGTAGTTGATTGGTGATTTGATGGTTGCATGCTGATGATTAGGGATCGATTTGATTTACTTGGATTTTTGATAGTATCTATGAAGAGCAGTGGAAATAGAGGGGGATTTGAGGGGGCTGAGCCTTTCCAGATGAGAAATTATCCCCCTACAGCGAGATTTCGAGTGTGGCAAATGAAGTTTAAAACTGAGAAATTATTTGAATTGAATGTTCAACAAATAGCATTGGCCCTCTGCTTGGAAAAATTTCAACGAAAAATAATGCTTTCTACCTTTGAGGACCCTTTTCTTCGTTTGTACCGAATTATTTCGATGTGTTTAGTTCTCCTAATGATTTATTCAGTTCTGTCCCAAAGAAACAATCTGAGGGATTTTTGGGTCAGGGTATTGAGATTTTTCAACGTAGGTAGAGAAAAACTGAAGTTGACTTTATTGAGAAGGACGAGGTGTTGGAAATCGATAATTTTTTACTTAAAAGTGAAATTTTTCCATATTTTTGCCGGCTCGAACGAAATTTTATCGTAAGTGTTATATCCTAAGGAATTTTTGAAGCAGATTTAACTCTTGTTTTAGGATGATCAAAATATAGGAGATTCGATGGAATGGTGAGGGGGAAGGTAAAGAAGCATCTTCTAAAAATTAACAAAATTGATTATTCATCCGGAAGAATAAAGTTAAAGTTGAAAAAAAAATTGTAATTTAAGTTTGAGAAATTTAAGAAACATTCATTTCAGTTTCGGAGTCATTAAAATTGAAAAAAAGACATCGAAATGGAATTTTTCAATTTTTTCAATCCTTTTTATGTTTGAAAAAAATTGTATCTTGATTTTAGAGTCGAAAAAATTAGAAAATAGTTCGTCAAAGTTGGAAATCTTCGATTTTTTCTCCTCCTTCCTTCGTCACTCGATATGCGAAAGTAATGTCTTTTTTAACGAAAAACTAAATTATGCTACTTACGAGTATTTGAGTTGTAAAAGTCGAGAAAAAATGTATTTTGATGTTTGAATCGAAAAACTTGAAAAAAGTTTCATCAAAACTAAAAACTTTCGATTTTACCCTCCCCCCCCTCCCAATGTCTCATCTCAAATTATGACTTCAATTTTAACTCGCTATGAAACACATTTCAAATCAATGAAATTCGGAAATCTGGTAGGCAGATACATATTAAAATTTTACACCAAAAACATCAAATTAAATTTTTGACTTTTTCCTCAAAACTTGTCAATTTATATATTTTTTTTCAATTTTTGGGAAATTTTTGCAGGGAAATAACTGTCATAAATTTTTATTTTGCTTAAAATTACTTTAAAAATTTGAAAATGTGAAAGAAATTTTAATTATAATTTCCAAAAATATCTAAATTTGATAGGTATTAGAAAAAATTTTCAACAAATTGCTCATTTTTCAAATTATAAATTTTTTTTCTAAATAACGCGAAAATTTTGATTTTTTACGAGAAAGGGAGTGAATTGAAATTCTTCATTTATTTCAGAATGACCAAAACATAAAGAGTCAAATTGACCAGCAGGGGGGAGAGGAAAGGAAACTCACCACCTTCCAAAAAAGACAAGTGTTTTACTTGAAAAGATGAAGTTATAATGTCGAAAAATTTGCAAAATTAATGCGTTTTTACAGGAAAAGTTTGCAATTTCAGTTATAAAAAAATTGTAAGTACTTCAAGTTGCCCCATCAAAGAAATCAGAAAGAATCTGATTTGGAAAAATTTTTATCCCCTCCTCCTTCCCCTCGACCGATTCTCGCTCATTCGCAAAATCAACTCATTCTGGAGGAAAATTCTGTAATTTGAATTCGAAGTTTTGGCAAAAATTATATTTTGATTTCCAGTTCGAAAAAATTGGCATTTGGCAAACGTTTCATCGAAGATGAAAATTCATCATTCCGACCCCCCCCCCCACTCTTTCTCCTCCTCTTCGATTTAGAGAAGGGTGCAGCTGATATTTTTTCAAACCAAAATTTTATGATTGCAGTTCGAAAAACTGGAAAAAATTGTAGGTATTTTGATTCTTGTTCCTAAAAAAGGTTGAAAAAGTTCAATCCCTTTCTTCTTTCATTTGCAAAAATGATTCACTTTTTTCGAATAATTTTGCAGTTTCAAGTTTGAAAAATGGTTCAAATAAGTTGAAAACACAATCTTACCCCTCCCTTTCTTCCCGATTCACAAAATGACCAAAGTGGTGCTTTTTCAGAGGAAAATTGTATTTTGATTTTTGACTCGAAAAAATGGGAAAATAATTTAGATAATCGGAATTGGAAATTTTCTCAATGTATTCCCCTCTTTTGCCAAGGAAATTTTTTTTGACAAAATTTTGCATCTTTTTTCCATGATTTACTTTTGTTTCTAATTTTCAAGTTGCAGAAATTGTATTTTGATTTTTGAAACAAACATTTCGTTGAATTATAAAATTTCTACCCCCCCCCCTTCCTTCTCAACTTGCGAAGTGACAATTTCCTCAAGAAGAAAAGTTGTCGATTTGAGTTTGAAAAATTATACTTCTATTTTTGAGTCAAAAAATATGAAAATGTTCCATGAAAGTTGGAAAATTTTATTTTTTGCTATTTTATCCTTCCCATCTCATTGCATAGGCTCTGATTTGCCTTGGCTAAATTACGTTTTAAATTGATTGAAATTTGAAAGTTTGGTAACAAATAGACTTTTGAATTTTTTTCTTTAAAATTTGTCGGATTTGTGAAAATTTTTCTTAGCAGGGTGTATTATCCCTTTTTTTCATTGACTTTTCATAAGGTTATTGATTCAATTTCTTAATGGACTAAATTTATACAAAATTTCACTTTCAATTCGAACCATTATCAAACTTTGAAGGATTGAAAACTAATTCCACACGAAGAGTTCTGCTCAGAACCAGCCAATTTTCACTTTGAGGCCCACTTCGTATCCAGATCATCTTCCAAACCCATCCATCAAATATCAAACTTTTACAACACAATCAACATCAATAGAAAGCATCACGAAACCGTCCATCTATTATTATCACATCAGGATGAAAAAATACGTGCACAACTTCATTACAGATCGGTAATCATCACAACACGCACACTTATTCTTCGATTCGATCGAACAATTAGCCAGTTACGACCGCAGCAATTAACTTCTTTCTAATCGATCGAATCATCGAGTGTTCCGTAATGAATTGACGTCTTTTCGAGATCACCAGATGATACAAGCAGTGCTTTTTATATCTACATACAAACTCTGTTCTCCGTTTGTTCTTGCAGCTGGAGATTTTTTCGCACGCCTTCGTCGTCTATAACATTTATATGTACCAGTTTCTCTGTATTCGGCTTGTCTGCCAATAAAGCCGAACTTGGCTACATAATATGGTCATATTCAAGGTTGAATAGTTTTCTTTGCTAACGAGGTGTGATTCTACACAACTTTACGATAGATTTTAAATGTTTGTTTTTTATTCCTCTATTTTACTCGATCCAGGATTTGAATCGAAATTTAATTACAACTTTGGATTAAAAGTACACCATTCTAGAATACAAATGTATCTACGTAGGTCTAGGTACCTATAAATTTAAGCTGTGATTAATTTGTTAGGTCGATCGTATAAAAAGGTATTTTACTGCCGATGTTAAAGACGTAGGCGAGACCAGTCGACCATAACTTTCTCCACAATTGCTCAATTGTATCCATCTAGTGCACTTTTGACCGTGAAAATTTTCAATGTTCGAGAATAAGGAAAAATGCTATTTTCTCCATTAACGCATCCAAAGGAGGGGCGGCTCAGAGGGCTCGAGTCCCCCCCCCCCCCAGTTCGAACAGGAGATTTTTTTATTACAAAAATGTAAAAAAAGTGATTTTTTGCTCTTGAAACATGATTTTTCAAAAAAATTTCGGATGAGCGAAGCGAGGACGGTATTTTAGTCATTCTATTTTAAAAGTTTATAATTTTTCACTGATCTTCAATGATGGCAAATTTAAACTGAAACTGAAACTGAAATGATGAAAAATGAAAACTGAAAACTGAAAACTGAAACTGAAACTGAAATGAATTTCAGCCAAGTTTCAGTTTTTTTAAATAATTGTTTTGTTACAATTGCATGCTCGTTTGCTCGAATTTTTTGCAATTTTTTCTCTCAAATTTCTTTCGATTAAGTACAATAAACACTTAGCATTGTCTTTCAAAGTTTTCTTTTCCAAAGACATTAAATATGTATTTCATTAACTACCTACAATAAAATTCTACTTTCACGTGAGATAGTCGGGAACTAGTAAAAACTAGCTCCAAAATCATTTTGACGCAAATGGGATTTCAACGAATCAAGTCCAAAATTTATTCCAAGTTCAAATTTTTTCAACTCGAAATTTTTCAGTTTCATTGATTCTAAATTTTTTTTTAAATTGTATCGAATATAAAAAAATTTCCACCAGTTTAAACTTCAATTGTCTCATTTTTTTTCAATTTAATGTTTTAAAAAATTTATTCCTGGAAGTTCTTTTGAAAAAAAAATTCAACTTTTTTGAAAAAAAATTGAGTTGATACGTAAAATGTTAAGAAAATTTAAATTACAAAAAATTACAGTGGAGAAAGTTTGAGAATGGTAAAAATTTTAGTCGACTTCAATTTTTTCAATTTTATTCCAACTTCATAGTTTTAAAGGATTTTTCCAACTCTAACTTTGCTTAGAATAGTTTTAAAATTTTTCTTAATTTTTTTAAAATCAGCTAAGTATATGAAATTTTTTCAACTTTGAATTTTTAAAGAAATTTTCAACTTCGTGTTTTATAAAAATTTTTCCACCTCAATAAGAAAGTAGAAGAAATTTTAAAATGTAATAAATATATGAAATTGAAAAAAAAATCAAAGTTGGGAAAATTTTGAGAAAATTTAAATAAAAAATAATAATAATAATGGAACAATTTTGAAATTGGATACCTCAGCTATGATGAAAAAAATAAAATTAAAGATATTAAAAACATTTGAACTTGAGTATGAAGTCGAAATCCATTTTGCGTCAAAATAATGCCTGTTGTTGATATTTTGAATACCAAAAAAAAATTGTACTTGGATTTGTAACGATTTGTTAAATTTTGTGTTGGGTTATTTATGTTTGGGGTACTTGAAAATGTTCGGAAGCCTGATATAGCTCCAGAAGAAACTTTTTCAAATTCAGCGAATTTCTCATCAGATTAAAAAAAATCAAAATTTTCCCCAAATATATTTTTTAATGAAAATTTTCACTCCAATACTCCAACTTTGAACGCATCTTTTCAACAAAAAATTACAAATTCCTGCGATAAAATCGTCAATTTTATATGAAAAACGCCAAAAACTGTCACTAATAGTTCATTTGAAACGTAATTTTATATAGATTCAGAATTCAGTAAATACTTTTGTGATCCAGTGGTTACTTTTTCTAAAAAAAAAAAAAAAAAAAAAACATTTCAAATAAATAATAAACTTTTATAAAATGCATAAGAAAAAAAAAAGTGAAAAAACTGAAAACCAAAACTGAAAACTGAAACTAAAAATTGTGAAAACTGAAACTGAAACTAAAAAATTTGAAAACTGAAACTGATATTTTGAAAACTGAAAATTAAAACTGATATCATTTCAGTTTCCCATCGCTGCAGATCTTTCGGTCAAAAATCACTGATTTCTCAATCAATTCCCAGTTTGTCAGAAAAAATCAATAATTTTGACTGAAAAATCAATGAAAAAGAACTGAAATTCCGTAATTTTTAAATTTTACTTAGCTCAGATTCGTTTATGAATTATCAACCCACTGAAAATATCCTGACTACGCCAGCTCCACTGAAATAACAAGTTACCTACTGAATTTTTTCATTGAAATTTCACCCCCTCCCCTATTTTTGCCAAATTCTGAGCCCCTCCCTTAAATAATTTCCGGGTGCGCTTATGATTTTCTCCAATCCGGTGAAAGCTGCGACATTCGACGCCCTGAACTTTTTATCGTACTTGAAAATCAAACTTTCTTACGTCGCAGGGAGATTTTACATCGCTATTATCTAACGCCTTCGCGATGTAATATTTCAACGTTGTAACGAAACAACTGTGTCAATACGAGAGGCGACGTTTCATCGGCTGATTCGCGTTAAAAATTAATTTAATTAATCATTGACCCTGTGTGACAGTTATTAGCATTGTTCTATGCTATACTTATAATCTCGTCGCACCTTGCTGCAGGCTTGGTCACGCCTTTGTCTTGACAACGCCATACGTAATAATTTCCAGCACAACGTAGGCCAAGTCGAAAAAAAATTCGTCGCTTGTCAAACTTCTAACTACTTTTTTCCCTCTTCTGGATGGCAAAATACAACGCTCCCAAAGCTGTCAATTATATCGGACTGAATTAAGTTATTGATACGTGCCAAAAATTTCATCTCGTTATAGTTGCCTCCGGCAAAATATTGATTCTTATCCATTCAATTGGGCTATCTAATTATCTTAATAAAGAAATTGAATTTTTATTCGATTGTTAACAACTAGAATGGCAATTTTTTTTCGTATTTTTGGTTTGAAATTGCAACTTTGTGATGAAAATTGGCCCGTGCAAGAGATGTTATTATTTTGGCGCGCATGCGAATCGTGATAGATGGACGAGAAAATCATAATAATTAATGGCATTGCGCGGATGCGAATAATGCTACTTGAGTTGCCCAGCGTCGATTGCGCTGATCATTGTGTACGTAGATTTTTGGACGGCGGTGTAAATTAGCACAATAATTTGGGTTTAGGGGTGGAAGGTTAACAATACGAACGTGATTGAGTGATTTTTTTCAAATGAATGAGATTGGTAGTTAGGTATGCAATGTGTAAGGCATGCTGCTTATTTTTGGAAGTAGGAGGTTTCAGAAATCAGGTTTGGAAATACTCGTAGATTTATGGGCTTTATGAAATCAAATTTTTAGGTGGTGAAATTTATTTCAAGAGGAATATAAGCTGAATTTATCAAGAAAAAATTAGACTTAAAAAAATTAATTCAAAAAAAAAATTGGCACCATTCACAAAATTGGTAAAATTTACTCTAAAAAAAAAATATTCATCGCAAAATTTGGTAAAATTCACTTACTGCATAAAAATAAATTTTATCAAATTTCGTAATAAATATTTTTTTTTTAGAATAATTTTTACCAATTTTGTGAATGGTGCTCTATTATTATTTTTTTGGATAAAATATATTATTATTTTTTTGAGTGTATACCCCTTTTTCTTCACTCTAAAGTACTAATAAAAAAAAAGAAATCACATCTAGAAGTAAAATTTTGAGTAGAAACAAAAATAAATCAAAAGTACATCATAAAAGTACCCACATCCAAAATTTTTGATGCCAAAGTTTATATCTCAAATTTTGGGAAATTTTGAAATTTCACTGCAAAATATGAAAATTTAATTTTATCAACAAAAAAAATCTGTAATTTGGCACATGTACCCTATTTTCGACCTGCCAAATTATTTTTAAAATTTAAATTGAAACATTTTTCTTTGAAAAAAAATAGCATGACTTTCGTGAATGGTATGGCAGGTAGAGTACTCCGATAATGATAAAACCCCTGTCACTCAAAAATCATAATATAATTTTTCAAACTTGATTATTGCAAAATTTTCATTCAAAAAATAGTATTAAGTAAAGTAGGTTCTTTCGTTCATGAGGGGAGGGGAGAAAAAGAGGATATAATTGAAAATTTTCAAATCTAATCCAACTTTTCCAATTCCTGCCAGCGGCGATTTTGGAACTGAAAATCTGAGGAAGTCAGAAAGTTCGAAGAAACTGAACATTTTTCAAAAAAAAACAACAAACTTCGAATAGTTACACGTCTCTTGTATTTTTATGACTTTTTAAAATTTCTTCCAATTACTCATTGTGTTAAGAAGATATTTCGAAAAACATGAAGTCGAAAACTTGTTTTTAAAATTAGTCATTTTCGAGTTGCAAGAAATTTGAAAAAATTAAATAAATTCAAGTTGAAATTTTTTTAAATAGATGGGTAGGTATTAGGTAGGTACCAAATTTTTTCCGTAAACTTTTTCTAATTCAATTTTCTCAGAAATCACCTCTGGATACCGAAAAAGTGTCGTTTCTTGAAGAATCGACAGAAAACGACGATTTTTGGAGAAATTGTGAAAATGTCATTTTTGGGTTTTTTCAAAAAAACCCTCAGGAGACTGAAAAAGTGTCGTTTCTTGAGGAAACGACAAGAAACGACAGAAAACGACGACTTTTGGAGAAATTTTGAAAATGACATTTTTGGATTTTCTCAGAAATCACCCAAGGAGACCGAAAAAGTGTCGTTTCTTGAAGAAACGACAGAAAACGACGAATTTTGGAGAAATTGTGAAAATGTCATTTTTGGGTTTTTTCAGAAAAACCCTCAAGAGACTGAAAAAGTGTCGTTTCTTGAGGAAACGACAAGAAACGACAGAAAACGACGAATTTTGGAGAAATTGTGAAAATGTCATTTTTGGGTTCTTTCAGAAATCATCTCAGGAGACTGAAAAAGTGTCGTTTCTTGAAGAAACGACAGAAAACGACGACTTTTAGAGAAATTGTGAAAATGTCATTTTTGGGTTTTTTCAGAAATAAACCTCAGGAGACTGAAAAAGTGTAATTTCTTTAAGAAACGACAAGAAACGACAGAAAACGACGACTTTTGGAGAAATTTTGAAAATGCCATTTTTGGGTTTTCTCAGAAATCACCACAGGAGACCGAAAAAGTGTTGTTTCTCGAAGAAACGACAAGAAACGACAGAAAACGACGAATTTTGGAGAAATTGTGAAAATGTAATTTTTGGGTTTTTTCAGAAATCACCTCAGGAGACTGAAAAAGTGTCGTTTTTTGAAGAAACGACAAGAAAGGACAGAAAACGACGAATTTTGGAGAAATTGTGAAAATGTCATTTTTGGGTTTTTTCAGAAGTCACCTCAGAAGACTGAAAAAGCGTCGTTTCTTCTCAAAATTTTTCCAACTTGGATTTAAAAAAATTCAAATTCATATTTCTTGGGATTTCTTCTCTAATTCGAAAACTTTTCCCAATAATTTTAAAATTTTCCTCTTTAAAAAAATATCAACTTCATGTTTTTTTTTTTAAATTTCTTCTGGCTAAATAATTGGAAGGAATTTTTAAGAACATGAAATTTTAATGAAAAGTGGGAAAAATCAAAATTGGAAAAATGTTGAAAAAATTTAGGTTTGAAATAATTTTACTGTTGAAAAAAATTGTAAATTGAAAATTGGATACAATTTTGAGAAAAATTTGGTAATTAATGTGATTGAAGAAATTTAGAGTTGGAAAAATTTGAACACAAAAATTAAAATAGGTACCTAGGTATTAGGACGAACTTTGATCGTTGAAATCCCGGTTATGGCAAAAATAATTCGGAGCTACCTTGTTTTAGGATTAAATTTAATTTAATTTACCTATTTTTCTGGACACATTTTTCCAAATAATTTGGACTTGAAAAATCTTAATCTTTGAAAAAATCAATAAAATTCTCACTTCCCAAACTTCCCTTGGAAAATCGCTTGCAACTCAAAAATCAAAATACAATTTTTCAAACACAAATTTCTCAGTTTTTCTCTTAAAAATAAGGATCACTTCCGCACATTTTTCGACTCTCAACAGCATTCTTTCGAGTAAAACAGCAATTTTTTCAGTTTTGAGGAAAAGCAAGCTGGCTGCCCCCCCCCCCACACGTCTGGTTAATCTTGAACAAATTAAATATTCTAACTCATTCTCCTCAAAAAATTGAAAATTATCATTTAGGTAGATGAATTTTAAGGGAAATTTAGATTATCGTAGATATAACTTTGAGATGCTCCCTCCCCAATTCAATTTTTGAAAAAAATTTCAATGTTTTCACATAACAAAATACTTACTCACGTATTCAATTTGGTGAAAAAACCCACTCAAAAATTCTAAACAAATCGTACCCAATCTGTATCATTTTTAATCACGATAATTTTCCGACCAAACCCACCATTAACCTGAAAGACCTAGCAAAAAAAAACAATAAATACGCAGAAAAACTCGAAAACCAATCTCACAATTAGTTAATAACATTTCCTAAATACCTATATAGATTTATCTCGCACGCGCCCAACTCGTTCACACAATACGATAACAATCCCATAAAGAAAATCAACTCTCTAAAGTCGTGATTTTTACGCAGAAAAGTGATATATTACGGACACGCTTGTTTCGGAAGTACCTATACCTTTATCTATATCTCCAGCTCCACCAGCGCATAGATAAACTACAATTCTATACCTACCCGATATGATTAATAGCTAAACGTGGTAATTAGAAAAAAAAAATTGAGTAATATTAATTACGTCGTATTAGTTAAATCGAAGCAGCTAAAGGTGGTCGTTCGATTTATTCTATATTATATCGAGGCAAGGTTGTAGGTACGTTATTTTCAATTTAATAATTAAATTTTTTTTCTCGTGTTTGGGCGCCGCGATCATGTATTTTATTCTTTTCACGTTTTATATAGGTCATTTCAATCATATGCACATATTAATTGTTTTCTATCATTATTTCGTAATCATCTATTATCATTATGTTTGAATAACACCCGTTAACAATTTTTCCTAGTAATATGATCGCGTGTACATGCAGTCTCTCCCATATTCGTATTGAAAACTCTCTAAAGTTGAAACGCACTGTGACAAATTCGTTTCACAAATTTTCGACGGGTCGATCAAAATGCACGTATGAATAAATTAACGTGTAAAGAGGTGTAACGAACGGTACCGACACCAGGAACGTAATAATTAAGCATTTCAACCGGTACCGCGATGTCTTTTCATTTTACCAGCTGCATTTCGCTACATTTAGTAATTTCCATACCTAAGGTAGGTATACAAAATACCACAGTTCATAACGAATTGTCTCACCGACAAATCCTTGAAAAACTCATTCGAGATGAAAAATAAGTTGTAGGAGGCAGGCCGCTGTATGAGAGCCGAATTTTTGGTTTGGAGCATTTATTGGAAGTCATTACTGGGCAAAATTCAGGGTTTGGGGCCTCAAAAGGAATGGAAATGAGCTGGGAAGTTGGAATTTGAACATGTTAGAGACGATATCGATTTTTATCAATGAAAAGATTTCAGTAATTTTTTCAATCTACTGACTCTATATCCAAAATTTCAGCTCCCTAGGTCATTTTGTTTGGGTTACAGGCTGGAAATAGTAAAGCTGACGATGAGAAAAAATCCACAAAATTAGGATTTTTCCGAATTTTCTCTGAGAAAAGAGCCTATCTCAATTTCAGGCCCTTGGATAGAGAAAATTTATATTTGGGGTTTTAGAAGAAATGGGAATGAGCTGGGAGGCTGAAATTTGGATATGTTACATACATATGTACAATACCTATCAATATTTATCACAGGTGAAAATTTCAGAAATGTTTTTCACTTCGGGCTTGTTTTAGGACCGTTGTCAAATAAGACCTACTCCTGATTTTTTAGGTCGAATGTCAAAAATGTCAAAAGGTACCCTGACTCTTGTATACAAAATTTCAGTTCCCCGAGTCATTTTGCTTGGACTGTAGGCTAGAAAATAGAGGATCGTTCTACAATTTTTCCGAAAATTGAAAGGACTCATGTGTTCAGATCACAAAACGATGTAAAAATTTCAGTCCCCTGGATTCACATTTACCCCACCTCAGTGGGCCCTAAAATCTGGCTACGTTCAAACAATTCGGAAAAATTGAAAGAAAAAAATTTAACAAGGAGAAATCCCAACTGAAAGTAAAATTTTTAGTCCTAACAAAAATAAATCGACAGTACATCATAAAAAAAAACACATATTCAAAATATCAGGAGCTAAAGCTCATTTCTTAAATTTTGGCGAATTTTCGTACCTTTTAAAGTTCAAAATTACCTACTTATCTCATCGGTCTATCAAAGTAAGAAAATTTGATCTAATCAACGAAAAAATCTGAAATTTGGTATATACCCTATTTTTGAGTTACTGAATCGATTGGAACCAATTTCAAGACGTTTTCAAGCCTCCAGAAAATTTTGAAATTTTACAGTGCTGGAGAGAAGCCCATAAAAATGGTCCATATGAATTTCAGCATCTATAATCGCGGATTCCTCATGTAACCTATTTGATCGATTGAAGCCCAATTTTCCTGAATTCGTAACTTCGAGTTCAAATATACATTTTTGAGCAGTAAATTTTTCTGGAAAAAATTTAAAAATACGCCCACACCACAATAATTGAGGTTAAAAACTAAAATTTGGTATACACCCTATTTTCGATCTTTTGAATGGATTGGAAGCAGTTTAGAAACGTTTCAGAATCTCCAGAAAATTTTGGATTTTTCTCCGGAAAAATTTCCTGCTTAAAAATGTGAATTTAAACTCAAGATTGCGAATTTCGGAAAATTGTGCTTCAATCGATCAAATAAGTCACCAATATAGGTAATCAGCGATTATAGATGCTGAAGTTCATATAGACCATTTTTATGGGTTTTTTTCAGTGCTGGAAAATTCCAAAATTTTCTGGAGCCCCCAAAACGTCTTGAATTTGCTTCCAGTCGGTTCAGTAGGTCAAAAATAGGATATATACCAAATTTCAGCTTTTTTTGTTGATTAGATCAAATTTTCTTACTTTGACAGGCCGATGACGTAATTTTGAAATCGTAAAAGTTTGTCAAAATTCGAGAAATGAGCTCCAGCGCTTGCAATTTTGGATATGAGGTTCTGTTATGACAAACTTTCAATGAGCTCAATATTTTATTTTGAGTTGGAATTCCTCCCTTGTAAAAGTATAGTTCAATCATAGATAGTTAAGGAAGCCCAAAAATATAATTCGTGATGTACTGATGATTTTTGACTCTCGTCCCTTTTTTAGTTGGGGGTTGAAAAGTGGTATTTTTTTCATGGTTTTTCAAATTACCTTGAAAAATAGGAAAAACGTATTTTTTATTCATTAAAGCCATTAATAGCAATTTTTATCCCTGCCTCTCGGTTTTTAGTCTTTTGAAACTTGTTATTTTTTCGTGTTTTTCACTTGTTTAAAAATATTTTTTTAAAATTATTTTCGGGAAAACTGCACGTAATCCAAAAAGCCATAATACGTTCATCTGACACCAAAAAATCATTTGCAGCAATTTTCACCTCATTTCCCCTCTTTTGAGGGGTGCCTAGCTAAAAATATACCATTTTTAGTGTTTTTTGAAATTTTTGAAAAAAATATACATTGAAGGGTCAAATGGATATAATATAAATTTATTTGGTTATATGAGATCGTTTAGGGCGGTTTTACCAATTCTCCTTCTGATTAGGCATAGGCGGATCTAAGGGTGGACCCACAAGAGTCCGGCCCCTCCAAAAAATCTTTGGTTCGACTAATTTTTTCTGACCGATTTGAAAAAAATTCTCCAAATTTCAGAAAAAAAATCTTCAAATTTCAGAAGAAAATAGCCAACTTATAGATGAAGTAGTTGAGAAATTCACGATTAGTCATGAAAATATTCGAATTGTTTTAGATTAGTACCCACTTACCTATTTTTGTTTATTGTTTTCGAATTACTATTTTTATTATTTTGAAAAAAATAAATAAAGAACATTTTTCCTGAGTAAGGATAGGTGAGTTTTCATTCAAGTGTACTTAAAATTTTCCATACTGTGGTAATTTTTCGTATTCAACCCCCCCCCCCCCCTCATTTTCAATTTTTCATCAACTCGGCTCAAATCCGGCCTTTTTGTGCCCCATTAAAAAAAATTCTAAATCCCCCTATGTGATCAAGGGTTCCAAAATAACCTTAAATTTTCGAGAAAAAAAAACAAAAAAATTACCCTTATTGGACAACGTCTTGAAAATACTGAGAAACTCCAAGTTTTTGGGCCCAAAAAGGAGTAAAGATGAGCTGGAAAGCTGAAACTTGAATGTTGGAGACAATACAGATAAATGTACTTCTCATAGGTGAAAATGTCAAATTTTTTTAAAAATTTGAACCGGTTCTGGAGCTCCTACAAAAAACGAACTAATCCCAATTTTTAAGCTGACCTCCATAAATTTTTGTGGTAGAGATTGGCACCGAGAAAAACCGACCCAGAAGACCCAAAATATGAATAAAACTCATTTCCAGCTTATATTTTAAAATCAACGTCAAACGCAATAGCGCCGATTTTTTTCAAAAATTCGTCTAAAAATCCACGACGAAGTGAAATGGCCAGCGTGCTCCGCTCGAGACCCCCTTTCGTCAACACGAATCGTAATTAACATGAGAGAAGAAAAATAGAACGATGTGTTTTTCCTCTTCCCTGCATCTCGCTCACGTCAAAGAAAGTTCTTCGCAGGTTAATATTTGACAATCGCCCGAAGGTTTGAAAAAGCAACGTGATGCGTCGTAGGTGTACCTCTATACGCATCTCGGAGAAAAAAAAAACCTGTTGCTTTCTTTTGTTGTATTCATTACGTAAGCCCCGATCGCGTAGCTGACCAGTTCTAAGTATGTTTGGAGAATGAAAAATATATTCATAATGGTCAGTTTTACGACGACCGAACCGGAATTTCAACAGTTTACATGCTCATCCTTTAAATTAAATAGGAAATATTTAGTAACAAGGTTAATTACATCTTATATAAAAGTTCGACCATCTCATCCATCAAAAACGAATTTTTCTTTCATTCTTTCGCATCACACTCGATCGTTAAACCACACTCGTGAAATTTTTCAATAAAATTTCATTCCCAATGTCTCAGCCGTTTTAAAATAAAAGAAAAAGGCAACAATAAAAACCGCCTTATGCAATAAATATATCGTGAGGACGCCGCTGATAAGTAGACAAAAAAAAAGAAACAAGTAATTGGTATCATGTACCGGTTACGTAAAGGTAAATTTTTTTCCACTACTTTCTATACCTAAACCGTGGTAAAGAACAAATGCAGATGATCAGGAAATTATCTACATAGCGGCGATAGTATGACTAGACCTTTGTATGCCATCGTCAGCCCCTTCGGCCACGGATTAAAACCACATATAGATATTCAAGGGTGCTGGCAGATAGCATCGATTGATTTATCGAGTTTAGACGTAGGTACGCATGTTCCATTGGTCTGATATTCTGCTAAATGAATATTTTTTCAACCAAAGCACGTGTACTAATCTCCATATGCGTATATTTCCAACGTACGAATTCGTCTGAAACAGGTTTTTTAAATATTTCGAGAAAGAGAGACAGAGAGAGAAAAAAGTTCATTACTCGATTAATCAGTGCTACGAGGATGATTTACCTTTAAAAATATGTATCTATATTTATTATATAAATTTTGTTTATGGACGACTTTCTCGTCAAGATGGGTATTACTTGTAACATCATTACCAGCTCATCACATACGAGAGTACTGTAAAAAATATGAGAGGACCAGAAGAGCAGGGTGTGAAGATGGTTTTAAAATTCGCATCGAGTATTTAGGACTAGAAAAAAATATAAGAAAAAAAGTGAAATCATTAATTGGGTGTAATATGACACCGATGTTACTACCGGGTTGCACCTATTTGTGTATACTGACCACCTATGTATGTAAATGAGGCGTGTACATGATGAAAAACTTACATATGTAGGTAATCGGTATTTAATATATCGAAATATTTAATTTTTTTTTCTATCCTGGTGCCATAGATTGGATGTAAACTCGCCCCATATAATTCATTATCCATCTGTCAAGATGAGGTTCGCGTTGGTGGGCATGATGAGCTGATCTCTTCCTGGACAGAAATTGATTTTTAAATATGTAACGGAATCGCCCCGAAGGGTTTGGTGAATTATGTTGATTTTTTTCTCTGTATCGTTATGCGAAATACGCCGTGTCCAGAGTGATTACATGTTGGAGTTGTGGTGAACGGAGCGTTGGAGGAGTTGATAACGAGGCGAGGATGGAGAAAACCAAGCGAAGATGGTTGTAGAATTATGTGTTCGGTATTTTTTGGCATCATTGAAGGGAAAGAGGATATTGAAATTGATTATTTTTTTAAAACTTGGAATGATGAGTTTTTAAAAATTTTCAACCCGTGGGTATTTTTTTCAACTATGTTAGGGGAAAGATTTTCCCTCGTATTTCTTGTTAGATTTGGCCTTTCCTCGACCGCCAATTTTTTGCGAATGAAAAATATTATTTTGTCAGGTACCTATTGACAACAATCGTCATCAAAATGACTATCATTTTCAATTTTGACCACAAGCTGACCTTTTGAAAAAATAGTAACAAAAAGTGACTCCCTAAAAAGTAATGACAAGCGGAAAATTTCAGGAAATAATGACTAAAAATGATAGAAAATAATTTTCGGAAAATAGTGAAAAAGTCACTTTTTGAAAAAAGTGAAAACGTGACTCTGATAAAAGTGAAAATGTAACTTTGAAAAAAAGTAAAAAAGTGACTTTTTAAAAAAGCAAAAAAGTCATTTTTTGAGAAATAGTAAGAAAAGTGATTTTTTGAGTAATAATGAAAAGTGACTTTTCAAGAAATAATGAAAAAGTGACTTGAAAAATGGTGAAAAAGTTACTTTTTGAGAAATGGTGAAAACGTAATTTTGTTGGAAAATACATAGCAAGAAAAGTGACTTTTTTAGAAATAGTAAGAAAAGTGACTTTTTGAAAAACCGTGAAAAAGTGACTTTTTGAGAAACAGTAAAAAAATGACTTTTTGAGAAATAATGAAAAGTAGCTTGAAAAATAGTGAAAAAGTATTGATGAGAAATACATAGTAAGAAAGGCGACTTTTAGAAATAGAAGGTAAGAAAGTGACTTTTTGAGAAATAATAAAAAAGTGACTTGAAAAATGGTGAGAAAGTTACTTTTTGAGAAAGAGTGAAAAAGTAATTTTGTTGGGAAATACATGGTAAGAAAGGTGACTTTTAGAAATAGTAGGTAAGAAAGTGACTTTTTGAGAAATAGTAAGAAAAGTGACTTTTTGAGAAATAGTAAGAAAAGTGACTTTTTGAGAAAGGATGAAAAAAGACTTTTTTGGAAACCCTTGAAAAAGTGCATTAAAAAAGTGACTTTTTAATAACCAGTGAAAAAGTGACCTTTTGGGAACCTGTAAAAAGGTGACTTTTTGAGAACCTGTAAAAAAGTGACTTTTTGAGAGCCGTGAAAAAAGTGACTTTTTGAGAAACAGTAGAAAGTGACTTTTTGAGAAACAGTGAAAAATTGACTTTTGGGGAAACAGTAAAAAAATGGTTTTTTTTGAGAAACCGTGAACAATTGACGTTTTAAGAAACAATGGAAAGGCGACTTTTTTAGAAACAATGAAAAGGTGACTTTTTGAGAAACAATGAAAAACGTGATTCTTTAAAGAACTGTGAGTTGGTGACTTTTTCAGAAATAATGAAAAATTGATTTGAAAAATAGTGAAAGCTGTTACTTTTTTGAAAAAATAGTAATAAGAAATTAAGATTAACAATAGTGAAAAAGTGAAACGTGACTTTTTGAAAAATTTGTGATGAAATGACTTTTTTCGAAAAAGCGACGAAAAGTTTTTTTTTTGAAAAATTAGTGATGAACGATAAATTTTAAAAATTACCAATTCTTTTTTTTTTAGAAAAATATTGGCTCAAAAGGACTAGTGACAAAATGTGACCTTTTAAAACAATAGTGGCAAATTATTACTTTTTGAAAAAATGATAACAATAAGCGACTTCTTGAAGAAATTGGGATGAAAAGTGACTTTTTGAAAAAATAGAAATCAATTTACTTAAAAAATAGTGTTTTTTTGAAGAGAAAAAAAACTGATAAGACAATTTTTTGAAAAAACGAGTAACCCACTCCAATGTCTGACTCTGACTTACCGATCTCGGACAAATTTTTGCGAACTTTTCTTTATGTTTCTCAAGTCAGGCGAAATGTTACAGAACTGTCGATTTTTTTTTTCAAGTTTTCCCGAGTCCGAATTATCTTGAACAACTTTTCGGGATGACGCCCCCCCCCCCCCCGCCCAAAGACATAAAAAGAGATTTTTAGGGAAAATGCTAACAATGACAAATAATATGTAAATAGTAGAAATACGTACCTACCATAAAAAAAAACCTTTTTGAAGTCAATGAAAACAGAGGGCGAATTTTTTTTAAAACTAGATAAAATACTCGTAACTTATTGAAGAAGCCCAGTGACAAAAACTAACAAGGAAAATAATGATGAAAAAATTCTCACGCCTAAATCGTGAGATAAACCGACTTTTCTCGTATTTTTATGCATCAATGTATTAGCTATCAAAGATACCTATCATCTTGGATCCTTCTTAATATTATGTGCATTCAAATGGTATTAGAACACGACTGACAGCAGATTTAAAAATTTTCAATTATGTTGGTTAAATAATTTTTGCTATGCATTTTTATTGTAAGGTTTTTGGATACCCTGAAGACCTCTTTTTTTTCATATTCGATGGATAGGTACCAGAAACATTGAATTCATCAATAATGTTTGCTATGCATTTTTCTTTCTTTTTTTTTGGACACCCTGAAGACCTCTTTTCGGACGCCATTTCCAAGAAAATTCCATTAAAAAAATCAAAAAAATTCATTTTTCTCAAAACCGTTTCAACCAATTTCAAAAAAACTCAAAATCTCACAGGTTCAGCAATGCCCCAAAAGCGCGACTTTTTCAGATTTTTCTCAAATCTCACAGTTTCGGAGTTTAATCGAGCTTGAAGAAGTCCATCTCGAGTGGGTCCTGTTATTCTACGATTATGTATATTCGAATGATGCCAGACTTGAAATTTTTCGATCAATTTGATTGGAGAATTTTTGCTATGCATTTTTATTGTGAGCTTTTTCGGATATCCTGAAGACCTCCTTTCTTCCAACATTGATGGAAACCAGAAACAATGAATTCATCACCTAAAGAAGACCATCATTATCGTGAGGGTCCTGTTATTCTACCACCATGTACATTCGAATGGTAATAGACCAAGACTGACGACAGATTTAAAATTTTACAATTAAGTTGGTTACAAAATTTTTGCCAAGCATTTTAATTGTAATTTTTTTTGGACACCCTGAAGACCTCTTTTTTTTCTTCAAAGTTGATGGTAACCGGAAATGATGAATTTGTAACCTGAAGAAGCCCATCTCGAATGGATCCTTCTTACTATCATGTACATTCGAATGGTATTAGAACAGGACTGATGCCAGATTTAAAATTTGTCAATTAAGTTGGTTAAATGATTTTTGCTATGCATGTTTATTCCAAGCTTTTTTTCGGATACCCTGAAGACCTCTTTTTCTCCAAAGTTGATGGAAACCAGTAACAATGAATTTATCATCTAAAGAAGGCCATAGTTATCATGGGAGTCTTGTTATTCTACCATCATGTACAGTTTGAATGGTGATAGACCACGAATGACACTAGATTTGAAATTTTTCAATTAAGTTGGTTAAATAATTTTTCCTAAGCATTTTTATTTATTTTTTTTTTGGACACCCTGAAGACCACTTCTTGGACGCTATTTTCAGGCAAATTCCATGAAAAAAAATCACAAAAATTCATTTTTCTCAAAAACGTTTCAACCGATTTTGATAAAACTCAAAATCTCACAGGTTCACCAATGCCCCAACAGCTCGACGTTTTCAGATTTTTCTCAGACCTTATAGTTTCGGAGTTTAATCCAGGACAAATTTCATACATATATATATATATATATATGGATCATACTAACCTTGCGAGACCCGTTTTGAAAAAGGAGATAATACAGGCACTGTGAGGCCCGAAACTTTAAAAATCGGCATAAATGAAGGGTCGAGTAATACCGCAGATGTGTGGAGCGGAAAAAATAATAGAAAATGAGACGAATTTCACTGTGCAAGCGCCATCCCTTTAACTTGATTCGTATTTGAATGGCGCATGGTTGAAATTTCCAAATGTTGCTGTGTGCAGAGAGGCGAGGTAAATCATATACAAAGATATACAAACGACCTTGCGAGACCCTCTGCCTACAGACTCCTGAGTATGCATACATCATGAAAAACCACTTTATATGGCATGACGTTGCGAGACCCGATTTCGGGTCTCGCAAGGTAAAAACGGGCCTAATAAGGATAGCGAGATATCCAAAACGGGTCTCGCAAGGCTGCAGCATGCCTGTATATATATATATATATATACAGGCATGCTGCAGCCTTACGAGACCCGTTTTGGATATCTCGCTATCCTTATTAGGCCCGATTTTACCTTGCGAGACCCGAAATCGGGTCTCGCAACGTCATGCCATATAAAGTGGTTTTTCATGATGTATGCATACTCAGGAGTCTGTAGGCAGAGGGTCTCGCAAGGTCGTTTGTATATCTTTATATACAAATTACCTCGCCTCTCTGCACACAGCAACATTTGGAAACTTTAACCATGCGCCATTCATAAGCATAAAGAGATACAAATATGACACTAGCGCCATTAGACTCGTCTCATTTTCTACTATTTTTTTGGTTACATACATTGGCATTTTTACCAGACCCTTTATTTATGCCTATTTTTAAAGTTTTGGGCCTCACAGTGTCTGTATGATCTCTTTTTGCAAAGTGGGTCTCGCAAGGTTAGTATGATCCATATATATATATATGTATATATATAAGGAAAGGTGAAAATGAACCAATGGTACAGTTGTGTTCCAAATGACCCAAAACGCAAAGAAAACTCACCCCCGACCCCAAGTCTCACCGCGGCAACAAATTTAGTACCTGACTTTTCAAGAAAAGTCGGTAAAAGCGACTTGAAAATTTTTGACAAAGGAAAAATTGTAGTGAATTAATAAAAAACAAAAGTGACCTTTAAAAAATAATGACAAAACGCGACTTTTTAAAAAAAATAGTGACAAAAAGCTAATTTTTAAAAAAATAGTGACAATCGATAAATTTCAGAATAAATTGTCACAAAAAGTGACGACAGGAAGAGATTACGTAGGTAATTAGTGAACATTAAAAATAATCAAACTCATTAAAATACCTACTTATACTTTTTTGGAAATTTTTTCATGGAGTTTTCTCAAGTAGGTGCTGATATAATTTTTACGACTATTTTCTCCAAAAATACAGGGTAATTTCTTTCATTTTTTCTCATTACCCTGAAAGTTTCTCTCAACTTTTTTTTACAAATCTCTTCCACTTCTTTCACACAGAACATACAATCGGAGGGGGAGAGATATCTTACAGTTGCATTTTTTTATCGCAAAACCCAACCTTACATAATCCTTTCTTGAGATCAGTAAACCTCGTGGAAAATTCATTCCCAAAGTTAAATTGAACTAAGCATCAAAACACCAAAAGAAGATTTGGAAAGACTCGTACGTAAAAATTTTTAAAATCTCTGAACCCGAATCGGATACCTACAGCCTCCCTCCTGAGGTCAATCTCAAAAAAAAACCTTTGTGGCATGTTTATTATATTTTCAATCATGCTGACCCCAAATGTCAACCATTTTTTCCGATTCTGCCTCCAAATGGTCCGATTTTGAAAAAATGGAAAACTCGAGTGACCTATGGTTTGTTAGATTTTCGAGAGTGTTGATCTCAAAAATTTAGTCGATTTTTCGATTCAGGCAAGAAATTTGGAAATTTCTTATCATATACCAGCTTAACATAGTGAAAATGTTAATTTTTCAATCCAGTCGTCAGAAAAATTACAATAAACAAAGCTACACGATTTTTGAAACTTTTCCCCTTGAAAATTTGAATTAAATGACCCAACTGAGGCTAGAAACCACATTTTCACGCGATTCGATTCAAAATTCAATTTAGGCATATAGGCATGTAGAATGACCTCACGATGAAGGCATTCCTACTCCGAAATGCATTCAGTATCTGTGTACTTTCGTCGTCTGAAATTAGACTTACCACATCAATACTATTATTCCAACTTCAAGGTACATCGCACAAAATCACCCACATTTTGACCTAATTCGGGTCGCGTAAAAATTCGAAACAGACCGACGAAATTGTAAATCGTAGGTACACTACATAGGTACAAAATATCGTACACTTTCGATATCTATACAGGGTGTTTACGAGCGCTGGCACTTAGACCTACGGCAGCGAAGCCAGAAAGGCATTAAAATACATCGAGAATTACGTTGTTGGCGTTGATTAAGTTATAAAATGACCAAGTAAAGCAGTTCCATAAATTAGTCGAGTGATGCCGAAGCCAGATTTTGTAACGTGGGAGATGTATAAGTCAGCTAGGTATTACGACTCTTTACGGATCGGTGTGTTCGTCTGTACACGCGGCGATGATGTACGGCCATAATTTGCGCTACATGACCTACGGTATTCTAACCTACCTCTACCCGTAGATTCTACACTATATGGTATGGAAAATTGAAATATTAACCGTACCAGTCTCATACGTACACATTTCACAGACACTCTTACTTTTATTTCCACTCGTCTGTCGTCTCTCTCGTTATTAATAATAAATTGTAACGTGTATGAAATCGTCTGGTATTCTTTATCACCTGCCCCATGCCTACGTACGTTTTCACGAAATTATGATAATGCCTGATGTAATATTGACTATATCGGTCGTAAAATAGGCGAAAAAATGAGAAAAATTACAGCCCGCGAATAAACGAAATATTTAACCGACTTAATATTCGGTCACGGAAACGAATATAAATTTTTACGAATCATGAAATTATTTGTTCACGATTTTATCTCGCCGCGTCGATACTTCCTGGACCTGGTCAGCTTCTTGGCCACAGAGAAGCGTTCAATAAACTCATCGAAAGTTATAGCCACGCGGTGAATTATGGATGTTTTTTTCGATCGTCGTAACAGGTGTAATGGCTCACTGTGGGACACCCTTGGTCGATTAAAAACAGGTCGTGGAACCTAAATTGCGAATTCCTTCCTCGTGAATTATGCGAGAAGCAGAAGGCGTTTGGAGTGTAGCATATGTAGAAAAATAAATGCTACACGTGAGAGAGTTGATGGGTGGGAAAATGGGGGGGATGTCAATTTTCAATCTTTCATTTAACCCTTTGCTGCATAGGTGGTCATATACGACCACAGCTTGCCCAAATTTGAAAAAATTTGAAAAAATTCAAAATATTTCCAAAACTTTACTTTAAACATTTTATGAACATCCCAATACATTAAATTTCATGATTCATTCGCATACTTTGATAATAGCTAAAAAAAATTCCCAAAAATTTGAAAATTTTTGAAAAATTTTGATGGGAAATTCATGCAGTAGAGGGTTAAAAAAAAATCACTTACATGGGTTTATCGAAAATTCTCGACCGAAATGAAATTTTTCCTGATTTTTTCGACCAGAAGCATAACTTTCCCCAGTTTTTCGAAAAATTTCAATCTTGAACCTTAATTTTTTGACTTTAAATGCAATTTTACCATCTTCAAAGGAAGCCAAGTTGCCCCCTCCGCCTCTCCCCATTTGATCTGACCCTGAATATTCTATCAATACGCTAGAAAATTGAGCAAAATTTTAAAAACTTCATTTCCTACCATCAATTAATTTTCTTCAAAATTTTACACTCGAATTTTACAAAGTTTTTCCGACTGAAATCGCTGTAAGAAGGAACGACAAGAGCTAAAAATTGGCATTTCCCAAACGAGGTGGATTGTTTCGATTCAAAATATAATTTTTCTTGATTTTTCCCCAATTCAAAACAAAACTTTTTCAAAAAAGGTCACCACTTTTAAGAAATTTCCAACTCAAACGCAATTTTTTTCCTAAAAATTAATTTTTGCTATTGGAGGTAATTTATTCCCTCTGCTCCTCTCCCACTTAACCTCGCTCCAAATATTCCACCCAAACTAATCAAAACTCTAAAAATTGATTGAAAAAAGTAAAATGTTTAAACTTCATTTTTCAGGTAAGCATTACATAAGGACAATTAAAGTTACGTACTTGCAATTTCAAATAAAGTCTTCAATTTTTTTTTCGCCCAAGTACTTACCTCAAACAAAAAATTGAATATTCTTATGGAAGAACCGTATACCTAGCTCATGGGAGGGAGGAGTGGAAAAAATGAAATTTTCCTTCCAGAATGGATTTTTTTCTGCGGGGTTTCGATTCAAAAGTACATACGATTTTTCCCAATTTTTTCAACTCAAAACGGTACCATAGTCCACAGGTCGATATTTTTAAATTTTTGAAATGCTGTTAGAAGTTTAATGGATTATTTTCATGGAATTTCAAATGCTAATCACTAAAAAAAATGGTAAAAAAATTCTATCAGCCAAGGATTTTTTACAATAATTTGATTTTTTTGTTGAACATTTTTTTTTACATTTCTTGATAACCTTTGACACTTGAAGTCAATTTTTTGAGCAAAGAAAGGGTTCTACGAAAAAAAATAATGGAACATAAATTATAGAGCGTCAAATTTCCTTTCTGCAGAGTTCAATTAGTTTTTTCTTAGGAGGCTTAGTTTTCGAGATATTTTAGTTCAAAGTTCAACTTCTTTTTTTTTTGAAAATATTTCAAAAACCAAGCCTCCTAGGAAAAAACTAATTAGACTCCACAGAAAGAAAATGTTACGCTTTAAAATTAATATTCTATTCATTTTTGTTTTGTTTTTTTGGAGGCCTAATTTTCCCAGAAAATCGACTTTTTGTAATGAACCATATTTTCAAAATTTCTCATTGATAACAATGGAACTACCAAAGGCCGGCAAATCAACAATTTTTTTATAAGTAATTGATTCTGATTGGTGATTCTGACCTATTTTTTAGTACTGAGTTCGAAAATGATTAATTTTGCTCCATCACGTCAAGATTTTTAAAAACTAGAATTTTTGTTGAGAATTTGTTTTTGTTCGTGAGAGACTCGTCCGTTGCCTATCCCTTTCTCACCTCTCCCAAACGAACCTTCTATGATCTTTTTCTTCGAATTCCTACATGGACATCCGGTACATCAAATCCCTTAACAGACCGCTTTCTCTTTTCTTTTGTCTTTCCACCCTCTTACGAACATCTCTCGCCCGAACCGCGATCCATCGACAGCTGTCGATACGTCTTTTTAGCCTTAAGTTTGTCAGTTAAAATTTAAATTAGCATGAACATTGTCGTAAACGAATAAACACATTGTTCATGTAACTCTCGACTATACATTATTTTCAGTTTTACATTTTTTGATACAACTTTTGACCCTTGGAGTCGATTTTCTGAACAAAGAAAGGGTTCAACGAAAAAAATGAATAGAACATAAATTGTAGAGCGTAAAATTTCCTTTCTGTAAAGTCCAATTGGTTTCTTCTTAGGAGGCTTAGTTTTTGAAATATTTGAAATATCTCAAAAGCTAAGCCTCTTAAAAAAAAGTAATTGAGCTCTGCAGGAAGAAAATTTTACGCTCTAAAATTTTTATTCAATTCATTTTTTTGTAGAACCCTTTTTTTGCTCAGAAAAATTCACTTTTAGTGTCAAAAGTTATCAAAAAGTGTAAAAAAAAATGTTCAATAAAAAATTCAAATTGTGAAAAATTCGTGGGTGATGAAATTTTTTCACTATCAGCGAAAATTCGCTGAAAATTAATGAATTTTTCTTGATTTTTCTTGTGCTGCAATTCTGACTATTCATCAGCGACTTTTCACTGATTCAGAATGAGAGAATAGACTTCAAATCGCGATTTGTGTAATTTTTCACAAAAATATCGTAATTTTAAAAAAAATCAGATTCAACTTAAACCATTTTGCCAAAGATGCAATTTTGCGCGGCCAAGGGCCAAGAGATGCTTCGTCCTCCCCCCCTCCGTTTGGAAACTTCATTTCTCATCATCAATCTTGCTCCATTTAAATTTTCAAAAATCGATTCAACATCTTTGCACTCTTAAAAATCCAAACAGAAGGAAACACTCTCAGGGACATACCAAAATTGGCTTATGGGAGGGAGGGATTGAAAATTTCCGACTGAAATAGACTTTTTTCTGATTTTTTCTATTCAAAGAAAATTTTCTCCATAAATCATCTATGAGTATTTATTTTGCATAGGTAGGTATCCATCAAAATCAGACTGAAGTCGGTAATGCAAAACTGAAGGATAAATTAATTTCAAAAAATAATGTAAGAATGTCCACTTTTAAGAATAAATATTTTTCATCTCTCCTTTTTGTCAATAACTAGGTAAGTATATTATTACATTCCTATTAACCGAAGTAAAAATTATTTTTGAAAAAAAAAGTTAAAGGGGAAAGTTACACTATATTAGGTGGGAGGGGGAGGGGGTAGCATGTAAATTTCATGATTTATGCTTCGTCGGCTCTGGCAGACCGTAATTGAAAAAGAACCCCGAATCGAAAACGAAGAGTTTTGAAAATCATCTCATAATCCAGAATCCCAACGACGACCACTTATCACCTTTTATGCCACAACGTGTAGGTAAGGTTGCCGCAAGTTCATGCGAAAATGTCACGATTGTATTCACGTTCCAGTGCTGATGTTATAATTATATATGCGAAAGCGAATACCATACTGCGTTATTGCCATCGATATCTTGGAACGTTTGATCAGGATCAGATAAAGCGTAGGTAGATTTTACGCGAACTCGAAAAAAATTTTACAATGTGTATTAAAAACCTACATGGGAGACCTAAATATGGGTGAGGATTTTGATTTGAGACCGGGGCAAGAGGTAAGGAGGAGCTTTTTATACTTTATCGTGGCATAGATGCAAAAGTCATACCGCTGCGTTATGATCAAGGTCATTGAATCGAGCATCTGTAAGGAGTGTTTTATTATAATGATCTGTCGAGTATGTACAGAGGTAATTTGTACGTCGAGGAAATTTTTTTCTCTCGTATTTTCATCGGTTTCAAGTTTCTATATGAAATAGACTGATTTCAATTTCAGAGTAAAAATCTGCCAGCGAGGTTGACCTTAATAAAGCAACGGTCGTGACATCAAAAGAGATCAAGGACGTTTACCACTCGAGGGTTAGAAAAAGCTCGACATAGGAATCCGTTTGTTTTACATGATTTGAAATATAGATTAATTTTGAGCTATTCGAGTGGAAGTGGAATAGGAACGAAAATCGGATTTTTACGTCATTTTTTTGTGTACGTAGGATTCCTGAGGTATTTCTGATCGAAAAGAAAATTTTCAAGATGGCGATGGCCTAAGGTGGTATTTTGAGGAATTCCTATTTTTTTCTGAAAATGTCTTGGTGGTTTTATTTTTTTTTCCAAACTTGTCTATTTTTTTTTTTTTTTTAGAAAATGGGCTGGTTTTTCAATGGGTTAATTTTTTTGGAATTTTTCAAAAATTGTTTGATTTCTATTTTTTAACGTTTAATTTTTTTCAAAAAACAAATAATTTTTTACGTAGTTTTAAAATTTTTAAAACTGATAACTTCATTCCCTCTCTCAGCTCACAGAAAAATCAGAAATATGGCAATTCCAAAATTTGCTCGAAAAATTTTTAACTCCAATGAACTTAAACCACAATCAACTTTTGGACAGGAAACAAAAATAAAAACTCATCAACTTTGTTTCATAATTGATTTGTCGACGTGATGATGTGTCGACGACAGGGACATTGCATAAAGTAATCACAATCAGTGGTATTGGAATGGATTAATGTACTCTGTATGCAGCTGAATGGAGAAAATTCCAACATCGCGCAAATGACGAGTTGATAAACCTGAAAACTCGTTTTACGTTCAGTGCAACTACAAATTTTCATTATAAGAACAACTACTACATAGATAGAAGATACTGTCTTATAAACATTGTCTCTCATCAAGACGAAAACTACAGTACCTTTGTACCATGACATGCCCTGCCACAGCCACATATTTCGCAGCTGTATGAACTTGAAAGCAATGATGCGTAAGCAAAAAACACATTATTTAAGCAAATCTGATGTTCGAATTATACGCAAACACGATTTTCTCATTATATTTTCGTCATATTTTGTGTATGATGCCAGCATCTGGGTTTTACGTTTGGTACAAATAGGTATATACTTATTTGATGAGATAATAAATTACATTTAGGTATAAAAATTCCCCAAAACAATGTAACTTATTCCGTTATGTGGTTTAGGTTTAGGTTTTATGTGTTTATTATGTAGGTATTTTTAGCAATCGAGTAATTTCTATAAATAAAGAGATCATGTTTTTTTCTAAAAACAATACCGCAATTTTATTTGCATTAGAGTCGGATGCTGGAATTACCGAATCGCGGTGAATGAATAATTATGGTACTGATAGGTACATAGTTTTGGGTGCTGAGTGAGAGGTGTAACTTGGTGCTATTATTGGAAGTGAGGAAGATATAAATATGGGCGAAGTATTAAATGAATGAGGTAATGCAAAAATTATTTCAATACGATAAAATTTTCATGTTTCATAATGTGGGATTTTTTTTGAAAATTATGGCTTTTTGGGAAATGGTTTGGGTTTTTGAGATTTTTTCTGAAAATTATTTGGTTTTATTGTTTTTTCCAAAAACTGATTGGATTTTTCTGGGTTTTTTTGTTCGTTTTTCAACCTTTTTGGGGTTCTATAATTTTTTCTGAAGAAAGAAGACTTCTGTTTTTCATTTTTTTTTTTCTGAAAATAGTTTAGTTTTCTTTTGCTAGGAGAGAAGGATCCCAACCAAGAGTAAAATTTTGGGCGGAAACAAAAATAAATCGAAAGTATATCATAAAAGAACCTCATATGCAAAACTTCAGGTACTCGAGTTCATTTTTCGAATTTTGGCGAATTTTGAAATTTCAAAATTACTTTATCGCCCAGCAAAATATGTAAAGATTTAATCCAAGAAATAAGCTGAAATTAGGTATACGCCCTATTTTTGACCTCTCAAATTGGTTGGAAGCAGTTTCGAGACGTTTTGAAGCCGCCAGAAAATTTTAGAAATTTCCAGCAAAGAAGAAACCCCTACAAAAATAATCCATACGAACTTAAGCACCAAAAATCGCTGATTATCCATATTGGTAACCTATATGATTGACTAGAGCATTATTTTCTAAAATTCGTAACTACCGGATCAAATTTCAATTTTCTTCAAAAAATATTGTCAGGAAATATGAACTTGAACCGACAGTTACTAATTTTGGAAAATTGTACTTTAATCGATCAAATAGGTCAGCAATATGAGTAATTCGTGATGATAGGTACAAAAGTTCATATGGACAATTTTTTATTGCTTTTCTCCAGTGCTGGAAATTCCAAAATTTTCTGAAGGTTCTAAAATATCTTGAAACTGCTTCTAATCGATTTGGAAGGTCGAAAATAGGGTACACACCAAATTTCAGCCTTTTTCGTTGATTAGATTAAATTTTCATATTTTGCAGAACGACGAGGTAAGTTTAAAATTTCAAAAATTCGCCGAAATTTGAGAAATGAACTTCAGCAGCTGAGATTTTGGATATTGGATTCTTTTATGACATACTTTCAATTTATTTTCGTTTCAGTCCAAAATTTTGCTAACGGTTGGGAACCTTCCTTTTAACAATGGTTTTGTTAGTTTTTTTCAAAATTAATTGTTTTTTGAAAAAGGTTTGAGTTTTTTGAGATTTTCTCTAAAAATGACTATTTTCAAGATGGACAATTAATTTGGAATGGATTTTTTGGGGAAAAAATGCGTACCCTGATTTTTTTTATGCGAATAAAAAGTACAATTGTCTTTATGGGAGCACCCAAGGCCTACTTCTTAAAAATCTGAATTTAGGTAGGTATGACTCAATTCTGATCTTTAGAAATGAACATTAGATCTCAACAACCAACTAAGGAAGATTCAGAGGACCCTGAAATTGGGTCATCAAAATGGCTAAAATGTACTATTTGATACCTCAATTCATCCCAATAATCATCCCTGCCTCAAAAGCTCGGGAAAATCGTGGGATGATTTTTGGGATGTCAATTCATCCAAATAATCAAACCAGTATCAAAATTTCAGATAACCAAGAGATGATTTTTGGGATGAAAAATTGTTCCAAAAGTGATCTCAACCTCAAAAGCTAGGAAAACCGTGACGTGGTTCTTGAAATGAAAATTCTTCCCGAAATTCATCCCAATAATCATCACAGCCACAAAAGCTCGTAAAATCATGCGATGATTTTTTAGGATGAAAATTCTTCCCAAAATTCATCTCAATAGTCTTCCCAGTTTCAAAAGCTCTGAAAACCGTGGGATGATTTTTGGAATGGACATTCATCCCAGCGACAAAAGCTTGGAAAAATCGTTAGATGGTTTTTGGGATGAAAATGTTTCCCAAAATTCATCCCACAGCCACAAAAGCTCGGGAATTCATACAATAATCATCCTAGCCTCAAGGGGTCGGAGAAATTTCATCCCAGTAATTATCCCAACATAAAAAACTAGAAAAAATTGTAGGCTGATTTATAGAATGGAATTTCATCCCAATAATCATCCCTGCCACAAAAGCTCGGAAAAATCATAGGATGGTATTTGGAATGAAAATTCTTCCCAATAATCGTCCCAGTCTCAAAAACTTTGGAAATCGTGGGATGATTTTTAGAATGCAATTTCATCCCAGTAATCATCCCAGCCACAAAAAGCTTCGGAAAAATTGTGGAATGGTATTTGGAATGAAAATTCTTCCAAAAATTCTTCCCAATAATCAACCCAATCTCAAAAGCTCTGGAAATTGTGGAATGATTTTTGGAATGGAATTTCAAACCAATAATCATCCCAGCCAAAAAAAGGCTTCGGAAAAATCGTGGAATGGTTTTTGGTATAGAAATTCTTCCCGTAATTCATTCCAATAATCATCCCAATTCCAATAATCTTCTCAGCCACAAAGGCTTGGAAAAATCATGGGATGGTATTTGAAATGAAAATTCTTCCCAATAATCATCCCAGTCTCAAAAGCTTTCGAATTTGTGGGTCGATTTTTGGGATGGAATTTCATCCCAATAATCATCCCAGCCACAAAAAGCTTCGGAAAATCGTGGAATGGTTTTTGGGATGAAAATTCTTCCCAAAATTCTTTTCAATAATTATCCCAGCCACAAAAGCTCGGAAAAATCATGGGATGGCATTTGGAATGAAAATTCTTCCCAAAATTCTTCCTAATAATCATCCCAGTCTCAAAAGCTCTGGAAATTATGGAATGATTTTTGGAATGGAATTTCAAACCCATAATTATCCCAGCCAAAAAAAGCTTCGGAAAAATTGTGGAATGGTTTTTGAGATGAAAATTCTTCCTGAAATTCATTCCAATAATCATCCCAATTATAATAATCTTCCCAGCCTCAAAAGCTTGGAAAAATCATGCGATGGTATTTGGAATGAGAATTCGTCTCAATAATCATCCCAGTTTCAAAAACTCTGGAATTTGTGGGTTGATTTTTGGGATGGAATTTCATCCCAATAATCATCCCAGCCACAAAAACTTCGGAAAAATCGCGGAATGGTTTTTGGGATGAAAATTCTTCTCAAAATTCATTCTATCATCCCAGCCATAAAAGAAAGGCAAATGGTCTAGGAGTGGGTAATAATAAATAAGTACCTATAACTACTCTCCTACTGGCAAATTTTTCGATTGAAAATTAATGTTTGTTCAATGTATACCGCCAGTAGGAGAGTATTTATAGGTACTTATTTACCAGCCATAAAAGTTCGGAAAAATCATGGGATGATATTTAGAATGAAAATTCTTCCCAAAATTCTTCCCAATAATCATCCCGGTCTCAAAAGCTCTGGAAATCGTGGGATGATTTTTAGAATGCAATTTCATCCCAATAATCATCCCAGCCACAAAAGGTTCGGAAAAATCCCGGAATGGTTTTTGGGATGAGAATTCTTCCCAAAATTCATCCCAATAATCATCCTAGCCACAAAATGTTGGAAAAATCGCGGAATGGTTTTTGGGATGAAAATTCTTCTCAAAATTCATCCTAATAATCATCCCAGCCACAAAAGTTCGGAAAACCATGGGATGATATTTAGAATGAAAATTCTTCCCAAAATTCTTCCTAATAATCATCCCGGTCTCAAAAGCTCTGGAAATCGTGGGATGATTTTTAGAATGCAATTTCATCCCAATAATCATCCCAGCCACAAAAGCTTCGGAAAAATCCCGGAATGGTTTTTGGGATGAGAATTCTTCCCAAAATTCATCCCAATAATCATCCTACTTTCCAAAAGTCATCTCAGCCTCAAAATCATCGAATTTCGACTCTCCACACCCCCAATTTTCGCCCAAATTCACAGCCTCACACTTAAGTACTTAATTTCTGGGTATGCTTACGACTGTCTTCATCAACCCTCCTCCCCTTGCCACTTAAATTGGAAATCTCGCGCGGAATCTTGCACTAAAACCAATCCAACCCCTCCCCTCAAAAAACACATCACTGCATTATTGATTCCGAAGCAACATCCTCCATCCACACAATCGAAATACCATCACAATCATCCAATTACACACCAGTCCAGCTATTAAACTCATATTTCACCCATTTTAATATTTTTTTTCATAATACAGCGCTCACTTTCGAAAACTTATCGCACGCACATGTACCTCACTCATATTCTAGGCAAAGCAGCCCGATATGGTTACATGTCTGAAAGCTATTAAAACAATATTATAAAACCTACCGCAACAATAAGATACAGAGAATGCGTGTCGTGCCAGTACACTGAGCCCAGAAGTATGCTTATCTTTTAATATGACGTCATTTTTTGTACTTGTAGGTATTTGTATAACGCTGCACCCAAGACTTTGATTTATTTATTACGCGGCGATTGCGATGCAATTTAACCAGTGTATTCTGATTATTTCGCATCACCTGTTGTGCTATTCTTTATTATACCAATAGACGTACGAGTTGTACTTACGACCAATAGAAATCGGTAAGTAATCTGATTTTATGTTTTTTTCACCTTCTATAGGTATCTCTCCGGTCTCCGGCTCTATAAGTTCGTTATTTCGAGCTATAAATTTAATCTATGGACGATTCAAAAAGGTAATTGAGCTCGCGATAATGGTAAGTAGCCAATTTCTCCAGCTGGGACGTCTGTCGTGGCGAAAAAAAAATGAATCTGGGCAACGTCCTTGTCAACTGACTACAAGGATAATTTCATAGGTCTCTACCCTATTGACAATATCGCGTTTTTGAAATAGCGCTTTTCTGAGAAAATAGCGCACGCCAAACGCCTGTGCAGAACGTATGCGCAGTAGAAATCGCGTTTTTAAAGCGCCAAACGCAAAAAAAAGCGCCTTTTTTTTTAGAAATTTACTTCAAAAACCAAAAGCACCATAAGCATTATTATACGAAAAAACTGAATAAATCAACGTTAATAGCTTGAATCTTGTTCTAGATCAATGCTAAATAAATTCTTTATTTAAAACGAACGAGTAATAATTGAATCAACCAATTTTTCACCTTTATCAGAAATTATCAATTGATTGAAAACAAAAGTCTTCAATTAGAGAAAATAAACAAACGAACACAGAACCATCTATTTTTTGGATGTAAATAGCGTTGGCGCAGCGCTATTTTCTCAAAAAAACGCCTGTCAATAGCGCTTTTTACAGCGTTTAGCGTTTTTCTTTGTCAATAGGGTACCAGCGAACCGGTGACCACCATGTGAACTGATTCGTTCGGTGTAAAGACGATTATAAATATCTAGTCCAGAATTACATCGATTAATGTCATTAGTTTATCGAACGTCCTCTAATTGATGATAATTTATGTCTTAAGTTATATTTCATGCGAGAGAAGCCGAAAGATCATCGCCTGGAGTAGTAAAGACAGAGTATACGTATTGTAAGCTACGATTCGTCATAGCTGATGCATGTACCTATAATACTTTCGATGATTAGAACAAAACCGAAGGAAAACATACCGACAAAACGAGTTCCCCGCGAGACGCCCGCAGCGATTAACAGCGAAGACAGGGAAATTAAATCGACAATAAAAGTTCGATCGTCGATTTCCATTTTATGTGTAATTTTCGAATTAGGTGTATAGGATACGTATCCTATACGTAAAATAGAGAGACGTAGGTGTAATGTACAGTTTGGTGTACTTACTACGTGAAATACGTTTGTACGATAGAGAAAGGTGATTCGGGGTTCGCCAATTTTAGCAGGTATATCTGCTGCTAAGATACTGTGTCGAATTACACAATCGTAAATATCATATCGTTTCAACGCGATTATGAATATTTGTAAATATTGTAATAATGTTCGCTACGTGATTGAATTTATCCTTTATGGCGAATTTTTACATGCTTTCTATGCAATCGACTCGAGTTACTGGGTATTTATACATGACACTGCATCGGTAGGTAGGTAAAAATAAGCTTGGAAAATTTTCACGATTTTCACGTACTATATGCGTACGATCGAGGTGGCAGGTTGATTGTTTGCGGGTCGGACGTTGGCCGAGCCTTGAAGATTTCATTCGAACGTCAGTTTGGCATTTTTCTAGGTATTCGTTGTTTAGTGTTTTGGAGGCTACGACTGCGAGTCATCGCCAAATCAGTTACACAGGTCGATATTTTTAAACTTTTGAAATGATGAGGTTTGATGGATGATTTTTATAGTATTTTTCGCGCTGATTAGGAAAAAAGCAGTAAAAAATTCCATCGCACAAGGATCTTTCACAATTTGAATTTTTCGTTCGACGGGTTTTCTAGTTCTTTTGATAACTTTTGACACTTCAAGTCGATTTTCTGAGAAAAGGAAGAGTTCTACGAAAAAAATGAATAGAGCATAAATTGTAGAGCGTCAAATTTCCTGTCTGTAGAGTTCAATTAGTTTTTTCTTAGGAGGGTTAGCTTTCGAGATATTTCAGTTCAAAGTTCAACTTTTTTTGAAATTGAAAATATCTCAAAAACTAAGCCTCCTAAGAAAAAACTAATTGAACTTTACAAACAGAAAATTTGACGCTCTACAATTTATGTTCTAATGATTTTTTTCGTAGAACCCTTCCTTTTCTCAAAAAATCGGCTTAAAGTGTCAAAAGTTTATCAAAAAAGTAGAAAACCCTTAAACCCATTAAACGAAAAATTCAAATTGTGAAAAATTCTTGGGTGATGAAATTTTTTCACTATTTTCCTCGTGATCGGCACGAAAAATACTATGAAAATCACCCATCAAAATCAAACCTCAAACAGCATTTTCCATGTCGACCGGTGTTATTAATGCTTAATTTCTTATTCAAATAATGAATTGCTGAAATTCAAATTTCAAATCCGTTTAATTTTTTTCATTTATTGAGTTCAAAAATTTCAAATATTTGCTCTTTTCTCCGCCCCCTTCCCCCTCTCCCCTCAATAAACGAAAAATATTGTTTTTGCAATAAAAAAAAAAATCGAGCCAAACTAATTTTTTAGCTGAACCAAAAATTGAGACATTTTCACGCAGAAATGAAGAAAAATTAAGCCCAAGTGATTTTTGAGTTGAACCAAAAATTAGGACATTTTCATGTGATTTTTTAATGGAAGAAAATCGAGGTCAAGTGACTTTTGAGCTGAACCAAAAATCAAGACATTTCCACCACTTTCATCTTTCCATGTCACAAAATTCTCAATTTTTTCTGAAATCACCTAATTTTGTTTTTGTATGAAATACTGAAATTTTTGAGGTTGAAAGAGTCAGTCAAGATAGAAAATATTTTTAATCGTCACTTTTTAGTACACTCTTTTAGTGAGAAGTCAAAATCTGTCAATGCAGTAGTGATGAAAAATGTTTAAGTGACTAACTCTCTAAAACTGATTCTGAATCAGCCAAATTCGGTTCAAGTTCTGCCTATTTCATTCAAAGAAATTAATTCTCTGTAAATCAGTGTTTTCACTGATTTTTTAGTCAAAAATCACTGATTTACTAGTCAAAAATCACTGATTTCTCAGTCACTTCCGAATTTGACAGAAAAAACTGCAATTTTAAAATGAAGAATCAATGAACAATCAGTTATTTTCAATAAAATTGATTTCGCTGATTGAAACAGACAAAATTTGACCCGAATTTGACTGAATTAAATTTAGAGAGCGAAAGTCTCATGTCGTGGTGATTTTTTCACTGCACTACGATAGGTAGGTATTGTGAGCCTGGATATAGAAACCACCCTTAGGTGTAAGACATTGATTTCTGAGTTGACACTGATTTTGGGCGTTTCAGAAGGTATAGAATCAAAGGAGAACCTTCACTCAAAAACCAATTTTTTACACCTAAGGGTGGTTTCTATATCCAGGCTCACAGTACCTAAACCTAAATAAAATATTTTCAAAATTAAAAAAAAATTCCAAAAAATACAAATTTTGATAAATTTTTTCCTCGTGTATTTCGAAATTTTCAAAACAGAAATCTATTCTCATTTTAATGATTTTTGCTTATTTAAAATTTTGTCAAAAAAAACTGATCACAGCTCCTAACAATTTTTTATGATGTCATGTTTTTTCTGATTTTTTTTCCTATCCCTCGAAATTCTCTCTGTAGAGTCTCCAAGTTTTCGGAAAAAAAATCTCAAAATATCTCACGACGATTTTATATTTTTAAAATGATTCTTTTAAAAAAAATCATGTTCCTTAAAATGTGCCAAACAATTTTTCATGATCCTTGAAATTCGTTCTAAAGAGACTTATATTCAGGCGCGCCCAGGAGTTTGAAAAGTGGTGTGGCAACACTTATTAAGGGCCCCAAATTTTCGTCAAAGCCCCCCCCCCCTCAATTTTTATGGACTTGTTTTTTTCAACCTGGTCTGGCTTTTTATAAATTTGTCATCAGGAATTTCAATTTCAATTTTTATTCAAAAAACAACAGTTTGATATGATGCAATATGGGTATCAAAATCCTTGATTTTTTGCGGGAGTTGAATATTTGCAATATTTTGATTTTTAACGATGATTTCACTGAACAAAATAAAAAAAATCAAATTAAAATATATTTGAAAATCAATTTTGAGAAAAACTAGAAACGATAAAGTACCTACCAGGGACCAAATTTGGGCAAAAATCCTGCGGGGGGATAAAAATTGAGAATTTGCCGGCCAATATTATTTAAAAAAAATAAATTTGCCGAATCCTAGTTTTTTAAAAAATAAAATGTTTAAAAATCGACAAATTTTTGAAAATTCTTTTGAATATTGCCACGAAAACCCTAGATTAGAAAATAAATTATTTATCGAGCCCGAGTGAAGCGAGAGCGAAAATTTTTGAAGAAAAAAGAATCCAGAAATTAACATTTTTTAATTCATAATTCGTGTTTTTTTCGTGTTATTGTTTTCATTTCCAATAAACACGATTTCTTTATTGCGCTCCTCTCCTTTCAAAAAAATTTAAAAAATTTTGAAAATTCGATTTGAGATTATCCACCAAGTGCCATAATAAATAAAAAGTACATATAAATTTTTTTCACTTAAAAATATTCAATTGTCTGGACTGCAAGGGAAGAAGGTTCATACCATAATCTTGAAGATGAATTGCGTAAATTTACTGAGCCCGAGCGAAGCGAGGGCGAAAATTTTTCAAGAAAAATGCATCTAAAAGTTGAAATTTTTTCATTTTTTTATCAATATTTTAGCATTGAAAAAGATGCGAAATCCTCAACTCCTATCCCTGATATATATTTTGTAAACTTTATTCAACCGAGCAATGTGAGGGCTAAGATTTGAAAAATTAATGATTTTCAGAAAGAAAATGGAATTTTTGGTTGTGAGAGGGAACATATTCGGTGTCTTCTCAATTCGACTGCATATTCTGCTTATTATTAGATCCGTCTCTGCTATACATATGTACTTAGGCATATATTATTTTGAATGGAAATTTTGTTCATATTTTTACGTATTCCAAAGTAAAAATTGGGAGAGGTGTGGCGGCCGCCACACCGCCACACGTCGGTGGGCGCCCCTGCTTATATTTCTTTAAAATGTTCTAATTAATCTCAAATGGTCTCACATTCTATCATAATATCTGGTGTTATAAGGAGTTAAAAAGGAAGGAGGTCAAGATTAGAAGAAATATTCTGAATTTTGACCAAATTCACAAAGGTGGTACCTTTCGAGTCGAATGTTTTCCACAAAGAATTTCAGCTCCCTTACCCCAGAGGGAGTTGCAGCTAAGAACTCCCAAAGTTGGCCATTTTTCGACTTTTATTGCTGAATTTCAAATAAGTGTTTTTATGGTTTCTAAAATTTTTCTAAATTTTTGAAAACCATTTACGAAACAATTCCCTCCCCCCTCCATAATACCAAATTTTATTCTTTTTTAGTCGAAAAAATTATGCGTATTTGAGTAAAATAATGACAATTTTTGTAGAATTTTCTTCGGACTGGAAAAATGAAGGAGAAAAAATCTTCATACTTTTGAATCAAAGATATCGGGGGGGGGGGGAATCATTTTTATTGAAAATTTGAAATTTTTTACCTCCCCCTCCCCTCCTCAATAGACCAACTCCAGTCTATCTTTATTTAAAACATGCTCAAAATAGTTCATTTTCCTCCAAAAACTCACATTTATAATGCATTTTTGAAAAAAATTTCAGATAGTCTGAAATTATTAATTTTTTCATTCTATGCTCATCTCTTGAAATAGGTACGTTTAATTTCTCAACAATCGCCCCTCTCTCACCTCCCCCAATTTTTAAAAATTCTCTCCAAAAATAACATTTTTCGAAAAATATTTCGATAGATTTCAAGATGACCTCATATTTTTAAATCATTTTTTCATGTCCTTTCGAAATATGCTAGTTCAACCATGCACCAAATCTTTCGAAATTCTCGCCTATAAAATTCATGTTTCGTGAAAATCTTACGAAGTTACGATGATCTCACGCTTCGTCGAAATCTCTTCCTTTTCCCATGACCTTTGAAATTTTCTGAACCATGTTCCACATTAGTTTTTCTTGGCAGTCCCAAAATCCAACGAATTCCCCTCACATTCCCAAATATGCCTCTATTGATTCTTAGATTCACTTTTACCAATTTTTTTAAAAGATATTTCAAGACGGTGTCATGGTAGCTAAAAATGGTACTAATTATTTTAACAGTTGCATGTTATAAATTATTCAACGAATCTAGGTACTTGTCCTAGATGAAATATCCTCAAAAAGGTTTTCCAAAAAATATAGTTTTCACCCTTCGATTAATTTTTGTCATGCTTTCTAGAAATTTTCTCAGCAGATTGCTCCCCTTATTCATATCAATTTTTCAAACTTGGATAAATTGCAGCTGAGATGAGGAAGAAGAGGCCAAGAGGGGAAGTAAATTTAAAAATTGAATTTTCAAGATTAATGAAATTTTTCCAAAGTACCTATTCGAATGACAAAATTTTTTTATTCTACAAAATCTGCCAAAATCAGAATTTCATTTGTTTTTTCAAAAATTATCTCTCGAACTTCCTCCTGAAAAAAGCCTTGATTCCTTCTATTTTTTAGATTTTTAAATTGGGAAATCTATTTCTTCATATTTCAGGAAAGTTTCAAAGTTTCACTTCCCTCTGAATAAAATTTTTTCAAAAATTTAAAACGATTTCCCATCCTCGCTCTTGTCACAATTTCTAAAATATTCGAATTCATTTTGAAGATAGGCCGAACTGAAGACATCCTTAGAATTTTATAATCTTATCCAAACATCTAATAATTGATTTCAGAACAGATACGACAAATTACGAAACCGATATCCACGATTCATCTACACCCCTCTACCATAAAAAATACCTCCTCTACGCGACATCAACATCGATTAATCTACTTTTAATATTTTAAATACACGCTACTTTTACAAAATACACCTTAAAGCGAACCATTCCTTATGCATAAATTGCAGGGGAGCGAAAAACTGACATGCCATTCAACCTTGACCACCGGTTCGATTAAATTTCGCGAATTTTGAAACCACCCTGAGTCAGAATTCGCAGAAGCATTATATGTATCAGTGCTGCGGGCAATACTCTTCATATACCTCCACCCTCCCCCCTTCTTGTCCAATTCGTATCTCGCAGCACCGACGCGACGTCCACGTTACGAAATAGCCATCTCAATGCACAAACGTCGTCTTAGTCGTCGTCGGCGACTTACAATAACCAATTAACGTGGTCATTCGTTAACCCACTAATATTTATTTTGCGATTACTAATCCGGTGTAAATTGTCGTATCGGCGGCGGCGGCGTTTGGTAAACGGACAAAGAGGGGCGAACGATTTTCAACCAGTTCGCAACTGGATCATATCGAGACGACTAGAAGCATTTTATACTCTGGAAATGTAAATAAGTCTTGCGAATAGATTCGCGCCAACAGTATTCATTTGCGTCCTCCTACGTGCGCCGATTTCAAATTGTGCCGTCGTGTTATCGATAATCTCTCATGTGGTCGATACGGTCCAATCTGTAGAATTTTTTTCCACCAAAAGTGAAGTTTTATTTTAAATTTTTTTCGGAGTTAGAGAGTATCGATATCGCGTGTGCGCATGTGGTGTTGTGGTGATATCGTTTAATTTACGTTAATTTTTTTCAAATTATTGCAGTGTTTTACCTAATTTTCAGGTTCGTATTTTTATCAAATAATTTTTTAATCGATGAAAGTGATCGTTTTTTTACGTATTTTTACGTGAATAAAATTTGAGTGGATTTATTCGAGTGTTTAATTTTAGGTGTTGTATGCTTTAAGATTTTTTTTTCAAGAGTGATTTTTTTTTTGCTTTTTGAAGTGTTAATTTAAAGAATTGAGAGTTTGGTTCGTTAGAAGGTAAACTGTTTTATTAATTTTTTTTGTGTTTTTTTTAAATATTTTTTTTAATGGTTTGAAAAAATCAGCCAAAGGTGAATTTCATCATAGCAGTGTAATTCTTCATTCCACTTGTCATGGATCGTAATCTACGAGGACTTATTCAGTATGGTTTAGTCTTACGTCAGAATAAAATTTCTAAGGTCTTTTTCCCAAATTGGCTGCGCAAGGTCTTTGGTGAAATGTCCATCTCATTTTAATATTACAGATGTGAAAAAAAATTATTCGTAATTATGAATAATTGAACCTAAGTATGGTTCGTCTTGACAATTGAAGACTGGACAATTTTCAAAATATGTGGGTCAGAAAAAAATCTCGAATTTGGATTTCAGAATAAGGTTACGTATGAAATAATTGGCTAAAATCAACGAATTTTTAATATTACGAACTTAATATCTTCAAATAAGAGTTTGTGAAAATTCATTTTCAAAAAAAAAGGATTAAAAACTACCCTTTCAAAAAAATTTGATCAAAAATTCCCATTTGAAAAAAATTGATGAAAAAAATTCCCTTTTCGAAAAAAATAGATTAAAAATTCCATTTTCAAAAAAAATTGAATTAAAAAGTCTCTTTTCAAAAAAAATTCATTTAAAATTCCTTATCCAAAAATTTATGCTGATTAAGGTCATCAGCATTTTTAACATGCTTTTCATTTTCGAAAAATTCATTGTTGGCTCAATACTTTTCATATTTCAATCACAAAAACCAAAAATGAAAATGTTTTCTTCTCCAAAATGTACTGCAGACAAAAAATAATATATGCAACCAAAATCGTACATGCTTATAGGAAATCATTCATTCCTTCAATTTTTTTGGCAAATCTCGACTTTAACCTTATACATTTCATCGCCCAAAATTTCGTAAATAAACGAAATTCCCAAGATTTGAAAAATCGCCCATTCAATTTTGAAAATAGGCAATTTCATCGGAAATCATTTTTTGTCTGGCTTTGAAAATTTGTCCTACCCACCAAATAATCAATTGAATTTCAACTTCGAATTTGTAGGTACTTTGAGAGAAGCAGCCTCATTCCTACCTTTTTTTTCCAAAACCCCAAAAAATTCTTAGAATATTTGCCTGTTTATATGATAAATTAGGTAAATTCTTCAATTTCATCTCCCTTTTTAACAATTCTTGTCACGAAATTGACTAGAAATGTGGCCAAATTGCAGAGATTCCTGTGTTTGAAAAATTCCCTTTTCCCATCATTCCAGATCCAAAGAGGAGAAGGGGAGGGGAGGGGGTCGGAGGAAAAAGATGGACAATTTTTTTCAAAAATCAATGAAATAGAATGATCTGAAGAATCTGGGAGCCAAAAATTCTAGTTCAACTCCCCCCCCCCCCCGCACTTGGAATTTTGTCAAGTTTTTCATGTTTTGGAAGAGGTTTTTTTTTCAAAAATCAATCAAATAAAATGACCTGAAACATCTGGAAGCAAAAAAATCTAATTCAACTCCTCCTCCCCCCTCCCCCCCAGCCCACATGCTTGGAATTTTGTCAAGTTTTTCATGTTTTGGAAGAAGATTTTTTTTCAAAAATCAATAAAATAAAATGATCTGAAACATCTGGAAGCAAAAAAATCTAGTTCAACTCCTCCCTCCCCCCCCCACCCCAGCCCACACACTTGGAATTTTGTCAAGTTTTTCAGGTTTCGCAAGAATTCTGAATTTTTGAACAAAAATTAAAATTTTTCCATCTCTCTCTCTCTCTAAAAAATTAAAAAATTTCACAGTATTAAATCCGGTTGAAAGCAGAATCGAAAATCGACTGATAAAAAATTAAGAACGAACGTCGAGAAACTCTCATTGGGATGGTATTTTGCAACCCAAATGCATCGATCTGAATTCAAGACAAAGTTAAAATTAAAACCTACATCTCCAAGCCCACATCTCGAAAAAAAATTGAACACCGCATTGTCTCGAGAATCGAAAAAAATCTTCATTAATATCTGTCTTCGTTACATAATAATATGGTAATTAAAACTATAGCTAATTTCTCAATTTCCTCGTCATCTTCGTAATACTTCATTATGGTACGATTTTAAAAAAATTCATATCGAAATTAATAATTTCCCAACATCGAACAAAATAATTACAAATATAGATCGATCTTTCTCATTCTGATAAATCTCACAATCGATATTCCTCATCTTTTGGCCAGACAAACGTAGTACGCGATTATGATAAGAAACATCTATCTAAAAATAAGCCTAGATACGGATACTCGATATCTCACAGCAAGTCTCAAATTATCCAGTTCCTATCTCCATAACACGCGGGTACTACGTTTAAAAATGTAATTGTACTCCAGTGACCGGACAACGGCGAGTCTGTCGTTTCCTGTTGAACTGGGCGAAATCTCTCGTTACGTAAATTCGATCGGTTTCAACGATAGATGAATTCGAATTGTCCGAATACAGGTTTTAAATCATTGTTTCGGGGTTTTCCACAATTTCGTCGGATTTTTTTAAACGGCGATAAACGCCGGTGCCATGTACGAATGAGAAAGGTGACTTTCGCCGGTGCAGCGAATAGTTAATTTTGTCATTTATTCTCATCCTAATTCGACTGCACGTACGTTGAAGTGAAATGTTTCGGTAGATTGGGATTTTCCAAATTTCTTTATGATTCGGGAATTTTGTTCTCGTGTAAACGAATATTTAAATAGGGCAGGTATGAAAAAGCAAGTTTTCGAAGAACTTTCTAAATTGAGTAATCGGGTTTCGGGAAGTTGACATTTTTGCTCATTAAAAATTCGCCTTACGTAAAAATTTTATCGAAAAAGGAAATTCGGGTATTGAAAATGGAATCTTTAATTTTCATGATTATAATAAGATGAGAAATCTGTTTCCAAAAGTTATTTACTAAGAAGTCGAAATCAAACGACTCGACTTATTTTCTCAAAAAAAAAGGTCACCAAGAAATCGTAGAGTGTCTAACAAATTTGGTCAACTAAAAAAAAAATTCGCAGAAATTTGATCAGGTATCTAATTTTTTCCTCAAGAAATTATCCCTCATTTTTTAAACACAATTTTCCTTTTTTAAAATAAGCTTCCTCCATTTCAGTGTTGCCATATATCAAATTTTTGTATTAATTTTTAGGACAAAAAAATTGTTTGAAAAATTTTCAACTGTAGGTAATATGTACTTCAAAATACCTATTTTAAAATTTTAAAAAATTGAAATTTGAACAAAAATCAAGGCTTTATTGCAAGATTTTTTTTAAACACACAAACACAGTAAATACAAGATACCTACCTATTACCTAAAAGCAGAAATTTTGCAGAATTTTTAAAGCGAACAGGGCTAAAAAAAATTGTGATTATCAATTTGAGATTAAATGTGAAGGATAAGAGGAGGAAAAAGAAGAAAAGAAGAGATACAAGAAAAGACCAGATATTTGAAAATTTACTCATGTAAAACATGTACCAACTTGATATAAAATTTTTATGGAACAAAAAAATAATTTTTCCTTCCTGAAATTCCATAATTAAATTCAAGATACGAAATTCAAGGTCAATCTCAGATTTAAAATGACTTCAGATATTACGTGAATAAAACTTAACAATGAAAGTCGAACCGGTTTTTGATCTGGGCATTGGATAGTTCACTTAAATCTTCCTTGTTTTCGAACCAAACACTTGAAGCAAAAAAATGTTTTTTGAAAAATCAAGTCCATTGAAGGGAGGAAAGCACCAAAATAAAATACTTTGAATTCGAAAAAAAAGGTTCAAAGATGATCAGGGACGAATTCGACCTGGTATTGTTGGAGGGAAAAAATAATCAAACGTTTCTGACTGAAATGTAAAGTACGATTTTTCTTATTTTTCCAACTCAAAACGAAACTCCTCCCTCTTTCTTCTCCAAAAAAGGGAAATTTTTCTACAAATTGAAACCAAATTTTGCAGCTTAAAAATACAATTTCTTAATTGTTGGGAAACTGTCCTCTTTACCCATTTCAGCTGCATCGTTAGGTCCAGCTCTGAATGCAAAATAGACATATTTTCTTTTGAAAAATTGTTTTCCAATCAGTGAGAAGCAGAAGCAAATCAGGGACAAATACTCATTTTGATCAGAAAACAGCAAGATCCAAGATCCAAGGTCCAAACCCTTATCCATTGAAATATTAGGGCTAGATTGCGTTAAAATTACAAAAATCGATCGGGGACAAATTTTATTTCTAGAAGCCGATTTTTTAAACGAGAATCCAAAACAAGAAAACAAATTCAGATAAGATTTAGAATAAACTGAGACTGGTTTTATTGAGAGAGGGGAGGGAAGTGGGGAGTGAAGAGAAAATTTTCAATATAGATGACAATGTTTTTCAATTTTTCTGGCGAAAAATTAATATTTTTCAGAGAGGGGAGGGGAGAGGGGAGTAGGAGGAAATTTTCAATATAGATGACAATTTTTCTGGCACAAAATAAATTTTACCTATTTCAGATTTACTTTTCTCTAGAAAAGCTCATTAATTTCCCAAATTTTCAAAATCTAAATAGGTAGCAATCTAATTTTTTTAAAACAAGAAAACAAATTGAGATAAGAATTAGAATAAACTGAGACTAGCTTTATTGAGAGAGAGGGGAGAAGGAGGGGAGGACAGGGAGGAAAGTAGGGAGGAAATTTTCAATTTTTCTGGGAAATTTTTTAAAATTATTCTGACACAAAATAAAATTGTTCCAGATTTTCCTTTCTATAAAAAGCTCATTAATTTCGCAAATTTTCTAAATTTGAAGTAGCAATCTAATTTTTTCGAATAAAATTGAAAAATTTCACCATTCCAGGGGAAAATTTTTCTCTTTTCACCATTCCTTCCACTGATTTGGTTGGTTCTTGAGCATGACATTGATAATGAATCATATTCTTGTCAAAAACCCAAGAACAATTGAAATTCATCGAAAGCTTCGTAAAAAGCAAATCGATTATTTTAGAAATTCTTAGCAAAAAACGAGATCAAAAAATACAACACTATCTGACCAAATAACCTCATATAACAAAAATTGCCTTTTATTTACACATTTTCAGCCCACTGAATCATCTCAAAGCTAAAAATCAACAAAATGAGGACTTTTACTAAACTTCGATAAACTGCAGTCAACTATCTCCAATTTTTACCAGTCAATAACCGGTCGATTTTCAGAAACCAATTTTTGGGAATTTTTAGACCGATTTTACTTCATCGGGGATTATTGAATTCATCCTTTTTGGATGATTATGCCAGTTTTGTCTTTATTAACTCGAAGAGGCACTTAACCTATTAACCAGTAAAATGTCAATTTTAAGTCAACTTTTTAAGATTAGAAGGATTTTTTTGAGAAAAATATATACCTATTTACACTTGACATAATTTTAGCCTCCATGCCTTATTTACTCGTATTTTCCAAAAACACTAAATTTCGAGCAAAAATTCTCTCTGAAAAAAAAACACAATTTACATTTCGTGAAGCACTTCTCTTCAATTTTTCTGAATCGAAAATCTTTAAAAATCCATCACACCAAAAAATATGATCGTAATAAACCTAATTTTTCAAACGTTCAATGGGTAAAACCCTCAACTACTCCTAAAATAACGATCTTATAAATCTCGACTGGTCATATCAATTTATAAAATATTTCAAAAACCCAAACATCAAATTTAACGATCGTAAGTCATAATCTAATCACTCATTTATTTAAATTATCCACCAAAATGGCAACTCATTTCACATCTAAAAAGTACACAGGTACCCAAGTGGCTAAATAATTTATCAAACTCGATTCCCATAATTATATTCTCATCGCAAAATCCATCTCTATAAATAAGACATACGTCGCCTGTCGCATCATCTTACGTAGGTACTTCACTTAGTGGTCAATTTCTCACCCACACGCCGGAGAAAAATTACACTACTGTCCAAATTCCAGACTCGTTTAGTCTAAATACGAGTACATTTTCGAGGTCTCGACAATCACGCGTTGGATATTTTCGATATAATAAATAAAAAGCACACATTGTTCGGTACGGTGGGCAACGGGTAGATAAATTAAGCAATAATCCGACATCCAGCGTGGTTTCCAATTACATCACATCTGGCGCTTTTTCCCTTCCTTTCTCTCTTCCCATTTTGATAAATTACTCTACATAGATAAATTTATCCCCGAAAGTGAATTTTTTTTATTGGGGACGGGACACGATCAAACGTGCCAATATTGCCAACCGGCGGTAAATAATCTAAATTACTCGGAATAAAAATGATAAACTTATTAAAGCGTGCGTTTGTAATATATCTTGACGTATCTTCGGGCGAATCGTTTTTCTTTTTTTCTTTTTCGCAAGTACCCACCAGGTACTCGTAGATCGAATTTCGCTGATTTAATCGTTCGCCAAAGAGCTACTTGAAAAAGGGCGTTCGTAGGCATAATTGCATACCACGAGTACTTTCTTCGAATGTTGTCAACCTTGAAATGGCATAAAACTGGGTGGATTGTCCGGCAAAATTGGTAGGGAAGTGGGAAGGGGATTGGAGGAAATTTTTTCCTGTGCGGGTGATTCGAGAGGCGTAAGTTCTGCAACTGTATCAATGCTTCGGAGGAATTTCTTATCCAGGGGGTTTGTCACTTTTATTTTCGTTCTCGTGTGTTATACTCGATCTCGGCGATCTGGTCGTGGCGCAAGGAAGTCTCTCTTTCACGCGGTATGACATTAACCTATATTTTATGAACGCGAGTTAAAATAGTAAGTAATGAATTTTAATGCATATGTAACAAGTGTACGATTGCGACGTGAGATGCGTATGTAATTTTTTACCTTTCGTTCGGCCAAATTAACAAGCCTATTCAAGTGGAAAATAAACCGATTGCCAATTTTCAAGGAAATTTTTTTCGACAGATTTTGGTGATTGAATTTTGAACGATCGTAGCATATTGTGTTGTTCGGTTGGAGACTTGAATAAGATTCGGGTTGGTTTTCGTGCTCGATTTGAAAATATGAAGATCAATTTCGCGCCGTTTTTCGAGTATTGGAATATTGTTTCGATGATGTGTTTTTATGTGCTTTTGTGATTGCCAGCGAAAAGAGACTGATTTTTACGTGAGATTGAAACTGCATGGTATGGCTCGAAAGAGTTTTCGAATATTTTTTATTAATTTTATACAGGGGGTCGGATATTTCTAGTGGGATAATTTTTAATTTGGGTTTGATTAATTTTTTGGGTTTTTGAAATTTATTACGTGCAGTTATTATTTATAATTATTTTTTGTAGAATTTTCTTAGATATTTATTGTTATTTTTTTCGGTTATTTTTCATTAAAAAACTCTCCAGTGCTTATCAAATCGTGAACACGTACCTATAATAGCAATAAAGTGTAGATAATTTTTCAATGTGTCTTCAAGATCTGGAAAATGAAAATTCTGGTTTTTTATTGTCATTTTTAAACCATTCTTTTTGCTTCAAATTTCCCCAATTTTTTTTCATCTTTTGATGGAAAAATTCAAAGAGCAAAACATTGAAAAATAATACTTTTGCAGTGAAATTATTGAAATTCTTGTTATTTTCTGATTTTCCATTCACTGAAGCAAATTTTTTGTTAATTTCTGGATTTTCTTGTTTTCTTGCTAGTGGACGCCTTGTTTTTTTTTTGAACCAGCCCTCAAAATAAAAAATCCTTAATTCTTACAGTAATAGTAATTTTTTGTATCTGCTTTTTGAAGAGGAAGGAGAAAGAGGAACTCTCAAAGGTGATTCTTTTTTATGAATTTTCAATTATTCTATAACCTATCGCGATTTTTATAGAAGTTTTTTTATTTTTACCTCCTCCTTCGCCTACTCCTTCGAAAAAAGCATAGCTTACAACTATTTATTTTAATTTTGAGAAATTTGACCATTTTGGAAGAAGAAATGAGAAGATTTTAAATAGTAACAGTTCAGATAGGTGAGGAAATTAACAACTCGATTTTTAGTTTTATTCTAATTTAACGTAATGATTTGTTGATTGGAACTGAAAATTCAGGGCTGTGCAGAGGAAGGGGTGGTTTCCCTCCGGGTTCGTGTTTTTTTAGGGGGCCCGTAGGGGTCCTCTAGGGTTCAGCATGGTTTAAAAAACTGAAAAATTCAGTCTTTTTACAGTAAGGGCTCTCGAAACGAATAAAAATTTAAAAAATTGCCTAATTACTTCATATATATCAACGTTCAAAATACCGAAAAGAAAGACCTTTTCTGTTTTCTCTGGGGTCCCGATTTTCTCTGCATGGTATGGTCCTGTGAAAAAGCTAAAGGAACTTATCAGGCTTTTGATGTATCTACAGTATCAACCTCTTGACCTAATTTTTGACTTCGCTGGAAAAAAAATTAATAATAAAAATAAAGAAGAAATCAGAATGCCTTTATAAGAAAGAAAAATCGAGAAATTTCGAGAAAAAATTCTTCAAAATGGTTTAGAAGAGCTCATTAATTTGTATCTACTTGAAATCCAAACTCAAATGCCAAAAATTGTGATATTTCATCATCAAAATAAATTGAAAACTCTTTTCAGAATTCATCTTCTAGGTACTCTTTTTTTTCGCAGATTTTTTTTTGGATTTTATCGCGATTTTCACAGAAATGAGAAATGGGGCGAATTTTGTAGGGGAAAAAACATGCAAAGAAACGCGAAACAGACATTAAATTCTAATAAAAATGTTCAGAGAAATTTTCACTTCGAATATCCCCATTTATCTGTTTTGTGAAAATTGTGATGAAATCCAAGAAAATCTGCGAAAAAAAAAGTAGAAGACAAATTCTGAAAAGATTCAAGTTATTTTATTTTTGGAAAAGGGAGAGAGAGGAGGGAAATAAATTTTCAATGTTCCAAGCTTCGTAAAAAATACACAAGAACAAAATCAAGAGAATTTTAAAAATTGAAGATCTACAAATCTAGGATTAAAAAAAATTAATTCGTAATTTTTTGAGAAAAAAAATTGGAACAATTTCTATGAAAATTTCTGTTTAGAATTAGGCATATCGATTTTTTCATTTCAACAAAAATATTATTATGAATTTCGCAAAAATATCAAGAGAACGTTCGTAAGAAAATTAAACTCTGTTTTAAATAATATCTCATTCATTCAACTTGGATTTTGTCAATTACCTGAAAATTATCAAAAATCAATTGAAAGCATGCAAATAAATCCGGGGATTAATTAAACATCCGGTCCGGTACCTGTCACTTTTTCAGGCATCATAGCAAAATTTTTGAAGAAAAAAGTAACTTTTTTTGAGCTAAAGTGACCAAAAAGTGACCAAAAAATGACCAAAAAGTAACCAAAAGTAACCAAAAATTCAATTTTTTCGGGGTAATTTTTTTTACAGTTTTCTGAGGGGGAGCAATTTTTTGTAGTTTTCTGCAATCATTTCAAAGATAAATCAACTGAAAAAACGTGAATAATTTCATTTATTAAATTTCTTCGTCAAAACAAGAAACAAACTAGAAAAAAACCATTTTTTAATTTTTTTTCTTAAAGAATTTTAAAAAATAGCAATTTCTACATGAAAATTTGAATTTTTTTCTGGAAGTGCGAAGAAAAAGTGACTTTTGTGGGGAAAAAAGTAACCAAAGTGACCTTTTAGACGTGAAAAGTAACCAAAAGTGACTGAAATCGAGAAAAGTGAGAAACACCCTAAAAAAAAGTGACCCACTATGATGCCTGTTTTTTCAATGATATCTCATGAAAAAAATAAACCAAAAAAATATAATAAAATTTCGAGAAAAAATGTTCAAATTTTTCCGAAAACTAAATAATTCGTAGGTATTTGAAGAAATTCAACTCGAGTGTCAAAAATTTAGAGGTATTTTTTCAAAAAAAAATTGAAGACGGCTGTTCGAGTAACTTTTTTGAATTTTTTACGATAGGTATTAGTGGCGAGTTCAAACTCAAAAAAAAAGTTTTAAAGGTTCGCTTTTTCTTTCAGAGGAAGAGAGGAGTTTTGCGATGAGAAAATCGAAATCACAAGAGGTACCCAAAAAATTACAAAGATCTATAATTTTTTTTACTGAATTAAATTTTTCAAAAAATACAAATCCTTGATTTTAAAAAAAATGGATGCTTCTCATGCAAAATTATCTTTTAAAATTCAGGTAGGTACTGATTTGTTTTATAATTTCAACCAAAAAATGATAATAAATTTTGCAAAATATCGCGGAAAAGTTCGTAAGAAAATTAATTTTTTAACATTTGAAAACAATTTTATTTCATTAAATTTTTAGACCTGTCAAAGAAAATTCTAAAAATGAAATGAAATACCTATCATTAAATTCTTGAAAATATTCGAGAAAAAAATAACAGCAGCCAGATACTATTTAACTGAAGAGAGCATTACATTTTTTTTTAAATTGTACTCAATTAAGTGATAAAATGAAGAAATTATTGTTTAAAACACGAAATCAGACGTTAAATATAGGTAAAAAAATTTTAAATCTTTGAAACTTGTACAAAAGTTGAACGTATGTTGTAAAAAAAGGCAGAGTCGTTCCCAAGGTCGATCGTTTGGAGACTTTTAAACTGTTCTTACATCAGAAAGAGCCCGAAAACCTTTGAAATCAGTCAGGTAAATTTTTCGGCGAATAAATATAAAAATGTTTGCGATTATTTAACGACTAAATCATATGAAAAAATCTTACTGAAAAATGTTCCCACATTATAATTTTAAATTAAAATCGAAAAATGGTAGAGGAAAAAGTTGACCTAAATTTCTCGAAATTTCTGACTCAAAATTTGCATTTTAAAAAATTTTCTTTAAAAAAATACGATATTGAAATTTTTCTCATGGAATCCAATTTTTCAAACCGAAGATTCAATTTTATCATTTCTAAAGGCCACTCTCCCATTTTGAAACAGTGAAATGACACTGATAAATAGTCAGAATTGCAGCACAGGAAAAATCAGTGAAATTCTTTGATTTTCAGCGAATTTTTACTGATTTCTCACCAAATTTCACTGATTTTTCTGCGAATTTCAGAAATTATACGGATTTTTCAGCGAATTCTTACTGATTTTCCAGTAATTTTTTTTACCATTTGCTTTCAGTGAAATTTTTTTCACTGAATTATTACTGTTCTGCAATTCTGACTGTTTCCCAGTGATTTTCGATAATTTTCACTGATTTATAAATGTGATAGCAGTTGCCTCCTTCTCTTCTCCCTCATCACATTCGTTTCGGATCTGCTCTATTACGAAAATTCAACAAAATTTTAAATTAGGTATATTTTCTAGATTTCTTTCCAAATTTGGAACTTTTTTCATTTCTTCCCATTCAAAAAGCTTTCAAATCCTGTTTTATTTAAAAATTAAATCCAAATAACAAAAATACATACATCCAGAAAAACGGAGAACTTCTTCCTTGAATTTTGAAAATTTTATTTTACGGTTCATCAAAACATATTTTCATCTCCTCGTGACTTTTTGTTGAAAAAAAAAAACTAAAATTGGACCATTTTTTTACAATTTTTCGCCATTTGATTAATAATAAGATTCCGTGAATTTTAATTTGTTTGATTTTATAATTTCGACAATAATTCCGTTAATTTGAACAAAATTCGTTATATTTCGTTGGGCATTTAATTTTTGGCATTATTAGCCCTAATTTTATTCATCTCGAAAATAATAAATTCAATTTTCGTTTCTTGCCAGAAGGTCACGAGATCTCTAATCGTAGGTACCCATTCAATTATTTTTTTATCACCCGGTCACCCGGAATAATTTTTCTCATCAATTAATAAATAGTTTTTCACCAAAAAGTGCCAAAATTACAAATTACAATCAACCACGCTTCAACACTTCCTCCTTGAGAAATATTATATCAACGTATAACTATATAAACTCGATACAAGAATATAATAAGACAATACACTCGTATTAGCCGACGCTGCTCGCGAAAAATTACCCATTTCCGCGATAAAAATCGAAAATTCGATGGTTACGGATTCGAAACACAGCTGGGGTTTGCTTTCGTTTTCCCTTGAACCGTTTCGTTCAAGTTCATTATTATTTACGGCGTTTTGCGTATGCAACTTTAGTAACGCGCCTATATTACGATGCATAACGGTAGGGAAACAAGGACGTTGCTGGGCCGAGTCGTTGAACTGTGTTGTATGATAAACAACATACTCGTTATCTAGGTACCTTATACCTGTGGTGTACTTTTAGGTTTGCCTATGTAACTAGATACGCAGCCGATGAATTAATTCAACAGTTTACCTAGTTTTTGTGCGAAAAAATATCTCACGTGTGTTGAGTTACTATCAAAAGATGATATGATAATTGGTATCATTATCTACATGAATTATTTAAGCGAAAAGTTGGCAGTAGCGAAATTCTAGTATTTAGTGCGTAATTTATGTAGATTTAAGTATCGGTGTAAATTGCTTAATTAGTTAATGACTACCCAGGTACGCTTAATGGTTGTGCTTTAACATTTTGTTTTTCTGTGTTCTTCTTTTGCAGACAGATGACAAGATGATGAAAACTACTCGCAAAAGATATCTATTTATTTTATTCGCCGTCTTACAGTCGGTTCAAGTGTTATCTATATTTAGTCCCGATTCATCGTATAATTATTATGATAGAGATCATTTTAATCAGTATAATTTGACAGGTAAATTTATTGCATTTTTTTCACCTGGTTTATTTTTTTACGTTATGGATATTTTTAATATTTCGTGAAGTGTTTGCTTTTTCGATGAAATTAATTGGTGATTCGAAATCGTGGACGATTCGAAAAAAATTTAGGGATTTTTTTTAGTTTTGGATTTTTTGAGATTATTCAATCATTTTACTGCATTGATTAAAATTTATCATAAAGAGTTCATTGGTGTTTTGATTTCGAAAAAAAATTATTGTTTGTGTGAAATAAGTAAACACAGGAAATATTCAAAATTATTCCATTATTTTGCATTTTCTAATCCCATTTCTTCCCAATTTTACAATTTGTAGTTATCGAACCATCTGGAACATTTTTTTCTTTTTTTGAAACGAAATTGAGAAAATAATTTGAAGTATTGATTCTTTAAATTCATATCTAAAAAAATTATATTTAGGTACCTCTTATCTCGCCATCTCCTCTTCTAGAATCTAAATTTAATCATGGATTTTATCAGGGCTGGTAAGCCAATCAATAAAACTTGAACTTAAGCTTAAAACTTGAAATGAATTTTTAAAAATAAAACTTAAACTTAAGCTTAAAGCTCAAAGCCAAATTTTTTAAAGCTTAAACTTAAAACTAAACGGCCAAAAATCATTGTCGTACAGCTTAAAGCTTAAGGCTTAAAGCTTAAATGCATTTTTTATAATTTTTCTTGTGGGGGGAGGGGTGTTGAGGGAAGTTCGAAACGAGATCGATTTTTCACCCTTTTTTTTGTGATCAGAAAATTGGTTGAACGTGATTTAAAAAATGAATAAAAAAAAATTCAAGTTTCTTTCTACATTTTTTCAAGCTGCTAAATTTTCTTCTCGAAATATTTTCAAACCAAATTTTCCCCCTAAAATATTTTTAAACCGAAAATTGCTTCTGAATTCTGAAACTTTTTCAAAATCGATTTCTCATCTTAAAATTTTTTCAAACCAAAACTTTAAAGTTTTAAACTTCTTTTCAATATTTTTTCAACGCAATTTTTGTATCCAATCCTAATATTTTTTCATCTTCTGGATTTCGGAATTCAAAAGTATTATGTAAAATAATGTCTCCTGTTGTACACCTACCCTAGCCACATCATGAAATTGTTTCTCATTTATTGACATTTTTTTGGAGAATGGAAAAATGATAAGTTTTGTGAGAAAATCAGATTTATAAAAAATGTCAACAAATTGTAAACTGGAAAAATTTTGAGTTGAAAAGCGATTGGAAAACAAGTTGATGAAATATCCAAAGGTTTGAGATTGAAAAAATTTCAAGAATGTTGTAAAATTTTTCAAGAAAAATTTCAGGGCTGATAATAATTTGAGTTTGAAAAAAATGTTTCATTTCAAGGTGAGAAAAAAATTCTAAAATTTGAAATAAGTTTATGTTGGAAAGAAATTGAGAAAATTTTTTAAGAACAAATGACGAATAATTTCAATTTGAAAAAATTTCAAAGTTAAGAAGAGATTTGTATTTTAGGGGTTTTTCTTGCCACTTTCATGCCATTTTTCTTACTTTGAAATTCGCTAAAAAAGAACCCCCCCCCCCCTTATCCTTCGGTTAAAAAATTCAAGAAAAGAGAAAACGTTGAAAATTCTTGCTTTTTGCAGTAATATAATTACAATTCTTGTAGTTTTCTGGTTTTCTTGCGACTAAAGTGAAAATTTGCTTGTTTTTCTTGCCAGTAGACACCATGAAGTACAACAAAAGTGTATTTTCATTTGAATTTTTCGAAATTTTTGCTAGTTTATTCAAAGTTATCATAAATTAATTCATTAGATACTGTTTTATTGATTCGATTTGAAAAAAATTATCGCCTAGAATAAAAAAAATGTCTATGTAGCCCTATTTAAAATTGAATCATAATTTTTCAAATTTTTCCCCTTACAAAAAAAAACCTGTGATAATTTGAATTTTACACCTGAAAAAACTCCACTTTTTTCTTACTCCCTCTTTTTCATCGATACGAATCCAAATTTAATCGCTAGTTTTTATGTCTAATTCTACGATAAAATTGAAAAAATTCAAGATGATCGATGAAAAAATTTGTCAAAAATTTAAAAATTAAAAATGGTGAAAAATGAATGAAAAATTATAACGAAACGTTGAAACCTAAAGCATTATTTTCAATGGTAAAAATTCAAGGCACCAAGTTCCTCCCCCTCCAATCCCTAATCGCTGAAAATTAAGTTTTAATCGGTGAATCCTCAACCCCCTCTCCACACTGGGCGTAAAAGTCTTGGCAATTACACACGCCCAGTATAATAAAAATTTAATAAAAAAAAATCGGTGAATCTTGAATATGATCACATTTCTTCGAAGTAAAATAATATTCTACTTACGTAATTTCATTACCACCATTTTTCGTTCCCCCTTCTTTCAAAAAATAATTAATTTAGTTAATCAAATGCTCTGTTTTTATTCGAAATTTGATATTAATTTTGAACTATTGTACAGTGGTATACCAAAAATGTGGCGAAAGTCTCGATCTCCGAAAATTTGATCTTTACGAGCTATGACCCTTCAAAATTGACCAAGTAATTTTTTTCAAAAATTGACTTAGGTTACTTCGGAAAGCACATCTTCAATTATTTTGAAATTAGGCCTGAAAAATTAATTTAAAAAGTATTCAAAACGACGAAAACATCGTCAAAAAATAAAAATAGGAAATCGTCCAATAAAAATACGTATTTTTTCATTTTTTTCAAAACATACCTACCTAAATTTTTTAGCAATTTTTTTATTTTTTCAACATTTTTTGATACTTTTCCAATTTTTTTGTATTTTTAAAAATATTTTTCTTTTATCAGAATTTACCCTGGGTTTTTTGTCTTTTTTTCACCCTCCTCATTTCCCCTCATTTCTGAAGAATTTTCATCGTCAAAATCTATTCAAAAAAATAATACGTTTTGAAAAAAGGAAAATTTAAAAAGCGTCAAATTTCTTTTTGCTAACCAGTAAAATTTATTTTTAATCAATTTTTTTCCGAAATTCAAGGCACTTTCACACCACAGGCAATCGTAGCATTTCCAAATTTTGTTCAAAAATTTCATTTTTCATGAGTAATATTATCAAAGACGAAAAATTCAAAAACCAAATGAAGAAAAGATGGGCTGAAGTACCTCTATTTTCATTATTGTTCAAGATCTTCAATTAATAAAAATATAAAATTGTCAAATTTGTTATCTGAAATGTAGAGGTACCTTTAGTTCTGAAAGAAAAATTGACTGAAAATGAATATAGTTTGTTAGCAAAGAGAAATTTGACGCTTTAAGAAGTTGCCTTCTCAAAATGAATAGACTATAATCTTTTCAAATTTCTATCTGGCAAGTATTGGTTTAGAAGAAAAAATTTGAAAATTCTGATGTACATATAATTTGAAAAGTATGCGATCCGAAATTGAAAATTTTTCTGGTGAAGGGGAAAAGGGGGGTTACCAGACAGGGAAAAATTGATACATTTTCAAAAAAAAATGCTGTCATTTTTTTTTGAAAATGTATTAATTTTTTCCTATCTAATGACTCCTCCTCCTCCCCGTCTTGAGAAAAAATTTTCAATTTTGGATCGCATACTCTTCAAAATAAACATTAGAATCTCACTTTCCACCTTTTTAAAAAAAAACGAATCAGAATCTATTTTTTCTAGTCTGATCCCCCCTCACCCCAAAAAAACCTAAAAAAAAACATTTTTCACTGATTTTTTCAAATTTTACGGTGGTAATGTCTTCGATAATTTTTTTACACTTTCGAAATAAAAAATGTCTGTTTTCTGTGTATTTGCTTTCCCCTCCCTCCCGCATAAAATGCAGCACATTTTCACGTAATGATTTTTGAATGTTTTTATAAAGCAGAAAATTCGAAAGGGGAAAGCTCTTTATTCCTCACAAAAAAGGCTCTAATCGAAAACTGAATTATTGCTCGATCAACTTTAAAATAGAAAAATTATCATTTCTAATTACCTATGTGAATTTTTCAGGCGTTTATGCCGACGAATCATACGGACCTCCACGATCGATAATCCACACACATGGACCCAGATCACCAGCCATCTCATACGGAGGTTTCAAACCATCGTACCCCGTATTCCCAAGTATACCTCATTTCCAACCATCATTCCCTCAACAACCATTCCAACCTCCTTTTGGACAACCTAATTCATTCGGACCAGCTACTCCACCAACCGGGTAAATAAAGTCAAATTTGAGCTTAGATTACCTACCTAGATTCGTGAAAATCGAACGAATTCCTAAATTGATTCCTTTTTTCTTTTTTTGTTCGCTTAATTAGCCTCGGAGCACCGGAAACCGCCCCGGCCGGAGCTGGCTGCGCGCCATTGACGACACCCTGCCTAAACAGCAAATACCGTACGGTCGATGGTACCTGTAATAATTTGAAATATCCGACTTGGGGTGCCGCGAATACCAAATATGGTCGATTGGTTCGTCCTAAATATGCCGATGGTAAGTCACGTGCTGGCAGAGCGGTTACGCGATAGTTTAATTTACCCACTGAAAGTTAATTCTTTATTCGTGAGATTTAAAAATTACGTTTCGCGGTTGATTCGTGTATAACTTTAGACGCATAATACGAGAGTATTCGATTTAAAAAAGGAGGAGAATGTCTTAATAAATTATAGTACATACATTGAAGTACCTATCTGTACTTATGCATATGATATCCAGATACTATACAGGAATAGGTAGGAGAATACTCGTATATTTTTTGTTTCAACCTTAACCCGTATTTTATAGTAATTTACAGATTATATAATTCGATTACTTTTCAACTTATTAGTTTTGCAAACCGATAAAATATACCATCATTATCGATATTATATTTTGATTAGGTGTCCATGCTCCACCGACTTCGGTCGCCAGCCATGAACCTCTACCGTTGGCTCGTCTAGTGAGTATCGTAATGTTCCCAGATTTACCGATCCCGGATCCTTTGTGGACTCTAGTCACTATGTCGTGGGGTCAAGTTATCACTCACGATATGTCGATGGCTGTGGGTACAGCTCAAGCGAGTAAGTAGAATTCTCACAAAAAAAACAATCAATACTTGACAATCAATTTGAAAAGACAATCCTCGGTGAGGAGAAAAAAGAGGATTTCCAAAAGGTAGCTTTGTAAAAAAAAGAAGAGCTGGATTACAGTTTCAGGTGCTTCTTTATTTTTCCAAAATTTTCCAAAAATGAAAAAATGATTTTTCCCCAAGACATATTTGCCAAAAAAAATCGATTTTAGTTTCAGAGATAAAACAGAAGGGTTTGGGAGGGAAAAAATGGTATTTTTCAAAATCTTGAAAATATCCATTATTTTATTTTCAAAAAATAAAGTTTTCAAGTCAGAGCAGAGCAAAGGCAAAATTTTAAAGAAAATTTTTAATCTGACAAATGAAAGAAGTTAAATTGAATAGATTACTTGTCATTATCCAATTTTAGTGCCAAGTTCATTGGCTAGAAGGGCGAACAGTTTTGAAAAATTCACACTCAATGACTCGAAGATACAAAAAAGCAGTATTTTTGATCAATAAAATTAAATATAAGTTTGATCATTCCTAGTTCAAAACTTTTGAATAAAAAATAACAAAGCAAAGCAAATAAGGCATAGAGCGAAGAGAAGACCAAGGTTTCGAAATAAATGATGAAAAAACGTTTCAAACAGGTAAAAAAATTGCATAAAAAATAATTTTGAAGGAAAGCATAATCGAAAATCAGAACTGTCGCAAGACAAGCAGAACTAGCAGACACCCTGAGGATTTTCAAAAAATAATGATTTCAGGAAAAACCAAATTCGAGGTTCTTTTGACGTAGTATGGGTCCATGCTCTGTGCCTGATGGTTTGGCCTTCTCTGAGAGTAGAATTAGTTTTTAAATGATGTGATTACTTTTCAATTTTGTGAGATTTTACAAATTATTTGAATTTTTTGAAGCAAGAATCAGAAAATTTCAAGAAATCAAAACGAAATCATATTATTTTTGAAAACTGGATAAATCTATTATTATTTTAGAATTTTTCAAAAAAAATTTCCTTTTCGAATACTGGATTGTATTGTAATGTTGAAGGAACTCATTGAGCTTTAAAATTTTTCTGTGCTTTTTAATTATTGAATCATTCAAAATTTAGATAGGTACGAAAAATTTTCATGTGATTTGTCTTTTAAAACTCTTCAAGATTTACAAACTAACAAAAAAGGATTCCCAACTCGAAGTAAAATTTTGAGCCAGAACAAAAATAAATCGAAAGTATCACAAAAGAACCCCATATCCAAAATTTCAGGGGTTAAAGTTCATTTTTCGAATTTTGAAAAAAATGTTAAAATTTCAAAATTAAGTAAGTACATATAGGTACCTAAGTATATGTACCTCATCGTCTTGCAAAATGTAAAAATTTGATCTAATTAACGAAAAAAGCTAAAATTTAATATATAGGTAGGTACCCTATTTTCGACCTTTCAAATCGATTGAAAGCGGTTTCGAGACGTTTCAGAGCCTCTAGAAAATTTTTGAATTTTCCAGCACTGGAGAAATGCGTATAAAAATGGTCCATACGAGCTTTGGCACCTAAAAGCTCAGATTACCTACTCTTATTGGTGATCCATTTGATCAATTAAAACACAATTTTCCGCAATTCGTAACTTCAAGTTCAAATCCATATTTTTTGGCAGAAAATTTGTATGGAAAAAATTGAAAAATACGCCGATTTCGTCATATCGAGGTAAAAGCTGAAAGTTGGTAAATACCCTTTTTTCGATCACATAGGTCACCAATATGGGTAATTCGCGATTATAGGGGCTGAAGTTCATATGAACCATGATTAAGGGCTTTTCTTCAGTGCTGGAAAATTCCAAAACGTCTCAAAACCACGTCTAATCGATTCAGGAGGTCAAAAGTAGAGTATACACTGAATTTCAGCTTTTTTCGTTGATTAGGTACCTAAATCAAATTTTCACATTTTGCAGGGCGATGACGTAATTTTGAAATTTCAAAAATTCGTCAAAATTCGAGAAATGAACTCTATTGCCTGAAAGTTGATTTATTATTGTTTCGGCTCAAAATTTTATTTCGAGTTGGGATACTTGTTCAAAAAAATTGATTTTTTTTACACTCCGACGGTGATTTGAAAAGAGGATGTGCCCATCGAAAAACGATGAGTTTTGTCCAAATTTTTTTATACAGTTATTCAAAATGGTCCCACTTTTGAGGTATTTTTTCCGGAGCTACAGCGATTTTTCCGAAGTTGGGTCGAAAATGTTGATTTTGGGATTTTTATCGTTTCTAATAGAGAAAACCCTGCTCTTTCGAATGTCGCTTCGAGCAAGTCGAACCGACCTAGAAGATGCTCACTTTTGAGGTATTCAGTCACTACTACTGAGTAGCACTAGAAAAAATTTCTGATCGAATGAGACCTCTTGGAGCTTTTCAAATTCAAAATTCGCAACGGTATTTGCATTTGAAGTAAGATTTTTAAAAGAAAAACTTTGAATGCGTTTTACTCGAAACTTTGTTTTTTCAACTTTCAACTTACATTATCTCCGAGAATTTTGCACTATTGACCAGTGGTTTCAACTTAATACCTCAAAAATGGGACCTTTTTAGACAACTGTACACATTTAGTCAAAATATGGTGCAAAATTTCCAAAAACATACTCTTGTCACCATATAGTGGAAAAAACTATTCAGTTTTTACTTTTTAATCGTTTTTTGATGTTTGAGGTACCTAAATTTGAATATTTATTTTTTGTGAGGAGGGAAACTCCATATTTCTTGAAAATTTTGCAACACTAAATTGGAGTTACCTATTTGAGAGAAAGGAACCTTCATTTTAAAAAAATGAATTTTGGCATCATATTATGATTCTATATTCTCTGACATGTCTGAACAATTTCCAGAATTGAATAATAATTACTCGGGGTGAGGGAACAGCTTCTGATTTTTTTCGGAGGAATGAAAAAAAATGGCGAAGAAAAGGAAATTTTTTTCAAGAATAAAATCGGTTGGACATCATGAAATTCTAATTCTTAGAAATTGGTAATAAATGGAGAAATGTTGATTACACGGGTCGACATGGAAAATGCTGTTTGAGGTTTGATGGGAGATTTTCATAGTATTTTTCGCACTGATCACGAGGAAAATAGTGAAAAAATTCCATCGCCCAAGGATTTTTCACAATTTGTTTTCTATTTTCTACTTTTTTTGATACCTTTTGACACTTCAAGTAGATTTTCTGAGAAAAGACAAGGTTCTACGAAAAAAATGAATGAAACATTAATTATAGAGAATCAAATTTCCTATCTGTACAGTCCAATTAGTTTTTTCTTAGAAGGCTTAGCTTTCAAGATATTTTAGCTCAAAGTTCAAAGTTAAACTTTCATTAAAATTGAAAATATCTGAAAAACTATACCTCCTAAGAAAAAACTAATAAAACTTTACTGGTAGGAAATTTAACGCTTTACAATCTATGTTCTATTCATTTTTTTCGTAGGACCCTTTCTTTCTTCAGAGAACCGACTTTAAGGGTAAAAAATTACATCAAAAAGTGTAAAACAAATTTTCAACGAAAAATCTTCCAATTATGAAAAATCCTGACGTCCTGGATTTTTTTCATCATTTTTCCCGCCCTTCCTTTTCTCAGAAAATCGACTTGAATTGTCAAAAGTTATCAAAAAAATGTAGGAAAAGCGTAAACGAAAAATTCAAATTGTGAAAAATCCTTGGGTGATGGAATTTTTTCACTGCCTATTTCGTGATCAGCGCGAAAAATACTATAAAAATCACCCATCAAACCTCAAACAGCATTTCAAAAGTTTTAAAATGTCGACCTGTGTTATTGTTGAAAATTTCATCAATGCAGCGAGAAAAATTGAAATTTGCATGAACTTTGAAGATCGATGTAATAAATTGGCAGAGTGGGGGGGGTGGCATTTTATTTTAAAAATGCTGTAAATTAAAGTCGATTTGTAGTAAAAAATAAAGCCAACAGAAAGCTTTGAACAAAATGCATTTCATATCGATTTTTTTACACAGTGCAATGCCCCTCTCCTCTCCATCAAATTAATACATTATCTACTTCAATTTTCTCGATGCAAATTTCCATTCAAGTTGTGACTACCTATAAAAGATTACTTAATATTCTCGCATTATTCAATTTACCAAATCAGATAAAAATCTAATCAATTAAATTGATAAAATGAATGAAAAATTGGCAAAACTCTCAAATGGCCTTGCAAAACTGCAACTAACTTTCCAAAAGGAATAATTGCATTCGCTCAAATGCCAATTTCAAATTGCAATTTCGCCAAAATTTGGCTCACCGACTGACGACCGTCTATCAATCATACAATATCAAGATACATGTATCTCTCAATACGTAACATTCAACAATTATTCGATATTAATTTCAACTTGCAAATTTGTTTCTCAGAACGCCACTCGACCAGATGTTGCGACGACGACGGCCGGCTACGCTCCAATAACGGTCCTAGCTGTTTCCCTATTGTGTTACCCGAAGATGATCCAGTATTCTCGAAATATAAACGTATGTGTATGAATTTCGTGCGATCGACCACTGATATAGATACCGGTTGCAATCCCGGTAATCAGCCCGCCGAACAAGTACGTGCTCGTGGGAGTTTTTCGTTAATAACAGCTGTGTACCTGTTACGTAAATGAGTAATTTATCTATGCCCGTATCGATCGGCAGTTGGTCTCCGTTACCCATTGGATGGACGCTTCCTTAGTCTACGGCGCTACTCAACAAGTATCCGATACCATTCGAGAAAGAGTCGGAGGTCGTTTGAGAGTTGAATTGAAAGATCACCACAGACCGTTCCCCCCAACCGCCAGGAATAAATCTGCTGTTTGCGATATTCTATCGGAACGTGAACCTTGTTACCAATTCGGTTCGTAATTTGGAATTTTAACGCTCGGAAAATACATAAAATTAGAGAAAAACTGAAATGGGATCTTTATTTTTCAATACAGGTGACCGAAGAGCTAATCAAAATCCGCAACTGACTGTTTTACAAATTTTATTATTGAGAGAGCACAACAGATTAGCCACCGTTTTATCGCATGTTAATCCTCATTGGGACGATGAAACTTTATACCAAGAAGCCAGAAGAATTTTGATTGCCGAATTCCAACATATCAGTTACTACGAATACTTACCAATTGTCTTAGGTGAGATGACCTCGATTTTAAGATGAGACCAAAACCATTGATATTGTTTTGAATTTAGAAAAGGAAAACAATTTTTAAAAAGGTTCGAGTTTTATGGAATTTTGGAATGTGGTGTTTCGAGAAAGTATTTACAGATTGACCTAACAAAAGATAGCTCATTGAGACTTTTATCAAAAAAAAAAAAAAAGGAGATGAAAGAAAAATAGTTTTGTAAAAAATATACGTACTCTACGTGAAATTCTGTACAAAAAAGGTTCTAATCAAAATTTACCAAAACTCCATCTTTAAACGTGAATCGAAGTTTGGTGTAAATATATTTGCCTAACTCTTGGATTCTGAAGGGGCAACCGATCTAACGGCAATGTTAAAAATCTATCGACTTTATTTCTCGATCAAATTTACTAGAATAAAATTCTCTCTGCCCCCCCCCCTAAAAAATCAGCAAAGTCCAAAAACTAAACTAAATTTGAAACAAACACTTTTACGGATTTTTTTCAAAAATTTTAAACACTGCACTGTTAGAATTGCTTGTTTGGAATTTGTCTCAGAATCCTGTTTAGTACATAAATTTTCAGTTGCTTCTCCTTCTCCTTGACTCAAAAGATGTTTGAGTTCGGTAGAGAAAAATCAAAATTCATAGGGGACTTCAGGACGATTATAAATTATTTTTTTATGCGATGGTGAGATGAAGGGGAAAATCAAATTTACATAACAGACGAAAGAAAAAAGAAAAATGACAGGAATTTTTCCAGAATTTTTTGGTAAATTACAGGGTGTTCCATGAATCGTCTGTCAAACATATTTTTTTGGATATAACCGGGTACCACTAAAAAAGAACCTTGAGATGAACATGTTGCCTATCTTAAGAATTTAAGGGACAAATGCTGCTTATAAAAAATCAAGTCAAAAAATTTTTTTGACCATGGGAATGGATAGTATTTTGAAAACTGAACAAATTTTCACTATATGACTTTTTGCCTAACTCAAAAATTGAAGGGGCTACAAAATTTTTTTTTTCAAAAACAATTTTTAAAAAATCAACTAATCAAGGGAATGGATAGTACGTTGAAAACTGAAGAAATTTTGTTCTGTGCACCTTATGACTAACGTCGAAAATGAAGGGGCTACGGCTCGCGCAAAAATACGTAGGCTTCAAAAAATTTTCAAATTTTTCCAATTTTGAATCACTCTTGGTCCCTTCATTTTTGATGTTAGGCAAAAAGTGTACAGAACAAAATTTTTCTGTTTTCAACGTACTATCCATTCCCTTAATTAGTTTATCAGAAAAAAATTGTTTTTGAAAAAAAATTGTAGCCCCTTCAATTTTCAAGTTAGGCAACAAGTCATAAAGTGAAAATTTGTTCAGCTTTCAAAGTACTATCCATTCCCATGGTTAAAAAAAAATTTTGACGTAATTTTTTTAGAAGTAGCATTTGCTTCTTAAATCCTCAAGTTAGGCACACGTTCATCTCAAGTTTTTTTTTAGTGGTACCCGGTTATATCCAAAAAATATGTTTGGCAGATGATTCATGAACACCTTGTATTTATAATTTTTTAAGCCAAAAAATCTTAAATCATGTTTTTACAATTTATTCCTTCGTTATTTTTTCAAGGTTTTGACAAGTTTTTTCCAAGTTCTGGCCAGTTTTTTGCTTTATTTTACGTTTGTACGAATTTTGAAGAGAATAAGAAGATATTTTACAAAAAAAATCTTCATTAAAAATTTTATACTTAATCACAAATCTTGCAAATTTAGCAGGTTTTCAAAAAAAAAAAACTTCAAAATCATATTGAATCAAACGTTTTTGAAAGAAAATTATTACAAGTTTTTTGACCAATTGAGTATCTTTGAACTACAATTTGGTGGTCACTTTTTCTGACCAACACCCCGCTCCCTCTCACATAATTTTTAAACAGAAATGATAATTTTATTTGAAAAATTGTTATTTTCACTGAAAATGATTATTTCTCCAGAAATTGAAAATTTTTACCAATGATTAAAATATTTTTACCAAAAATGATTAATATTTTCAAAAAAATGACGATTTCTCGAATTTCTTTACCTACTATTGAAAAATGTTCATTTTTGAGGGACCGTAAAAACATTAAGGAAATTTCCCAATGCTGTTCAAGTTTCAAGGTTTGAGATGACGAGTTTTCTAAAATTGAACCAAAAAAGCTTCAGAGTAAGAATACTTACTCTATAGATGGGCGCACCTTAACTGGATTTTTGTATTTTTGAATAATGGTTATTTTTGAGGATCATTTATAGGTACTCAAAATGATGATTTCATCCAGAAAACGGTAATTTGCACCAAAATTGGTAATTTTTACTCAAAATTATTATTTTTTCTGAAATTAGAGATTTTTACCATGATGATAATAATAATTTTCTCCTGAAATGCTTATTATTTTCAAAAAATTATAATTTTTACTACAGCATGATAATTTTCCAAATTTCGGTATCTACTTTTGAAAAGTGATCATTTTTGTGCAATGGGAAAAAATTTACGAAATTCACCAAAGCCATTCAAGATTTGAGAGGACGCGTTTTCGAAAATTGAACCGAAAAAGCTTTGATGAGCTGGAGTCAGAGTGGGCCAAATAGATACGTTGCGTTGGCAGGGTTGGCACTTTCCTCAGATTTTTATATTTTTGAAAAATGGTACCTAATTTTTAAGGCAGGGGTTAATAAATTCAGAAAATGGAAATTTTTACGAAAAATGAAAATTGTTTTTTCAAACAAATTTACTTGCTTTATGTTGAATTTTGGTTTGGAGGAGGGGGTCCTTTTCAACGTCTCATATTGTTTCTTCTTTGAGTTAATCAATTACAACACTTCTGAGGAATTTTTGATGAAAATTTACGGGACTTTTTCGTCTTACGTATTTTTCAGTTTTAGAGAAAAATTACAAAAAAAACTAATGACAAATTGAAAAATAAAAAAAAAAAAAAAAAAACAGAAAAAATAGGAATCAGATGATGTCCTATTGAGCATCAAACAACTCACCTTTCATTTTTTTGACCAAAATTAAACTTGAGAGGAACTTGTGAGGAGAGAAGGGGTAGTTTCGACAATAAAATCACCAATTAATAATTTGCACTTCCAATTCAAGGAACCGATAACATGTTGAAATACAAACTGATCTACAAGACGAAAGGATACACCAACGATTACAACGACCAAGTCGACCCAAGCGTATTAAACGGACACGCCACCGCTGCCTTCAGATACTTCCACTCTGCCATCCAAGGACAATTCCAGTAATATTACCTCAAATTTGCAAATTTCACATTAAATTCCATATAAAATTGATCCATTTGCTAAAAAAAAATCCTCTCGAAATTTTACAGATTGATCGACGAAAGCAGACACGCTTTAGACTCGATCAGATTATCAGATTTCTTCAACAGACCAGTCGTCGTCGAAAGCGGAAACAATTTAGATCATTTGACCAGAGGATTAGCCACTCAAAGTCAAGAAGAAGTTGATCCATTCTTCACCAGCGAAGTAATTTCCGATTTAAAAAAAATTATTGGGCCAAAATAGCACATCAACCTCATAATATTTTCTTCTCTAGATCACCGATTTCTTATTCAGAAGAGACAGACCATTCGGTAGAGATTTAAGAGCTATTGATATCCAAAGAGGTAGAGATCACGGTTTAGGATCGTACAACGACTACAGAGAATTCTGCGGATTGAACAGGGCCCACAAATTCGAAGATTTCTTAGATTTCATCGACGCCGAGGTAAGAAAATCACCCTGTCTATTGATCAGCTCCTAAATAATTTCACCGAAAATGGGATTTCGACGATCCGAGTACAAATTTATTCTAAATTCAACCATAATATTCAACTCTAATTTTCTTCTATTTTTTTAATTCTGAATTTTTTTAAAAGCCGAGTTCAATTTTAAAATTTTTTCATCGGTAAAATTTTTTTTATTTAAATTTTCTCCCATTTTTTTGATTTTATATTTTTATTACTTTTTAAAATTCCTTCAGTTACTTATTAAGTTTGAAGAAATTTTGAAAAACATGACGTTGAAATTTTTTAAAAATTTTCAAGTATGAAAGATTTCAAGAAATTTTCAATTGGAAAGATTTTAGAGTGGGAAAAAAATTGAAGAAAAATTTCAAAGTTAGGTATTGGAAACGATTTTCGAAATGGAAGAAATTTCAAAAATATGAAGCTGGAAAAAATTTGAAAAAAACAAAATTGGAAAAATTATTGATAAAAATATTTTCAAACTTTAATTTTCTCAAAAAATTTTCACCTTTGATTTTTTCAATTTTTTTCAACTTCATATTAAAATTTCTTTCAACTTGAAATGTTTTCCAATAATTTCAACATTTTTTTCCTCAATTTTTTCCTACTTTGAATTTTTAGAAACAAATTTTTCAACCTCGTGTTTTTCAGAAAAAAATCTCAACTCAATAGTTGAAAGGAATTTTACCTAAGATACAGGGTGTTCCACGAATCGTCTGCCAAACGTATTTTTCTGGATATGACCGGGTACCACTAAAAAAATCTTGAGATGAACATGTTGCCTATTTTGAAAATTGAAGGGGCAAATGCTGCTTCTAAAAAATAACGTCAAAATTTTTTTTCAACCATGATAATGTATAATACTTTGAAAAGTTGACAAATTTTCAATTTATGACTTTTGCCTAACTTCAAAATTGAAGGGGCTACAAAAAAAATTGTTCAAAAAAATTCTAAAAAAATGAACTGATCAAGAAAATAGATAGTACGTTGAAAACTGAAAAAATTTTGTTCTGTAGACTTTTTGCCAACCATCGAAAATAATGAAGGGGTAAGGGGTCATTCAAAATAAAAAGGCTTCAAAAAATTTTCAAATTCTCTCAATTTTTAATGACCCTTAGCCCCTTCATTTTTGATGTCAGGTAAAAAGTCTACAGAACAAAATTTCTTCCGTTTTCAACGTATTAGGTATCCATTCCCTTGATCAATTCATTTTTTGAGAATTTTTTGGGCAATTTTTTTTTAGCCTCTTCAATTTTAAGGATGGGCAAAAAGTCATAAAGTGAAAATTAGTTTAATTTTCAAAATATTATCCGTTCACATGCTTGAAAAAAATTTTAACGTGATTTTTTTAGAAGCAGCTTTTGTCCCTTCAATTTTCATAATAGGTAACATGATCATCTCAGGGTTTTTTTTATTCGTACTCGGTTATATCAACAAAAAAAATGTTTGGTAGAGGATTCATGGAACACCCTGCATATGAAATTTAAAAAAATTGAAAAAATCAAAATTGTAAAAATTTTCAAAAATTGGATGCAAAAATTTCCAAACATAATTAGAATGCAACAATTTGAATAAATTTAGAAATGAAAAAATATGAACTTGGAAATCAGAATAACAATGAATTTTAAATAAAATTCAGAGTTGAAAAAAATTGAATTCAGAACAAATTTGGTCCTGGACCGTATTATTTAGGAGCTAAAGCCTATTGTCACCGAAGCAAATTCTCTCTAAATTAAATCATGCCCTTTACACATCTCACGTACTTTTTTTCTCTCCTTCGCAGAGAGTAGAAAAATTATCCATCTTATACGATCACCCCGATGACGTCGACTTCACCGTCGGAGGATCGCTGGAAGCTCACGCTCCGGGCACTTTGGCCGGACCCACGTTCTTATGTATTTTATTAGAACAATTCTACAGAACCAGGGTATCCGACAGATACTTCTACGAAAACGGAGGACAAGTCGGATCCTTCTCACCAGGTACCATAATTTTTTCTCAATAATTTTTCTCGGCAAACCGAACCTTTGCTAAATTCTCGCTCAATTTGCAGAACAATTACACGAAATCAAAAAATCAAGCTTGGCTCGCTTATTCTGCGACAATGGAGACGATATCCATTCGATGCAATCGAGCGCTTTCCTCGTAATATCGGACGAGTAAGTATTTTCCTAAATTAAAAATTCCAACCACTTACCTCTTTAATCACACCTTCTGTATTCTCATTTCTTCCAAACCAGAAATCCAGTCGTATCTTGCAGCGATTACGAAAAAATACCAGCCATCGATTTGAATTACTGGAAAGAAATCCCACATAATGTTCCATATTTGAACGAAAATTATTACAAAAAATAGTCATTGTCATGTCTCGTTCTTTAGTTACTATTCATTGTGTTTATTTCGATTGAAAACTGCCAATTCAACTTGAAAATGCACTCATTACCTACCGTGCTAAATTTCCCTCTCGAAAACAGCATGGTTTTCAGAGTCGCGCATTTTAGGCGCATTTAGAAGAATTTTTCAAATGTATATTATCTATTTTTTAAATCAAAATCAAAAAAAATTCGAAAATGATTTTTTTTGAAGAAAAAAAAATAAAGGAGGGGATCGAAAATGCAACCGTGATTGCATTTAGGATTATATTATATTACGACAAAGATGAGTGTATTTTCAACGTGTATTTTTTAAAAATAATTGTGTATAAAACCCTGTAAACTCTTTTTATTTATTAAAATACAAACCGAGTAAAATTATTTATATGTTGTGGTAGCTTAAGCCTCTTTGATGTAGTCAAACTTGATGTATTTGTATATAAATGTAATAAATTATTTTACTGAATTTTTTCAATACCTGTCTGCGCTTATTTTCATATTGCAATTCCCTTACTATTTAATTTGGTATTTTAAAAGTAGGTTTTTTTTTCTAAAGGTAGGCCTATGTACTTCGATTATAAAATACTAAATTTGATTTTTTTTTTCAAAATAAAAAAATAATCCCTAAAAAACATCGATGCGGACATTTCCAAGTACAACCAGTGTCTTACAAGCATTTTATCGATTTTTTTTCGGTACACAAGTACACATCGATGTCGAGAGCACTATAATAAAGTACAGTAGAAAAAAAAATAAAAAATAAAAGTTAAGTATTTGGTTGAATTAGAGAGAGGAAAATTACTTCTTTTTACTTTTTCCCAGCGTCAACGTATGATGTCCAATGGAAGCGAATTGCTGTTTACGTCTGTTGAATTCCATTACGTCTTCTTCGTATTTTTTACGATTATCTTCCAACTGTTTCTTTTCATCGGCGTGTAGACGTTTTAATTTATCAAATCTATCTTGTAGCTGCGAGCAAAAGCGTGTAACGTTGATTAAACCTATCGTATTGGATGGCATTTTGAAAAGCCAGAAACCACGATGTGACGTACCTCTCTTTCCATATCTTTTAATTCGATTTCCTTTTCTTTAACGCGTACGACGAACATTTGCCTCATTTCGTCTTCGTCGTGCTGTAATTGTTCTAAATGAGCGCTTCGTTTCGCTTCGAAAATCTGCTGAAAGCTGATCGGCTTGTTGTCGCTGTCTACGTCCGTGAAACCCATCTGAAAATCGATGTCGATAGTGAATAAAGGTGCAGGGAGGAGGGGGGAGAGGTAGTAGAGCGATTAATTGACCGTTATGTGCGGTGACATGGATGTGCTGAATGGTGGAATTGTTTTTATGGAATGGATTTGAATCGAGAAGTGTTTTGTGTAGAGATGAGATTTTGCTTCGATGGGGATTTCGATTTCAAATTGCGGAGAAGTAATTTTTTCGGTCGAGATACAGGGTGTTCAAAAAATTGTGGCTTTTTTTCGAAAAAATTCAATTAGAAAGGTCGTTTATTTTGATGAATAAAAATACATAAAATTGAACCAAATTTCATGAATCATATAGTTTTGTAAAACACTTCAATGGTTCTGTATCAGGTTCAATTAATTGCAGGGAGATGTGAAAATGAAAAAAAGTTTATGGATGACTAAAAATTAATTTTTTTTTTCATTCGTAGATTTTTGAACCAATTTCGATAATTGGTTCAAAATGTGATCAAAAGTAGGCCCTAATGGAGGGGACGTCGTGAGACAGAAATAAATAATTTTTCTCAATATTTTGGAAAATTTTGAATTTAGTACAAGAGATCATATTTTACAACATTTGGAATTTTTTTTTTAGATAATTTTGAACTATAGCTGTAAAATGTCCCACAGAGGGGGGAGGAGACGAACCAAGAATCAAAAAATTTTGACGTTATCAAGTGAAACATCAAAATAGATGTTTTTTGTTCTTCCGAGTTCGTTTCTAATGTTATTTAAATGAAGTTGGTGTTTTTTCATCCCTGGGATCCTTTTTTGATTTAATTTTGGGCCAAAACGTCAATAGGCTTCTGTAAAAGTGAAAAAGAGAGAAGGAGGAAGAAGAGGACCAAAAAAGCAGAATTTTCTGACTTTGTGATTCAAGGATCAAAATGAAGTAAAATTTTGAAAAAAGCCTCACTCTTTTGATATTACTGAAGGGTATTTGAGTAAATTTACATAAAAAATGTAGGTACTCAAGAAGGTCGAAAATATAGATTTTGATATTTCACTCGATAACGTCAAAGAATCCTCACTTTTGGTTCGTCCTTTTTCCTTCCTCTTTTTCCTCCTCCACTTTTCCCAGACCTTTCGAAATTTCAGCACTAAATTACTTCAGAAAAAAATTCAAAAATTCAAGGTCACGCCCCCTATTTCGAATTTTGTTGGTGAAATAACATCGAAGTGTACTCGAGAGGTTGAAAAGAATTAATTTTGATGCCCTCGCTCGATAACGTCGAAGAATTTTGATTTTTGGGACATCCTCTCTTCCTCCATTCTCTCACTCTTCCAAGACCCATTCAAGTTTTAGCCCTAAATTATCTCAGAAAAAAACATCTGGAGTCACGAAATACACTTTTTTATATGAACAGGCATCGTAACAAAATTTTTGAAGAAAAAAATAACTTTGAGTAACTTTTTTTGAGCAAAAAGTGATCAAAAAATGACCAAAAAGTAACCAAAAGTAACCAAAAATTCAATTTTTTCAGGGGGCAAATTTTTTTTATAGTTTTCTGGAGGGAGGGACAATTTTTTTGTAGTTTTCTGCAAAAATTTCAAAGATAAATCAACTGAAAAGACGTGAATAATTTCATTTATTAAATTCCTTCGTCAGAACAACAAACAAACTAGCAAAAATCAATTTTTTAATTTTTTTCTTGAAGAATTTTTTTAAATAGCAATTTCTACGTGAAAATTTGAATTTCTGCCTGGAAGTTTGAAGAAAAAGTGACTTTTGAGGGGGAAAACATAACCAAAGTGACCTTTTAGACGTGAAAAGTAACCAAAAATGACTGAAGTTGAAAAAAGTGACAAACACCCTAAAAAAGGGACCCGGTATGATGCCTGTAATTAAATTTAAGTTTTACAAAATCTGAATTAAGCTCTAGCCCACCTCCCTTCCCTTTGGACCACTTTATGATTTTTTCTATGCAATGACATAGGTAAGAGACGGACTCGGGAGCCCAAAAAACATAAATTTTGATACTTCACTCGATAACATCAAAAATTTAGATTTTTAGTTCACCTTCTCTCCCTTCTTTCTTCGATTTCTTTAGTTTCGGCCCTAAATTACCTCAGAAAAAATTCCAGGAATCACAAAAAATATACTTTTTGATATCAAATACAAGATTTCCAAAATCTGAGTCAAATCCCACCTCTCCTCTCCTCTCCTCCCCTCTCCTCTCCTCATCCCCTCCCCTTCGGTTCATTTTTTGATTTTTTTTTATAAAATCGTGAGACTAAAAAACATATATTTTGATACTTCGGTCAACATCGTCAAAAAATGTTGAATTTTTGATCTCCCCCCCCCCCCCCCCATTAAACCATACTTCAGATTCAGAGACAGAATAATTCCAAAAAGTAGATTCAGGGGTTTTTAAAAACTAAAATCAAAAACAAACGTCAGTGATAACTCGAAACGATAAAAATGAAAAATTGATGAAACAAAATAAATATTAAAAAAAAAAACATTTTACACTTTTGAAAAATATAGGTTTTAGCGTTCTTAAAAATTGGTTCGATCACCAGAAAATTTCGAAGGATTGCGTCATAGATCTTCAAAACGTAAGAATTTCTTTCCTGAAAAATCATTTTCCAAGAATTTATTTTTTCGAGATATGAATGATATGAATGACGTCATTTACGGATATGTGATATATTTCCCGAGTAGTTCAATTTGGAAAGACCGTAATTTCATTTCAATGAATAAATATAGTTCAAATTGAAATATAGTTTCATTAATTTATGTAATTCTGAAACTGGTTCAGTTGTTCTCAATCAGATTTTAATACTTTCAAGGAAATGAAAAAAGGGAGGGAAAGATCGTAAATTTCCAAAAAAATTGATCAATTTTCTGTTTATAGGTTTTCGATCTCAATTCGATAATTTCTACTGGTCAACATTTTTTAAAAATTGAGATAATAAGAAAAAAATTTCTAATTAAAAACATTTATTGCGAAAAATGGAGTATTTTTTTAATTTTTTTTTTCGACTGGGAAAAATTTTTCAAGCCACAATTGCCCAAAAGAAATTTTTTAAATTTTAGTACTTTTCATTTTGAAACTTTTTCTAATATTTTCCCCGAAGGGGGGAGGGGGATAATCAGGTAGATTCATTAATACCACTTTAATAAGCACTCTCCACACTTCAAATTGACAGCAAACCATTCCCAATAAAATTTCCTTCCATAAAAAAATATCACGAGATTATTCAGACACCCTGTAGCTGGACTAGAAATCATTCTACCATTCAATAAATATAATCACATTGTACGCTGATCTACTTCACGACTCACTTGTTCGAGACGTTTCTTACGATACAATTCGTAATGTTTGGTATGAGTCTTTTCCCTCATATCTTCCATATTCGTACGAATGAGCATTTCTCTCAGTTTAACAAAATCGCAATGCGTTTCATTCTCCACTGCAATTCAAAGAAAAAACAAGCGTTAAAATAAATCAATTAAAAATAGTTCATAACTCTCAGCTAACAATCGACTACCGCAAACCAAACAGAGAAACAAATACCGAACTCGAAGAATTATTGAATCTCGAGTATTGTGCAAATAAGAACACGTATTTAGTTCAAATACAGACCAACCAACGACATTCTGTTTGATATTGCAGCGGAAGGTCGCAAGGTTAAAGAATTTGTAATATAATCGTTAAATCGATAATAAAAATCGAGTACCTTGTACAATTCCCCAAGGGTATTGCCGGGATCTCATCATTTTGTTGGCAATTTTAACGAATTCCGTGCTACCGACGACAGCAAATGGAATGACCGAGTTCATGGCTGCATTTGTGGCCGATACGGTTTCATCGTCGGTGGGAAATTGATAAATTTGGATTCCGTTGCTGTTCAGTTCGGATAAGATTTTCGCCTAAGAAACGGTAGAGTTTTAGAAAAGAATTCAGGTGAAGAAAAGAGTGAGTGAAGATTGGTACCTTGAATTTTGAAAGTTCAGTTTTGGAAATAGTATCAGCTTTGGCAATAACCGGAATAATGTTTACTTTGGTGTCTAGCTGTTTCATGCAGACCAAGTCTAACGATTTCATTCTAAAGGAAACAATTTGAAGATTTAGAAATGATACTAGTTCGAATGTAAAAACTAACACAAAAAACACTACGAACCCATGACCAGTTGGACAAATGAAATATAAACAAACGTGAATTCTGGTGTCATGATACGAATGCAATGTTCGTTTGATTTTTAGCTCTTCTTGTAAATAAGCTTCGAATTGGTTATCGATATAGTCAACGACAGCTTTATAGCTATCTTCTTTATTGATCTGATCACCGTATCCGACCGTATCAACGATGGTCAACTAAAAATAGACAAACACTTTAGAATTGTTCACGTACAAGTGGAAAAGATCATTCTAGAATCAAGACTTACTTTTAGTCGAACGTTGCTTTCTTGTAATTCGTAAGTGTGAGCTTTGAGCTTAACGTTGGGAAGAGTATGAGGAGCTTGATTCGATTCGAAGTTCGTATTGAATAAGGAATCCATCAAAGTAGATTTACCGAGTCCAGTTTCACCTGCGAATTATTAGACGTTTTTTTAATCAAGATCGACGATCGATGCTTTGACGATGCACCACTCAAGATATTAGAAAACTTACCGATACACAGGATATTGAATACGAAGCCATTCTGCACCGATTTTGATACAATTTGATCGGGAAGAGTTCCAAAACCGACATTTCCAGTTAGATTGAGAGTTCGCAGATGATTGTCAGCCTGTATCAGCCATTTTATCAAAGATAATGTTTCATTAATCCGATATTTTGGTTAATGAGCGTCGTAATATTGGAATAGATCTTACCTTGACTCTTTCGACGTCGGCAGCGGCCATTTCGTTGCAGGAGTATTACTGATAATTTTAGAGTATTGTTCGTACTTCGCTGAAGAATTCGAAACACGTATTAATCAAGATAATTGCGAAAATGAATACGTCTTAATTGACATAACACAAACAAACACAGTTGTGAATCATTCCACTTTTCATTTTGGACACCGAACTCTCTCTGACTCACCGCACCCCTCTGCTTTCACATTCCATCGCTTGGTGAGAAATTTGCGCCTTCGCGATAAAATGATGCTGCATTAGTTGTGGAAAAAACGTTGACGTTTTTTCACGTATTTACCTGGTAATTACGCAATCTGCTGGTTTTTTGAAATTGAGGAATTGAAAATTTTAATAATTGACATTTATTTAAAAAATAATAATAGTTGCACTTTGCACGTTTGCACCTTGTGCATGACGAAGTGTTGGAAGTTGGATTTGGATAAGGACCAAACAGGGGTGCGGCGGTGCGGCCCAGGACGGGCCAGGACCAGGAGACCAGGACCAAGACCTGAAATGAAATCCGAAAAAACTCCGATCTTTCATTTTGAGGCCCAGTCATAGGCGGAGATAGAACATAACTTTTGGGGGGGGGGCTTGTGCCCCAGTTAAAAAGGAATGAAAAACACGAAACAAAAATGTTCATTTTCGAACGAAAATTTTTGGAAAAAAAATCCAAAACTGAAATATTTTCATTTTTTAAATCAATATTTTAGTACTTATTGAAGAGGAAGTAAAATCTTCAACCAGTTCAACCTTCATTTCTTATTAATTATTTTAGACTTAATATGCCCGAGCGAAGCGAGGGCGAAGATTTGAAAAATTGTCAATTTTTAGAAAGAAAACAATTTCATTTTTAATGGTTTGTTGAGTGAATAAATCCATACTTAGGAGTAAAAATTTCGTCCTTTTCGAAGTTTTTAAAACGAAATTTCGTGCTTTTTTTGTAGTTTTGAACAAGAATAAAAATTTGTTTTCATAACTTACGTGTATAATGTACACCATTATACCTTTGTTGCCAGTTGCAAAAAGTACGTCTTTATGAGCGACCAAAATTGTAGGGCTATAAAGTAATTCAAACTCCCTAGTGTCATAATGTAAACTTTATGCAACGGTTTTTCGTAAAAGTTGATCATTTGGCTACACTGTTTTTTTGTAAACATAACAGATAAGAGAATAGAATTTGTTTCTGCTTGCGAATTTTGGAATTTTGTAAATTTATCACTAATTTGTTAATGAATTAAAAAAATCCGTGAACATATTAGTGAAAAATGATCAAAAAGAACATAGTGATGGTGAATTTCATAAAATTACGTTAATTAGTTGACCGGTGAATTGAATACAATTGCTAAATGGCAGAAAAAAGTTCAATCACCAGTCTGTAAAGTATTCTATGAATCGTAATAAATGATGAATATGTTTAATTGTTTTCTTCAAAATCGGAATCACGAATCGCTCGTTTATTTTTTAATGAAACCATTGAAACCTTGAAACTGTTTCATTTTGCTACCTGTTTATTTTGGTCGCCGAAAAGACGCACTGTTTGCATCTAAACAACAAAGGTACAATGGTGTACTATACACGTTCGTTATAAAAAGCACGTTACATGACTAGATTAAAGAAGTGGGTGATTATAAACTCGTGCAATTACAGCTCTCGCCTTCGGCTCGCGCTGTAACTTTACACTCGTTTATAATCACCCACTTTTTTAACCTAGTAATGTAATGTACTAATTTTTTTTTTATTTCTTACATTTTCGTGCTAGTTTGCAGTTCAATTTGCTGATTGCTCATAGCACCTAATTATTTTCGTTAGATATTAAAAAGACCATTTTCGTAGCTTGAAAAAAACAGGAAATTCGTCACATTGATAATTTATCCCTTGAAAAGTAAAGGTCCCACATGCCCGAGCGAAGCGAGGGCTAAGATTTGAAAAATTTCTGATTTCCAGAAAGAAAATAATTCCATTTTTAAAGGTCTGTTGAATGAAAAACTCCATTACTTTGGAGTAAAAATTGCATCCTTTTCAAAGTTTTTCAACGAAATTTCGTGCTCATTTGATACACACGAAAATGATTTGGGGGGGCTAATTCAACATTTGGGGGGGGGCTTCAGCCCCCCCATGCCCCCCTTATCTCCGCCTATGGGCCCAGTGGCCAATATGCAAGCCCCGAAACCTAAAAAACTTTACTTTACGAAGCCCCCCGAAAACCCGATTACCCGAAACCATTTCTCTGAAAACCAAGCCCTAAACGTGAGCCCCGAAAGCGAAACCTGAATCGTGATCGGGGTTTTTCGGGGCTTTTCAAAGCTCTCTGTAAAAGTTAGTGTCAAATTGTGTAAAAAATACTGTTATAATTACAAGTGGTTACGTTAGGTTGAATTGTTGAAAACTGAACAAATTTTGTTCTGAAGACTTTTTGCGTATCATCGAAAATGAAGGGACTACGGGTCATTCAAAATTAAGAAAATTTTGAAATTTTATGAAGCCCACTTATTTTTAATGACTCGTAGTCTCTTCATTTTCGATGATAGGCAAAAAGTTTTCAGAACAAAATTTGTTCAGTTTTCAACATACTATCCATTCCCTTGGTTGATTCATTTTTATAGAATTTTTTACGAGCAATTTTTATGCAGCCCCTTCAATTTCAAAGTTGGGAAAAAAGTCAAGAGATAAGAATTTGCTGCTCGGAAAAATCGTGAGGTGATTCTTTTGGGATTAAAATCCAATCCAATGATCATCTCGGTCTTAAAAACGAGAAAAATACTTAAGTACGATTGCTTCTGCGATGAAAATTCATCCTAAATTAATCGCAGCCCAAAAATACTCAAAAAAATCATGGGATGTTTTTTTGGGATGAAAATCCATTCCAATAATCATTTCGACCTCGGAAACTAGAAAAATACCTGCGATTATATCTGATTTTTCTTAGTGATGAAAATTCGTTCCAGAGATCATTCCAGCCTCAAAAACTAGAAAAAGTCGTGCGATTAATTCTGCGATGAAAATTTATCCAACGCAGCCCAAAAATGCTCAGAAAAATTGTGGGATGATTTCTTTGAGATGAAAATCCATTCCAATGATCACTTCGACCTCAAAAACTAGAAAAAAAGATGTAGCAGAAATTTCACCCCTTTCTCCCCCACTCGGTTCACAATATTCTCCTAATGCCCTCGTCCCCTCAACAACTTTTAAAAATTTGAGAAAAATCTATTTTTCAGGAGGGAAATAACGACAACGGAACTTGAAATTTTCGATTTTCTGGAAACTGCTCATCACGAAAAAATTAAAATAAAAAATATAAATTCAAGACCATGCACAACTGTATTTTATACAGTTTCCCAACAGCAAATCGTAATTTATGGCCATTTTCTTCATCGAATTCAAGAAAACGTTTCCACCCGCAGTAAACAAATAACGCTCGTCAACAAAAAATTCTTTGTTCTGTGTTTCAGTTCTCATGCCTAAATTCTGATTCTAGGCATCGAAACACATGATAAGAACTGAAAACTGAAAACTGGAACTGGAACTAAAATGAATTTTAGTTTTATGCCAGTTCTAGCATTTTTTTGAAAATTGCAATTTGTCTCCTTTTTAAAAAAAAAATCACCCAATTAAAATTATCTTCTCTTCGTTCTTCCCTTACATTACACACCAATTTTTTTCGAAAAATTCAGGGTTTTGTCAACAAATTTTCGAATGAAGTAAAGAACAGCAAATATTCAAAATTTTAAAAATTTGACTCGAAAAAGTAGAGAATTTATAAATTCTCTACTTTTTCGAATTTTTTGTTGAAAAACAAAAATGACTCAAAAAAACCTTTAAAAATAAAGTAAAGTTTCCTCTGAAAAGAAATGTTGGTAACATGGATATATTGTTTTCTCCTATCATCCTGACTTTTGATATCAAGCTAATTTTGAAAATATAAAAATTTGTTTTTAAAAAATCAGCTTTTAGCTCTCTGATATTTTTCCTGTCATTCTGACTTTCTGATATTCAGTCAGTTTTCAGCTTCTGACTTTCTGATATTTTGTAGGTAAGTTAATTTTGAAAATATAAAAATTTGTAAGTTTTCAAAAGTCAGCTTCTTTCTTTATGGTATGATGTTATTTTTTAAAAGTATGTACGATGTTGACTTTCTGAAGTCAGGACTCAGGAGTCATAAAATTTCCAAAAAAGATTACTTCCCAGCTTTTTCCCAGAAATCTTTTGTGTTGAGCTTGAATGAGAAATGAGCTGTACTTTGAAAAGAAAAGGAAAAACACCCAAGTTCAATTTTTGCAGAAAATTTTGTATTTATTATCCCTCAAAATTAAAAAAAAAAATGGAACTGGTATTCGGAACTGGAATTGGAATTCAAAACTGAAACTAAAAAATATTGAGAACTGGAAGTAGAACTGGAACTGGAACTTATATCATTTCAGTTTTCCAGAAGACTCAAATTTTTTAGGTTATTAATCAAAGTAAACCACCTCATCAACAATTTTCCTCAAAATCTAAACGTGTGTAGTAAACGAATACTCGTTAGTGATTTTTTCGCCATTTCCGATCTAATTTTCATTTCATCTTGTGTACACGATAAAAAGCGATGACACGAAAGTGGCGTGTCTCGTGTATGTAGAGTTTCAATACCTAAAGCACACATACAATCAGAATTTCATCACTTTCGACCACATTCTGGAGCCTCCAAAGTGATTCTAATTTCTCGTCGCGTTTCAGAATTTTTTCATATTTAACGTAGTCATCCTTTTAATAGAAATTTGAATATCTGATACCTATACAAATTAAAAAGCCATCATATCTATGATTTATATGCTTGTATTGCTAATAATTGGCAAATTAAAAATAGGAAGTAAAATTGAGGAGCGGGAAATCGTCTAGAATATGACACATCATTGTGAAGGTTTCAAGTCAAGATTCTAAAAAAAATACTACACCCCACCGTCACCATCAGTTAATCTTTTGAAAAACGCAATATGTTTTTATCACCGGTAATAATTACATTATAGATTACTGAAAATTTTACATCAACCTGTTTGACCCTTCCGCGATCCCCGTATCCTAATCCGAAGATTATGCTTATGATAAGAATCGGCATTAATGAAAGAAAAGTAAAATTATGTACGTACACAATTTATGGTCATCATATCTACTCAAAGAATTCTTTTTGTACAATCCCAATCGCAGTCTAGAAAATAGATGCGGTCAAGGAATATTCTTTTTCATGATAATTACATTATTCCAATGATATTTTCTACATCCATCTTTCCTTTCCTGTTCATAGTAAAATAAAATAATTATATTAATTTTACATGTCGAACTATTTGCACAAGTTGAAGAATGTATTAGATCATTTTCAACGTAGAATTAATCAAGTTATTGATTGGAGTTTTGTAGATAAGTTTTCTTTCCGGATAAGAAAATGAAAGGAAATGATAAAATGATTTAAATTTTTCACATGGGTAATAGATTTTTTAAAGAAAGACATAGGTACAAATGAGTTTACTTTCTCTTTGCTGTATAAATAGTTATATTCTAAGCTGAGAGTCTTCGTCATTAGTAGGTAGGGCATCTTTATCATGTGTGTATTTTTTTACAAGCATTTGCCTAGTTTTCTTTATTGTTAATTTTGAATGTGCAACAAAAAACGACAAAGGGTCCGACTTGAATTCGGAAGAACAAACGTATTATGATGCCTTGGAACCAGCAGAACGGATCCACTGGTTGAGACGAATGATGAATAAGAGGTTGGAGAACAAAGACCGAATGTTGGCGAACAAAGACCGAATGTTGGAGAACAAAGACCGAATGTTGAGTGAAATGAACCAAACGTTGCGTGACATGAACCTAACGTTGCGTGACATGAACCTAACGTTGATTAATTCTCTGGTGGATAGTGTAAGCACATTTCAAGAATTGAAAACTAGGCTTAGTTTACTTATTACATAGTTTATCCTTTGATTTAAACAACAAAAAAACTAATTAGATGGAGGAAATTGTTCACAAATGTCATTCCATATGAAATGTGAAGTTACATCAAAAATTAAGATTCCAAACACTTTTTATTTAAGAAATATGGTACAGAATCAAAGAACCCAAATTCTTTTTTTCTAATAACTAAATTACTTCTAAATCTATCTGGAAGAGCCCTCAGTTTGTATTGGTTTTCTTAAATTCTCCTTCTTTGACAAATGGCTAAGCAAGATTGGTGGAATATTGTGCAGCTGTGTTCTTAGCAGCAGAACCAGTGGCTGTTCCAAAGTCTGGATGTGCCACTGACTTCAACTTGATCCCAGTTTTTGTGTACGCCTCATCTTTGCACTTCTCCTTGTTGAAAGACAGAGAGTGACTTCTCTAATTAACATCTTTTAACTAAAATGATTTAATTACCATCGGTGTTTTTAGCAGTATCGCCTGTGCTAGAAAAATCTTCTGTCTAACTTGCCTATAGTTATAGTATATATTTAAAAAAAATTGATTTTGCTTGCTTTAAACTGAAGTAGGGTATTTTTTAAATCAAAAATTTTTGATAATTTGATGCAATCACATAAACTAAGATTAAGGTGAATAATTAGGTATGCAATAATTTATCTGTGGGATTTCGCTTAATTTTTTCAGGAGTTCAAAGGCTTTATGTGTGCAATGAATTTATTGAGGCAGTCCATCGAAATAGTAATATCACGCATAGGACAGGCAGAAGCTAGATTTCAACCACCAGGTTTCTCATCTTTTGAAGTTAAAGAATTAATAAAGGAATTATTACCACTGGCCAAAGAAAAAATCTTGGAAGAAGCTTATAGTTTATTCGAAAAGTTCTATTCCTGTATGTATGGTTCTGAAAGTGATACCGCAAAAGCCTTAAGATCAAGTATTTTCAGTAATTCATATCATGTATGGGAATGTGCGGCTGTAGCAGCAGCTGTGAAAAAACTGGGCAACTGCTATATACATTATAATGGATCGCAGCCTCGCAGGCGGTGATCTTCTACCGCGCCAATCTATTAATAAATGATCCATTACCTTTTCCGGATATTATTAGCAGATATATAATAATTGGAACCTCCGAGAACGCCACATAAAAATTTTGAATATTTTATTTTCCAATGTAGGAGAGTATCCTATAAGGTATAAACAGTTCACCTTAAAAAATGGGAAAAAAGTAGTATTGCCGATGCAGGATCCCAACAGTGCTCGTACCGCCTTTTTATGATAAATGAATAACCCTTACATTGTATACATGCTTAGTTTTAGAATCCGGAAATTTTGTAAACTGCTGAACTAAAGAATGTTATTAATAAACTTTGACAAAGACCTTCTTTGAAAAAATATTAAAATTTTTCTCATATAAATACCCCTCTTCAAAAGAACAGATTTCTGATCGATTGTTCTCTCATATCTTCCTCTATTTCTATTGATTAGAAATATTTTTTTTGTGTGCCTCTAAATTGCAGAATTTTGGTAATTAAAATTTATCCTGTTTCATACTAAACAATGCAGAATTTTAATACTTATTTTGTAGCGTCTATCCCTTTTCCAGAATAAATTTTGACGATTGGAATTTCTTCGGCACCTCCTCCCATGGCTGAATTTTGGTAATTGAAATTTACGCCCCGCTCCAGAGTTCAATATTGTTGTATTATGATTTAAATATTCCGTGTAAGTACAATTTCCAGAACTGACAAGAACCATCTCCAGAGCCGGTTTAGCAGGATTTTGATTTTGTTGTGTTATCCTCTTTACCCCTTTAGAGCAAAATTTTGGTAGGTAGGTAACCTCCCCAGTGGCGCAGCCAAGGTGGGGGGTCCAGAGGGTCTGGACCCCCCTATGAGGTCAAAAATTTACGTGAAAAAATGTCTTTTTAGGGCATTAAAAATCAAATTTTCTCAAATCTTCGCCCTCGCTTCGCTCGGGCATGTCGAAAGTCACAATTGTATAAATTATTTGCAACGATTATGAGAAGAAAGGCTCCTTCTTGGTATTCCAATCCAAGTCTCCAAACCCACTTTGTACCTTTCCAAATAAAGCTTCTAATGTTATTTCTTGGAGTTTCTGGGTATTATTTTTGTTTCTTAAGGTCAAAATAATTAGTTTCGAAGTTGCTTGTTCTAAAATTCACCTTCATCGAAGTTTTTTCTCTAAATATTTAAAAATGTGACAAAAATGGGCCCAACTTCAGCAACTTCAGATCGCTCTATTCACTCAGTCAGAGTAGGGGTACAGGAAGTTGTAAAAGGTCAATATATATGATGATTTACCCGTAAAGTTTGAAAATTATAATAAAAATATGGTTGGAAAGTCGGCAAGTTGTGTAAAGTTGAAAAAAAAGTAATTTTTAAGCAATTTTGATGAAAAATGCAAAAACTTGAATAGGAAAATCCCTAATTTGAGGGACTTTTATTTCTCAAATCTTGAAAGTAATGACTTTTTTGAACTCAGCGGGATTCAATCATATGGAAATGATGCCAAAAAAGGGCTGATAGCTCAATTTTGAAAAATGGAAGCTTCACCCTCCCTCTTTGAACCTCCTCTTAGCCCTCCTATGGGGGTTGGAGAAGGATGGTATGGGTTGAAAATTTTTGTTCAATGAAAATTTTGAACGAAAATTCGTATTCGGCGCAAAAAATCATACTAAAACGACATATAACAACATATTTTAATTAATCAGCGAAGGAAGTTGAGTGAATCACTCAAATTTGAGTAAAACTCAAGTCAAGCCAATCGTTTTGACTGTTGAAAATAAACAGCATTGCAATATCTCGACTATTATCTGATTGTAAGCAAAGTCTTGGGGTTTTCACATTTTTCAAGTTGAGTGACTTCGTCACAAAAAACTCATTAACTCAGCTCCAACTCAAGTTAGAGAGTTCTACAATAGCTCATTGAGTAGAGAATTTGATGGAGTGTAACATTTATTTCAATAAAATTTTCGATTTACGCGCTCGGTTCGTTGCTATAGGGTTCAAAAGTTCAAAATAAAAACCAACTTGAGTATTTTGCTCAAATTTGAGGAAAGTTTTCAGTAAAACTCAACTTACGATACGTCATTAGAAAGCGAAAGAAATTCCCTTCAAAATGAGCCAAAGAACAATTAAATTGGGCTATTTTATGATTTTTAACGATGTTTTGAAAAAATGTGAACTTTTGAACTTTAAGCTCAACTTTGGGCAACTTTGCACCACTTTTTCGAACTACCGGCGGGCTAGTTGTGTTCAGCAGGTCCGAATTATGAATAATCAACTGCCGGTCACCGGTATACTTGTAGGGTCCACGGAAACTCACATTTTCTATGATTGGTCCCTAGACTATTAGGGTATTATACGAAATTTCAGCTTTTTTTGTTGATTAGATCAAATTTTCATATTTTTTAGAACGATGCGATACTTCTGAAATTTCAAGAATTCGCTAAGAATCGAGAAATGAACTTCAGCACCTGAAGTTTTGATTACGAGGTCCTGTTATGATTTACTTTCGATTTTTTTTTGTTTGGGCTCAAAATTTTATTTTGAGTTGGGATACCTCCCTGGTGAGTGTTTATTTTTGTCTCAGACACCTTTGCTAACTTTTTGTCCTTACAGCCCCATCATGTTCACTCGCACAGTTTTGTGAAAATTTAACTGTGGCTCATCTTGAAAAAAATTAAAAACTAAAATCCAAAAAAATGTGCTCATTTGAACTTATTTTTAAAGAAAAAATTTTTGCACTGCTTTTGGATTTGATATGTCACAATTCCAAGTTTTTTTTCAACATAGTGAGGGCGATTAGGAAAAGGAACCTCCTCGACCAAAAGTGAACTTTTGCTGGAAAAACGTGTAGTTAAGAGTAATTTGTTTCGCAATTACAGTTTCACTTCAACATTTCAAAATTGAGGGAACTACTGGCAGGTGATGACGTCATGTTACGTTACGTACCGCAGGTTGCTTTGGGGTCCCATAGGAGGTTAAAAAATAAGGGTTTTCAAAAACAATAAATACGAGCCTGAGAAAAAAATTTCAAACATTTTTGGCCTAGTCTTATAGAAAATTTCACGGCGATTCGAATGGAGCAAACCGCAGACCTCTATCTCATTTAGAAAAAAAAGTTATAGCTCAAACTTTTCCAAATTATTCTGTGAAAAATCTCATTTTTTTTGTGCCTTGCCTATTAAAAAGTGACATTTCTGAGCAAACTAAGCGTCCTACGACAAATAGTTTAAGAACCAAAATTATAGAGAATGAAATTTCCTATCTACGTAGTGAAATTGTTTAGATTTTTCTGGAAGGTATAGTTTTCAAGATATTTTTGAGTAAAGTTGAACATTGGTGGAGAGACAGAGGCGTGACTAACGGGGGGGTGCGTAACCCCCCAGACGATTCCAAAGTTGAGAAAAGTTGGGAAAATCAGGAAAAAGTGGGAAAATTGGGAAAAGTTGGGACTTGTCCCAACTTTTCCGCAGTTTGAATTTTGGAAAGTCGAAAAAATTTAAGAAAATCACAATCCCTAATCAAATTTTAGGAAAACTGGGTACAATTGAGATTTTCAACTTTTTTCCAAATTGTCCCAACTTTTTTGAAGTTTGGATTTGGGAAAGCTGAAAAAATTGAGAATATCACAATCCCTAATTTGGACTTGGAAAATTGTGTAAAGTTGGGATTCCCAACTTTTTCCCAACTTATTCCAATTCTCTCAAGTTTAGATTCAAAAAAGTTAAAATTCCCAAGTTTTTGAAAAGTTGTACTTGGGAACGTTGAAGAAACTTGAGAATATCGAAAAAGTTGATTGCAAATTGTGTAAAATAGCTGAAATTTCGTTTAAAAAAACATTTAAAATCACAAATTTTTTATATGGAAGTAATAGAAATTTTTCAAAGAATAATCTATTGAAAAAATAATTATTTTTGTTTTAAAAATCACTAACTTTTCAAATTTTAGCCCTCGCTTCGCTCGGGCATATACCAACACCTAAGCAAACCAATGTAATTACTTAAGGAGTATGAGTTGAGGACTTCACCTATTAATTTGAAAAATGAAAAAATTTCAGCTTTTGTATATACTTTTTCTTCAAAAATTTTCGCCCTCGCTACTTACAATGATATGAACACTCTCATCTTCTATCTCAGACAATATTGAATACTTTTTGAAGGGGGAAAAAAATTTCCTTCTCATTTATTATTGGTTTTACAGGCCTCAGACAGAAATCAGCTTTTAAATGGCTGTCCCCTATTTTCACGCTTAGTCACTAAAGCCACCCTTTTTCGCCAAATGATCACTATTGAACCCCTTTGTTTTTTTTCAAGACACGCTTTTCAAAAATCTTTAAGAAGGAATTCAGAATAGTGGTTCTTTTGCTTATTTTATCATACATTTTTCAAAAAAAATAATTGCCCTCGCTTCGCTCGGGTTAAATATTACGTTCCATATCTTGCAAATTGTTTTTCCATTTGTTGTGATGTCAGTGACAAAGCAGGAATAGAGAAGAATTCGAAAGTATTGGTCACATTTTGGAAAATCTCAATGAGAGAAGAGTGTTGAATTTTCAATTTTTGAAAGTCTATTTTCGCTAAAAAATTTTGCCCTCGCTTCGCTCGGGCTCAACACATTATTAAATCTGTATAAATCTTAACAAAATAATTATCAATATATATGTTACCTAGTCTAACCTAGATTGCAATGGCTTGCGTGCAATTTATGAAAAGTTACCTTTTTTTGAAAATGTAACTAGCAAATCTTTTATTTTCACCCCTTCAGACTTTTGCCTAAGTTTCGTCTCTGTCCATATCACTGCCTCTCAAGGCTGCATTCAAGTTGAAATTTGAAATTTTGTCAAGTGTGTTTATTTGTTTTTTTTTCACAACACCTGGGCAGCCACGATAAAAATTACCTAGTTGGGAATTTTTTTGGGGAATTTCTCGGAAAATAGTTGGGAAAATTTGAGCTTCACCCCCCCAGAAATATTGCTTCGTCACGCCTCTGTGGAGAGAATTATTAAGGAAAAAAATATAAATAAAATTCAATTTATGGCTGCCAAAAGTTACTAATGTTTAATTTTACGTGAAAATACCTCAAAGACTATGCCTCCCAGAAAAATCTAACCACTCGTAGCAGATAGGAAATTTCATTCTCTACAATTTTAGTTCTTGAAATTTTTGTCGTAGGACGCTTAGTTTGCTCAGAAATGTCACTTTTTAGTAGACAAGGCACAAAAAAATTGGATTTTTTCACAGAATTTAGAAGAGTTCAAGCTGTAACTTTTTTCTAGATGAGGTCGCCATGAAATTTCCTATTAGATTAGGCCAAAAAAAGGTTGAAATTTATTTTTCAAGCTCGTGTTTATTAGTCTCAAAAATTCTTATTTTTCGACTCCAACCACCAACAGCCAACTTTTGTCAAAAAATTATTTTTCCCTTCATTAGTTACATAAAAGCAACCAAAATTTATCAATCGGAACCCACACCCCAGACACAAAAATCGTATCGACCTGCGTTAATTCTATCGAACAAAAACAAGAACACGCTGATTTTTAATTTTTTTTATTTTATACACAATGCGCATAATGTAAAACTTTTTTGGGGAAAAAACAAACAAATCTCTAGCATTAAATTTAAAAGACTCGAATATCAGATACAGAAAGGGAAATTCGTGCGCAGCAGACAACGTTCAGGTACAGGTACCCAAACGTTCGTACAGATATTAAATAGCATCGAACAAATACCACCATAATATTAATTAAGCGAATAATTCGACACTTAGCTTCTCGCGTGTATCGTACCTCGTATTAAACACGCAGAGAAACCAACATCAAACACAATCACTTTAATAAAAAAAAAACACCTCTGCGCACGTCCATATCAATTTGAACGTTCTCGTAAAATCGTACACAAACACTAAATTAATTAATACTACACTTTAGAAACATTAAAATTCAGCACGGTTTCACACAAATATAAGCATTTAAATTATAAAACATTACAAAAAAAAAACAACTTATCAATATAAATCGTAGTACAATAAACATTAAATACTCTAAGCCAAAGCTTTATTTTAAATTTTTTTTTAAATTCCCAAACGGCGAACAAATAAAACTGCCTAGTAATACGAAGCGATTACATATAAATATGGGAGCACAGAAAACAGATATCTAATTCTAAATATAGTATTTATTTATGTACCTAGTTATTTTTTAAAAAATACCTACGCGGGGAAAAACCAATCGGAAACATCGACTATTATAATGGCGAAAATTCACACAAAAAGCTAACCTAAGTTTAAAAAGCTTTTTGTACCGGTATCCAAAAAAAACCCTATGGAGAGGAATATAGGAAGAGAATCGGTCGACGGAATCACGTATTTTAGGCGAATTTCCCAAAACCACATTCGGAGAAGATAGAAGCTTAACGATAATAGAAAAAGGAAACGCGTTAAAAATCTCCTTTTCTTAGGTAAATAGTATATAACTTATAGCTAATATTTTTTTTTTGTTTTCTTAATTTCTTTGGTCCTTATAACCAGCATAAGACAACTTAACATGCGTAAAACAATCCGAAAAATAATTTTAAACGATTTAACAATATTTAAAAAAATGCCGAAATAGAAAAAGAATTTCATAGAGTAAATATTTGTCAACAATAACAAAATAAAACCTACACTTAACCTGAGCACTAAAAACTAGATTTCTTACAATCATGGAAAAATAAACTTTGCCAAAACAACAGCATCAGTCTTAATCAATTACATTTAAGTATCCGATACTTTCTTAATAAAGTAAAAAAAAAATTGCAACAAACAGAAAAAACACACACACACAAAATAACGTTGTGATATTGAATCTTTTTTTTTTAGAAAAAAAAACAACCTCAATTGAAATCTTAAATTAAATCCATGATATTGTATTTCAACTGAAGGAGTTCTAGATAATTTTAAGCTTATGGAGGTTTTCTCAAAATATAACGAAAAAAAAATTCCAAATATTATTGTACGATGAGCTCATTATTTTTAATAACAATTATTTTTATCCACGCCATTGTCATAAATGAGATTCGATCTGTACCGTTTATGAAATAAAAAATCCAATATCGGCGATTAAATTAGATTTTCTTGTAAGCGGTAATGCGATATACGCGGCAATATTGTCACATGTGTCACTTCTCGTATCTGTTAAATTTCCTATACGCTTTGACAAAATATTATCAAAGATTTTTTTTTAAAAACATGTTGAAATTAAATTTATACATCTGCGTCGTCGAAATGATAAAATTTCACAGATGAATTTTTTTTTAGTTTTTTTTTTTTTTTTTTAAATTCATAAACGGTATGTAACTTTTCCACAAAATACGTGGAAGGGGGTTTTGCAGGTTCGAATCACAACATATGGGTAGGTATTTCATTATAAGTAAATATAGAATACGATATGATATGTAAAGAAATACCTTTTTTAAATAAATATGGAATTTGAATGAGTATTCGGCGATATCGAATCTTCATCCGGCATATTTTGTGGAAAACTCGAAAAATAATAAAAACAGGCTCAAAGCACAGCGTTATTTTTTTCCAAAAGAGAAAAAAATACGTGAATTTTTTTCGCTTTTAAATAACGCCGAGTACGTTTAGACGTAAATTTCAGCACCTTAAAAAAATGTATTTTAGGAAACAGGAGATGGGAGGGGATTTAATAGCTCAACCGGCAACAATACAATAAAAAATGGGTTAATTAAAAAGATTAAAATTATTATTTTTGATAATGGGAGATTTTTTGTTTAAAAACATACAACTAACCTCGTAACATATTTGATTAAATAAAACACATCATCAACGTTATTTTAAATAACGAAGAAAAACATAACGTTAAAAAGAAAGTAGAAAATTAACTTCAAAAAAAATCGTATTACTAAAACTATTGACTACAAACAGCTCTGAAAAAAAATATCTACATTATTAGATCTCAGAAAGTTAAAATTTACTCATTGCTTGTCCCTGTGCTTATTTGTTTTTACAGAGTCACGTTTTTTTTTTCTTATTTAAAAACAACCGATTTTTTTTTTCTTCTTCAGTGTAAATAATACATTGGGAAAAAAACAACACATCGATCTCGTGTTCATTGCTTTTCTACTCCATTAACGAAATGGTTAACAACATGTATATAATTGAAAGAATGTATAAAATTTAAGCGTAAAATTCAACGTTGAAAAATACTTTCGAGGATTACAGTTTTCAATGTACCGATAACGAAAATAAAAAGAGAAACATGCTTAATTTTAATAAATATAAAGAGAAACATAATACGTAAAAATATATTATTAGAAATTATGTACAAAAGAACATGTCTATAGGTTGAAAAAATTATACACATTTTTTTTTTCCTTGTCTCGAAGTATTATAATTTAACGACGGAAGAACGTTTAGAAATAGTATTGGACTGTACAAGGGAAAATTATAGAATTAATTGTGAAAAGTTCGCGAATTTTGCACGAATATTTCATTTTGATACGTTTCGAACGAACGTGGTCCCGCACGCACAATTAAAAAGCTTAGTAGAAAATACGCTCGATGAAAGAGGAGGGAACAGACGAAATTAAGGTTTAATTGTACGAATCGTGTGTGAGAGGTGAGAGATTGGTTATCTGCAGAGAAGACGGTGAAATTTTATTTCATTTTTGAGGTGAAAACGAACTTGGAGATTTTGATCGGTGAAATAGGTTTGAAAATAATTTTAGATTAGATTGGTTGGTTTTAGTTTATTTCGGGGGGGGGGGGGGTGGTCAGAGGTTTAACTGGGTGGAATTTTTATTTTGAAACACACAGTTCAGTGAAAAATTATACAAAATCATTTTCCTTGATTTGAAAATTTGGCAATAAAGTGTGAGCGAGTGTACATATCAAGCATACCCCTGGATTTTAAGGGGCATAGATATTTGATGGGTAATTTTCATCGAATAATTGAGAATAGGCAATTTGAATAACCCAGATGTTAGATTGTTTGCCATAATTATAATTTGAAGGGGCAAAATTCTCATTAAGCTGAAAATAGATGTGGAATTATTATTCTTCAAATTGAACAATTTTGCCCCTTCGTGTTTCAAATAAGGCAACTCTACCAACAAAGGAGTAATTCGAGTTGCGATATTAATAAATGAAACTGTGACGGTCGACTAGAAAATAGCGTAAATAACTTGAAATATCATAAAGAAAATTTCCTCAAATTCAAAGATTTTCGAGAGCTAAAATTGAAATAACTTTGTTATTTTGGTACGTAACGCCTTTTTTGTAATATTCGTCATTTTCTCATTTCTAAATCAGTGAAATTTATCAAAAATCACTGAAAAACAGTCAAAGTCAAAATTGCAGCACAGTAATAAATCAGTGAAAATTTCTTCACTGAAAGCAAGTCAGTGAAAGAAAATCACTAGAAATCAGTGAAAATTTACTGAAAACTCAGTGAAATTTATGAAATTCACTGAACAATCTGTGAAATTCTTTGCATAATCAGTGAAAAATCACTGAATTTTCCTGTGCTGCAATTATGACTGTTCATCACTCATCAGTGATTTTTCACTGATTCGGAATGAGAGTTTGCTTGATTCAAAGAAACATAAAACATTTTAATCCGAATTCAAAATTCAAAATAAAATTCAAGTAATATTATATTAATATTTTAGAATTGAAAAAAAAACTCCTACGTGCCCGAAAATTTTGAGTTCAGGCAAACTTTACATGACATTTTATTTTTTTTGAAGTCCTAGTTCAGGATACTTGACAAAAAATTTGCCCGAATTCAAAATTGAAGGCATTTTAGAACTTGAATTGAAAAAATGATTTTAAATTTTGAAAATGATGAAACAGAGCAGAAAAAATGCAAGAGAGGAGGTTCCATGATAACTGATAGTTGGCCTCGTATGAATCTCTAGAAATCATCTTCTGAAGTAAGAATGACTCCGAAGTCTCAAAATTTTACCTATTTTTGATTAAATGATTTTTTTTTTGGAAATCTATCGACCTAAAATTTGAGGAACTGGAAAGAGCCCAAAAAAGTCAAGTTTTCGCCCCGATTCGGAGTTCGTTTTCTTATTTTCTGATTAATTTTACGAGCATAGATTCGAAGGTCAAGGAAATATACAGAAATTCAAAAAATTGAATTAAAAAACAACTGCAAGCATTTTTCATTCAACATAGTCTTTTACTCACATCTTCCGATTTCACCCAAATTTTTTACGAAGTACATATTTTTGTCCCAAAAACAATAATCATAGACGCACCCAACGGGAGAGCCCAGGAGGCTCGAGTACCCCTCTAAAGCTTGCCAAGGAGATTTTTCATCATAAAAATGTCAAAAAAGAAGTGTAATTTTTTTACTCTTCGAATATTATTTTTCAGAAAATTTTCACCATTGCTTCACTCAGGCGATATTTTTTGTCGATCTGTTTCTTGAATGAACAGATTAGGTACTCGCTAAATCTGAATCAGTCAAATTTGATAAAATTCATGCCTTTTTGAATCAGTGAAATAAATTTTACTGAAAAATGAAAATTCATGATTTTTCACTGATCTTTTAGTCAAAAATCGCTGATTTCTCAGTCAATTTTCAATTTGTCAGGTAAAAATCAATAATTAATTTTTAATTGAAAGCCTGAAAAGCCATGGAAAAATCACGTATTTAGAGTGAAATTTATTTCACTGATTCAGAAAGGCGAAATTTCACCAAGACCGGCTTAGATTCCAAAATTACATACAATATTGATTGATAGTTCCAGAAATCAGTCAATTTTTCAATTTTCTTTTACTCAAATCTGTATACCTACGTATCATTTGCTTATTGAAAATACCCCGAGTACGTCACTGAAATAACAGATCACTCAATTTTTCTAATGAATTTTGACACCCCCTCCCTCATTTTGTCTCCAATTCAGTCCCTCTCTTCCTTCCATGATTTCTGGATGCCCTTATGACAATAATAAAAAATGTGTCGAACTGTTTCCTCCGTCGTTTTTGGGAGTCAGAAGGAGAAGATGCTAAAAATCCTCCAAAAAATCAAAAATCCGATTTGTAATGCTTTTGGGAGTACAGATTTCGAGTTTTGACTCAATTTATGATAAGACCTCCACAAGCCTTTAAGCTTCAAATTTTGACAAGTAAGTAATGGAGAAAAAATTTCAGTTTCGATAGTCTGTTTTAAATTTTTAAATTTTCAGTTTTTCATCGCTGATTTTGGTAGGACTATGGAACAAAAATTATTCTACGTTCAGTTTTTAATTTCAATTTTGGGTTCACTTTTGAAATTTAATGCAAGTTCAGATTTAGGGTTCATCTTTTCTATTTCAGTTTGAGTTTCGTTTATTTTAGTGAGAGTAAATACTGAAATAGGTCAAAAAATTGTCAACTCGAAAAAATCGTCAAAATTTACCTTTTTCTCTTTTGTGAAAGATTTCTAGACATGAATGAAAGAAAAAAATCGAAGAGAAAAGAAACGAAAAAGCCTCAATTTTGACGATTTGACCCGAAGTTGCAATTTATTTTTAATTTTTTGTCGATTCGTTTCCAGTTTTAGTTTCAGAGCTTGAAATTTTGGTTGAAATTGAAAAAAAAAAATCAAAATACGTGTGACACATTATTTGTACCTAATTTTTCACCGACGTAGATGCGACGTAGTCTGAATTTCGACTTTATTTTTGGATTCAACTTCTTCGTTGAGGGTCTCGAACATTCAAATTTGAAAAAACAGAAACAGAAATACCTAGGTAATGATCTATCGTTTGTACGTAATATTTACAAGGGTGAAGAGTCCTAAATATGGATTTATTTTGAACTCTCTCAAAGGATTGACTCCAAAAATGGAGTAGAAATCCGAGCTTAACACCCTCAAAAACACTGATTAAAAAAAATTATAGAGTAAAATATATATGATGTGACTTTTCCACGCCTCCCCTCTACCCCCTTTCCAATTCTGAGCCAATCGATCTCAAAAAATGAATTCTAATTTAAGAGATGATCGAATTGTAAGACTGAGAATTTGAGATGTAATTTTGGCTTTAAAAGATGATGGGAACTCATACCTACGAAGTCAAATATTACTTATTATGGAACACCCGTTGTGATTTTTGGAAAATAATTTCAACATAAAATAAAAATACCAGGAAATAATTTTTTTTGCAATTTTCGTCGATTCAAATAAGTACACTCCTAAATCCAAACCAATCATCGGTACACCAATTAAGAACAACCCATCAAACCCAAATCCCTCTTCTATTCACCTACCTAAAATCACCAATACGTTATCTCGCCTCAAAAATGCCAAGGAAACCATACCCTCGAAAATCGTACTCGAATTACTTACCTCTCAGACCTCTACACGATTCGAATTACAGGCACACGTAAAAATAACTACGCTCGTTTCAATACTTACTTTTAATACGACTAGATATGCTTATAAAACATTCAACAAAAGAAATAAAAATTTGGTTTGGTGTTGTACGAAGACTAGATAACGAGAAAAATGGAATGGAATTTTGACAAACCGCTGCCAACTTTATTCAGACGACAGCCCTAGCGAGCAGATTTTTCAAGCGTCTTAAACCAACAATGGAGAGGAAGGGGGAGGGATAGTCGAAACACTAGTCCTGGTAAATAAGTCGTGATGTTGCACTCTGGTGAATTGATTATTATAGAAAAATCTAAGAAAACAAAAAAATTTCTTCTCACAAATTGTTATCAAATACGAATGTATATTGTGCCCCATCAACCATAATTGACATGAAAACTTACGCTGACTAGCATCATTTTGATTTACGTTTTTTTTGTCCGGTCGCGATGAAAGCGAATCCTGGTGAATTTGAATATGATTTTTGTTTGTACGAAAAAAAAAAACAAAAAGTAAAGGAAAATTTCTAAAAAAAAAATGTGTATAATCACAGAAAGATTATCACAGAAATTAAAAAAGATAGAATATGGAAAACTACTGATTGTTTAAAAAGGCAATTAGAAAATAGTCCGACGATAAGGGTAGTTATGAAAATAGAAAACTTTTTTGTATCATGTTATATGGTTGACATTGAAAATATTTTTGATTAAAAAAAAAAACAGTACCTCGACGTACCTGCGATTTTACGATTTTTTTTGGGTGTCAGCTTGTTTTATGACAATTCTTCGTTTCTTGTTAAGGAAAAAAAATACACTAAGAATAGCGAATACGAATGAGAGAACAAAGCGATGTCATTCTATAAACTACCGAGTGTTTGTGAGAGAAGCTTTAAGCGTTTCTCAAATGTGCTAAACTACGTTTTCAAATTCCGCGTATACTAAACTTCGATATCGTACGGCTGATAATGGTTGATTTTAAAGTTTTACTTAGTTACCAAATGGCCTGAATAAAATATGTACCATAGATGATGGCGGAATTCCGCCTCTTTCGAGCTTCGATCAAGAGTTTAATAACTTTCATCAGTGTAGTTATTTCCTCGCCAGCAGTTCAACACGTTTTAGTTTCAAGTAAAACTGATAACATTTCGGTGCTTATCGACGTTATGGCCTTATGGGTGTATTTATGACCAAACAAGGTGAAATCGAGCGAGAATGAAGGAGTTAAAAATAAGGTAGCGACAGAGAAGCAATAAATTCTTGTTGAATGGAGCGGGGGGAGGGGGGGGGGGGAGTTCAGTGGGAATTTTTTTACGTCGTGAAAATGTTGGCCCAATTTTTATACCAGAATGAGGGTATTTTACGAAAGCTTAAAGGTGATTCGAAGTAGCTGATCCTGAATTTTCAATATTATCTCATCTTTAAACCCCAAAATACCTTTGTATGGGAGAAGAGGGGAAATCAAAAATTTGAATTTTTACATTTCAAAGCTGATATCTAAATTTAGAATTAAAAATTTGCTGCTATCGATTTAAGTATTAATTAAGTTGATTCAATTTTCTCACTTGAAATAAGTTTTAAAAGGAGGGTAGGGAGAAGAGGGGGAATGGTACTCAAATTTCAAAAACGAATAATAAATTCTCGACATCTCAAGGCATCAGTTTTTACTTTTTTCAAAAAATTCGCCTCTCCCTTTCCTTTTTAGCACAAAATTAATATGAAAAGGAGAGAAGGGTACGAGGGAGAAAAATAGGGCACTTTGATTATGAAAATCCAATTTTTCAAGAGTTATTGACTTTGAACTAAAAATAAAAAGAAGTTTTTATGCGAATGGAGATGAGGGAGGGAGATACGAAGCCACAACCATTGAAAATTTCAATGTATCAAAAGTTGAATTTAGAATTAAATTTTAAAATAATTTAGCTCCCAAAACTAAAAAAAAGTCCTCAAAAAGGAAGATTCAAAAATCAAACGGTTTAAAACTTTAATACAAATAGTATTGTGGGTAGAGGGGGGCGAAGGGAGATGAAAAAATATGGATTTTACAACGTTTTAATGTTGTTTCTGTTGATTTTTCATATCAACTGATTCAATTTTCAAATTCGAAACGAGTTTTTAAAAATGAGAGGATGCGAGAAGTCATCCCAAATTTCAAAAATACATAATGTAGTCCAAATTTTACTTCAAGACATCAATTTTTCAAATTGACGCCTTAATTTCACAAAAAAATAATCTGAAAGGGCCTGAGGGAAGGAGAAGGGGTAGAAAAGTACCCTTTGAACACTTCGATACGAATTATGAAAAAAGTTAATAATTTTATGTTTTAGAAAAAAGTCGAAATAAATAGAGATACAAGACCAAGACATTGAAGATTTCAATGTTACATCAAAAGATGAATTTGTAAGTTGATTTTGAGATATTTTTTCTCAGAATTCGAAAACCCCTCAAAAATGATATTTCAAGATCAAGATGTTGAGAATTTCGATTCGAATATTAAAACGTTAAATTTTGGAGACAATTCAGGAAGGAACTAAAAAATGGTTTGTAGTTAGAAAATGGGGGGAGGGGGGTAAAAAAATGAACATGTCCAAATATTTTACTAATTTTACCAGAAAAATCAACATTTTCCAAATTTTTTAAATTCAGACCCAGACTAAATATTTTTCAATTGAAATGCAATGATTTTATGTTTCAGGAGCGAATTACCTCTCCTCCCCCATCCATTCTTGAAACAACCTGATTCCAATTTTTATATTAATTCAACCCTCACATTCAAAGTCAAGTTTTGAAATGAAGGGGGGAGGAGAAGGGGAGGAATGAGAGATAGGTAACTTATCAGGTTATCAATGAAAATCAATAATTAGACTCCAAAATCAAATTAAGGTCTTCAAAGGGACACAGAACCCCACTTTTTGAAAATAATTACAAGAGAAATTGTAGATTTACAAAAAAAAAAAAAGACAGAATCATGAATTTTTCGTGACATTTTGTACGAGAATTTTTACATGTACCTCTCCCCTCCCCCAAATGGAAATCGATGGAGAACGATAATTTCAACAAAAAAAAATGTAGGCCTAAAAATTTATGGAATTGAATAATCAATAGCTGTTTGAAAAATTTCTCAAGTTTTGAGGGATTTTCAGGCGTACTTTTTTTTGGTCAATTTCGAGCCAATTTCACAACCTAGGTAAAACTTTTTGAAATCATAATTTTCGATGAGTTTAGGACATCTTGGAAAAGATTTTCAAGGATACAAAAATTATCACGTTTTGAGGAAAAGTTTTCCAAAAAATTCTAATTTTGTCCTTTGTCAAAGCCCAAATTTAAATTCAAGAGCCAAAATATTCTGAAGATTATAAAAATCATTTTTTTAAAAATTCAAGATTTTCGCAAATTTAGAGACTTTATTTTTTTCGGGATTTCTTTTTAAAACCGAAGTCCAATACCCAAATTGAAAAAATCCAACTTCATTTGAACTTCCTTCATCTTAAGCTCATTTCAACCTTATTTGATCTAATCAGAACCCAAATATCCATAACCATTAACCCCAGATAATCCACTGGGGCAAACCAGAGGGCTCCGACCATCGCAAAACAAATCGTGTTAATAATGAAAAAAAAGTTATCATGCAAACCATCACCAGTCACCACCACATCCTCATTAAAACCTGCCCATTAGCCACGTAACAAACCATCTCCAACCCACGTGCAAAAAGCTCCGTGATTATAACGAAAAATTAGAAACATAAACAAAGAAAGCCACCACGAACATAAAACTATCGAAAAAGCGAAATAAAATTATCGAAATAAAATAGCAAAAAGAATCGCAAATCAAATTTAATTACCGCTTTAAAAAAAATGAAAAAAATTAACATAATACCAATGAAAAATGAAAAGAAAAACTCGAGTGACTAGATTAATTACAGAAGTATAAATTATCAATATCTTAGACGATAATTCTTATCATATTGTTAATTTGTATCAATAATATTATAGATAGCGTTAGTAGGATATCAGATTTTTTCATACCAAAATGCTAATGTTAGTATCATTCACAAAAAAAAAGAGAAAAAGAAAAAAACAGAACAGAAAAGAAAAAAAGAAGCCATTTTTTATCCAAAATCATAAAAAAAAATCAGCCAAATAAAAAATAAAAAACACGAATAAAATGCAATAATGAAATATATTAAACTGAAAACAATTTACAACAAAACAATAAATCCAAACATTTATAATAGCAGCGTATAACGAAAAAATAATACTAGTACGAAAAATATAAATGAATCGTGAAAAAAGTTTTTTTTTCAATAACAAACAGCAAAAAAAAACAAAACAAAACAAAATTTTCGACGAGTATAGGTCATAAACTTACAAACTAATGGTCATTTGTAAGAAATTAATGTATAAAGAGGAAAACAGCAAAGAGAACAAAAAGATTTTAAAAACAAATAAATAGTGTTATTTACTTTATAAATAAATGCAGTTTTAAAAAAAAAAGAAGAAGAAATAAATTAAATAAATTAATATCGATAAATAAAAAGAAAAAAAAATCGCGTACTCTTTCACTTCCATCATCACCCATCTGCTCTTGCTCCGCGCACCCTTCACCTAAATTCCATTTAATAAAATAATACTATTTTCGAAAAAAAAATATTATCGATACCGTATAAATTATTTATCCGAAATCGCGACTCAATTTCCATCTCTATCACACGAAACCCTAACCTAACAGTATTTTTCACTCCAGATAGACAAAATTACCTACGTGTATTTTTTTCTCGAACAAAAAAAAAATTAAATAAACACACACACACAAAAAAAAGGCTCTAAATCAAGGCACTGTAGTCCATTTTAACGTTTAAAATTTGCACGTCAATTTTAAACCGACCGTAAATAATAAAAACCTCGCGCTTGTAAAAAAAAATTAACTAAATCGAAACCTTAACTAACCCTTTGAAAACCATCGCCGTTGCTTTCGCGCCTTTCAATTACTCTCGTGAAAAAATATACACTAACCAGGCTAAAATATTCAGTCATCTCTTTGCTAATTTATTCGTAAAAAGACACAAAACAATGAAAAAATAATAAAAATTCAAACGGAATACAACAACGAAGGCAGTGGATTTGAAGAGAGAGAGAAAAAAAAAGAAAAATTGGACAGATGAAAAAAAAAATTCAACAAACACAAAAATACAGATAATCGCATAACTTCGTAAAAAGCAAAACGAAAATAACTGCGAAAAATAAAAAAATAAAAAATTCGAAATAATTTATAAAAAAAGAAAGAAAAAACATAATAACATAAGTAAAAAAATAATAACATTAGCATTATTCATCTGACATCCTACTTGATTACACGTTAAACATTACATTTTAATGTTTTTTATTGTATTTCTCAAATTCTTTTCACTCGAAAAGTTCAGCTTTTAAAATTTACTTCTAATTAATCGAATCAGTAAACGAGAAGTAACCAAAAAAAAATATCAACTTGGGAAGTATTTTTCATTATCTAAATTTAACCAACAAAATAGACACAAAATTACTCTAATTGGATTATTTTTTTCTCAAATTAAAAAAAATCTACGTACGTAAGCGAATTACTATTTGTATTTTGAATTTTACACCTTAATCTTTCGCAAGGGTATGGCCACAACTGAATACACAGTTCGAAAGGCTTTCGAAATATTTTCTATAAATTATTCGAATTTATAGAAAAAAAAAACATCGAATTCGGTAGCCATTTGTTTTTTTTTGTATTCTTCCCTATAATTTTTCTTTCTGGTTGTAGCCATGCCCTAAATTTCGTACTATAATAATCTATGTGATCGATGGAGCGAGGAAATATTTAGGTACTTAATTTACATATTTATACAGATTCGTATTTTAAAGCTGGAATTTACAAACAAACAGAGGAAAAAAAAGGAACACCATTACCATTTCAGTCGAATCGTTGAAAAATTAAAATTCTGAACTCGAGTTAATTCAACGTCACAATACCAAAATAAAAAAAATTACGGAATAAACCTAAGGAGAATTTCAAGACACGTATAGGATTAAGAAATAAACACGTAGATAATTAGAAAAAAAGTATCTGGTTGGTCTGAGGACCCCTACATTTCAGCCAAACAATACAAATAACGAAGACCCCTATTGGGCGTACAAAAATCGAATAAATAACTAATAAAGATATATTTTGTATTGTTTCGATCAAATTCCATCACTTTTAATACTTGATTTCTATTTTTAGAAGTCCCAAGATCAAGCAAACACTTTTCAAACGAGCCAAAACGAGCCGAAAATTTCGCCGGAATTTTTTTTTCAGCTGAAAAATTAACCATCTCTGTACCCCGAATTAGCATTTATTTCCATCGCTGGGTTTTTCATTTTTCTTTTCGATTCGACGTGAAAAATTCACAAAACCGTGAAACAGCCATCGCAGGGTGAATTAATCTCGAGTTGAAAAATTAGTCTACACGTCGTTTACATGTAATTTTATAACGAGTATGCGACGATATCATTTTTTTTTGTTGGTGCCCAGGACGTCCATCCGCACCCCTTTACCTCTTCAGCGAGATAAAAATGTAGCACGAATGATACATTTTTTTTTCGAACGAAGGTAATTTTTTTCTTGCTCGACGATTATTTTTCGAGTACGAGTCCTAACTGAACTCGAGAGTGGAATAATTTTTAATGCGACCATTTTCGACATGTTTTCCTGGTAAAACTCGACGTCCGAATCGATAACGCGTTCTTCGTAATTTCGATAACGAAATTCTTTCGAAAATTCCTGCAACAAGTTGTATCCAATTTAGAGAACGAAACGTATAAATAATCGATTTCCTCCCCCTCCCTCTCCCTTTCGATATCAAAATTGGCCCAGATTCATTTTTTCAATTGGTCCATTCGAGTGCCAAATTTTTTCCCCTTTCAAAAATCTAAAAAAAAAAAAACAATAGCTATTAAAATCTTCTTAAAATTATACAAAATTTCAATTCTAATCAAATATTTCAAAAAAAATATACGAAATCCCATTTAAAAAACGAATCTCTCGACAGAAAAAAAACGAAGGGTACAGATTTGAAAATTTTACGACGATAAAGAATGAAACGCCCACGAAGGAAAATTCAATCTGAGTTAATTTCGTCGAATAAAACAACGAATTTGTTTCCATTGAGCTGATGAAATTCCATTTCAAGTACAAATATGGTCTAATCGAGAAATTGAAAGAACTACGAGACAGGCAAATTTACGTATTATTTTTTCATTAAAAAATTCAAATTGCCAGATCAAAAATTCTCGGTAATTAAATGACCGTATCAGTGGATATGAAAATTTTCACATTCGTGATGAAAAAAAATAACATCCAATGATTCTAAAAAATTTTACATGTGAAAACTGTACAAAAAATGGATCGAAAAAATTATAAATTTACTTGAAAAATTAAATCGAATGTAATTTTCCACTTCATTTCCATTTTTTGCCTACAGAGGGCATCCTGAATACTGCCAGTCTGCTTGATAAAAAATGGAAATAAATTTTGCTCTTTGCTCGTCTCGTTGGCGATGAAATTTCAACTTCTGTATCCATTCATTTCCACGACAGAGCGGTTTGCAAATCCTATTTCAGAATTCAAAAAAAATAACACGTAAATTCGCAAATTAATCAATTTTAAATCCTCGTAATCCCTCCATTTTCAAAACCAAGCCATCTCTGCATTCAGGAAACTCATCAATTTTCAAATTCACCATCGAAACGAACCCTTCCAAAAACTCCAACCAGACTCCCAATCCCATACGTGTCTCAAAATCGCTTCTCGAACCACCCTTCGTATTTTCAAACACCCTGCCCCTCCGCACCCCAAAATCACATACGAATCGACCCCACCGCTAATCACATAGATTGGACGACGAAATCCGCGCGTAAGATCAAGATCACTCGATTCATTGTGCGTACGATCATACAGCTCTAATCTAAAGGGGAAAAAAATAAACAAAAAAACCAAGAAAAAATGCGGTGCAAAACGTTCCAAACCCATCACAGGCTTGACACAGACAGAGAGATTTAAAAAATCCGATCATAATGCAAATCAGCTCGATACTTCATAGGGCAAAACTTCCAGGTCGACTCGTAAAAAAACTAACTGACTAGGTTGCGTTTGAAAATAATCGCTCAACAAGTAAAAAGACATTTAAAAAAAAGGAATAATATCGAGAGTCGCCGCCGGCATACATAAAAAATCATCATAACAAGCAAAACTAACAGAGAAAAGTACAAAAAAACATTAATAATCGAAAAAAACACACACACGTTCCCTAATATAAAAAAAAACTATTCGTAAAGTAAAATTTTGCCACTTTTTTGAGAAAATAATTCAATTCGCAAACACAAATAACATTTAAATCGAAGGAGGAATTTCTTTACACAAAAATCGAAGAAAAAAAAACACTGCGAATACTCAACTCGATAAAACGGCAGACTTAAAAAATCAGCGGGGTAGAGGAAGTAGGGAGAGGGGTAAAATCAAACAAACGAAAAAAATCACATTTAAATAGTAGACACAATAAGCCAAAAAAAAAAAACGTATAAAACATGAAAAATAAAGAGAGGAAACTTGATTGCCCAACAATTTGTAAATGTGCGTTTAACAATGTAATACATATAGTAATAAATTCATCAACTTCGATAATCATCATCATCGTATCAAAAAATAATAAAATAATTTAAACCATCTCGGTCTCGTAGTGCGTTTCGCTTCGCCACACTTGGCCAAAATGAAGAAGAAAAAAAAACAATAAGAAATATTACGTAATAATAATGATAATAATAAACCGTAATAATAATGCGATAATAATTAAATATAATAAAAATCTCAATTGGGGAAAAAAAAGAAGAGAAAAAAATTAATTACGTAAAATAGAACGTGTATAACAAATTATCGTATAGTAAAAAATTAAAGAGGAAAGAGAAAAAAAATCTCATCGTACGATTAAAAAAATCTCAATCATCATCAGAGAATAATTAATAATAGTAATCAATCGATAAAAATTCAAAGAGAGACATTAAAAAAAAGAAAAAAAAACGACACGACACACAAAAAAACACGACGACGTTACATTACACCTCTCGGAGAAAAAATGAAAAAAAAATCGAATAAAAATTATACAACACAACGACAAACGAGAGGCATTCGTAAGTACCCCTGCTAAAAAAAACTCGTAATTTTTTTTCCTAAGTAGAATTTTGTAGTATACGTAAAACACAATAAAAAATTAATCGTATATGGCCAACCAGAGAAAAAGGAGGCAGACTGATCTGCTCCATCGAATCGATAAAAAGATACACAGAGAAAAAAAATCGAAAACGTAAAAAAATATATAAGAAAAAACAAATAGAGATAAAGAGAGAGAAAAAAAAATAAAAACACGAGAATTGTGAACAATTTGAAATGAAAAAAAAATGAAAAAAAAACTCAATAAGAAGGAATGGGCGAAAAGCAGCTTAACCTGAGATCGATTTCAAAGTCCGATGGGCGGTATCTGTATATAACGATAAATATAAAGCCTGTAATCTTTACTGGCCAGGACCACGGATCCGTCATCCATTAAAGCTACATCGAAGCACTGGGCATGTTTGACCTTTGATTCGAGGGCCGACACGAGTTGCCCGTCTTGGGTGAATATGGTCAAATTGAAATTATTGTGATTGTCCGCGATGAGAATTTCGCCAGCTGCGTTGATACCGACGCCGATGGGATAGTTGGTGATACCTTCGCTGCCGATTTGACGCAGAAACACGCCTTCGTAGTTGAAAACCTTCACGCAATGGGCTCTATTGTCGCTGATGAAGATCTCCTGATGATCGTTGACGACGACGCCGTTGGGAAACTCGAGATGTTTGGAGCAGCCGAATTTCTGCAGCACTGTGCCCATCTGGTCGAATATTATGACGCGCATCACCTTGCACTCGACGACCACAATACGTCCTTTGTTGTCGACGGTAATACCGCGAGGATGTTGCAGGATGGTGGCGCCGAATTTCCGCAAGAACTGGCCGTACTGGTTGTAAATCTGGATCTGATGGGTGGGCGAACGTTCGGTCACGATGATGTCGCCGGTATGCTTGACAACAGCGACGCGATTCGGATAGAGGAGCTGGCCGTCTCGTTTGCCGCATTCGCCGAATTGGAATTTGAATCTTCCTTCTTTGTCGAATATCTGTATCCGGTGATTATTGGTGTCGGCGACGATGATATCGTTCTGGGCGTTCACGGCGACTCCGCTGGGTTCGGTGAATTGACCCTCGAGGGCGCCGAATTCGCCGAATTTGCAGTGGTATATCATCTTCTGGCGTTTGATTTGCGATTTCGGAGGGAATATCGAGGTGGAGAGCAGCTTGGACGTAAGATCCAGCATCGAGTCGTTGTTGAGCGAGAAATCGTTGCCGTTTTGGAATATGTCGCCTCCGCCGGGACTCCATTTCTCGTACGGAGCGATCGGATTTAAACCGGCTGATCCGTTGACGACGCTGCCGTTACCGTTACCGCAGCCATTGCTGGAGGCGGTGATGTCGCCCAGCATGCTGCTGAACGGGCCTAAATTGGCTGCTGCCTGCATCGAGTTCGCAGATCTCTTCGATCCGACGGAATTGGTGGTCATTCCGGCTCCATTGAGGTCGTACGTGTTACCCATACCGCCAGGATTCGTCGTATCGAGACCATTCAAGTAAGGCCTATCGAGTAATCCGTTCAATCCGTTGAATAACGATCCGCCGCCGGCTCCGCCGTTGCCGTTCGATACGCCACCGCCGACTCCGTTATGCTGGCCGGATCCGACGGTTCCGGTACCGTTGGTGTACCCATTCACAGTACCGTTGCTGTTCATCATGAAAGAATTGGTCTGCACGTTTTGGGGCCTAGCGATGGGAGGCTGTTTGGCGGGGCCGACGTTCACCTCGCCGCTACTGCGAACGTATCCGAACGTATTGCGGACGCCGACTTGAATGGCTTGATAGTTGGAAACGAACTCCAGATCGCTGGCGTTCTGCAAACTGATCTCCGGCGAGTAGCTCATCAAGCTCTGCAGCTTCGAGTCGAGCAGCTTCTTGAACAGAAGGCATTCGGTGACGCTGGCGTATTTCATCAATCGATCGATGAAGTCGCACGTCTGATAGATTTTATCCACCGTCTCCTGCGCTTTCTGGCCGACCACGTTTATCGACAGCTGCTTGGCCGAGAAAACGCTCTCGAGCTCTTTCAATATCTCCTGCTTGCGTTCCTCCAGCATCGATCTGTAGAACAGGAAGGTATCGTTGACCTCGTTCTGGGCTTTGTGGAATTGCACCTGCAGTTTGCCGGACGAATGGTCCAGGTTTTTGATTATGCCGCGTATATCGTTCGCCTTCACTTTGCTATCGATGACCGCCTGATTGATCAGGTCGAGCTGCTTGAGGCCGGCTTCGTTCAGCGATTCGTAGTCGTGTAATCCGGACGTATGATCGAGCATGGTGCATTCTTTACAAATAGGAACGTTACACGTGAGACAAAAGTATTTCAAGTAGTCAGTCTTATGACGCGGACAAGGTACCACCTTTTCGCCGCCGCTCGATATCAGCCCATTTTTTCCTCCGCCGCCGCAGCCCATCATCTGCTGCGTATTCGCGCTATTTGTCGTGTCGTCTTTCAACTCCAGACCGTCCGGGCTACCGCTCAGATTGTAGATACGATGACCGTCGAAATTCACCAGCTGATGAGTCATAACGCAGTCTTGACATAGGTAGTGATTGCAATCGACGCAATGCACGATGGCCGTAACGCTGAGATTTTTACAACTGGTACAGTGCGACGATGCGACACCGGTAGGGGTACTCGTAACGATCAGCTCGCTGCCGCCATTCTGTATCAACTGCTGACCGTCCTGCTGCTGCTGTAGCTTGCAGACGGTGAAATCCGGCAGCAAACCGGTGATGCCTCGCGACGTAAGGATGCACTCTTGCTGGCACCGCGAACACGTGATTTTGCCCGGATGCTCTTGGTTGCGTTCGAGGCACGATTCGCAAAACGTATGGAAACAGGGAAGAACTTTCGGATTTATGAATGTACCGTGGCACAGGCCGCATTGCGACGACGATAAATTGTTGCTGTGCCCGTTGATCAGTATGCTGCTGCCGTTGCCGACGCCGCCGACGCCGCCCCCGCAGCCGTCCATGGGATTGGTGGCGCCGCTGTTGCTGCCGCCGCTGCTCAGCGATGTCGGCGACGCGGTCAGCGGCGAATGCGCCGAGCTCAACGAATGGTATTCGTTTTGGTCGATCAGCGAGTTCAGCGAATGCGTTCTGTCGGTCGAGCCTAACGAAGGTGTCGGAGAGGCCATTTTAAAGCTTGTAAAATCTTTCCTGCGAACAAAAACGAGAAAAACGAGAAAATTAGTATTGATTGAAGATCTGCCAGGGGATGTTCAATTAGGTACATAATAAGTATCATTATTTCTAGCATACAAGGGTTTTGTAATTGGAACCGGATCGACCGAAGGGAGTGGCAGAAGGGGCATCCTACTCCCTCCAATAATCACAACTTTCATTGTTTGTCAGGAGGGTCGGGTTTGAGTGGAAAATTTTGGAAACTTGATTTTTTCGACAGAAAATTTAGAATGAGAAACAAAAAAATAAGACTTGGGGCATTCAAGATCTAATTTCAGTTCTTTTTCATACTTCAATTTCCGTAGATATCATTAGATTTAATCTCGAAAAAAGGGGATATTTTGATATGGTATCTACTGGATCTGAAAAATGAAAATTCTTGCTATTTTCTGGATTTTTCTTGCCATTTTCATACAATTTCACAGAATTTCCTTCTCACTTTTCCACTCTCTCATTCTTAATCAGTGAAAAGTCACCGATTTTTCAGCAAATTTCACATATTTCACTGACTTCTCAGTGAATTTTCACCAATTTTTCTCACTGATTTGTTTTCATTAAAACGATTTTCACTGATTTTCTCTTGAGCTACAATTCTGACTGTTTCTCAGTGATTTTCGATAATTTTCAATGATTATAATTGAGAGAGCATTAAAAATTCAAGAAAAATGGAAAATGTTGAAAATTCTTGTTTTTTGCAGTAAAACCATTAAAATTCTGGCTAATTTCTTGTTTTCCTGCTACCAAAGTGAAATTTTGGCAATTTTGTTTTTTTTTGTTTTTCTTACGAGCAGACACCATGTTTGAAAATTGAACGAACTTTCGATCGATGATTTTTTGCCAAACATAAGGATCAAAAATTGAATTAATACTTGATATCGTTTTTTTTTGTTTTTTTGTTTTTGAAGTCTACTCCCTCATTCTGAATCAATGAAAAGTCGCTGATAAACAGTCAGAATTGCAGCACAGGAAAAATCAGTGAAATTTACTTCACTGATTTTTCACTGATTATTCAAAGAAATTCACAGATTTTTCAATAAATTTCATAAATAACATTGAATTTTCACTGATTTCCAGTAATTTCCTTTTCCTGACTTGTTTTTAGTGAAAAAAATTTCACTGCTTCATTACTGTGCTGCAATTCTGACTGTTTTTTTTAGTGTTTTTTGATAAATTTCACTGATTCAAAAATAAGAGAATAAGGGAGTCAATGGGAGAGGTGGGGGAAGGGGCGAGGATCGGATCAAAAAGTGAACGATATACAAGATCAGCAATTAAGAATCATATAATACATATTTACAAACTATATGTTACACAATTCGAAGTTTTTTGTTGACATGTAAAGAAGGGGGAAAAGGAGGAGGTGCCCAACAAAAATTATTTACAATTTTTCAATATTCTTCAATTTTCTCCCAAGTTTTACCAATCGCATGATACGAGAATCCAAAGCTGAGAATTACGACAAAAAATTGCATCTGTAAGAACTTCCCTCCCCACCTCCGATATCTCAAAAAATTTTCAATAAAAATTCTAGACCTTGCAGAAATTTCTCAGAATTTTGGCGAGATTTTCGACGTCATATCTTCCCCCAATTACGACTACGAAAAAATTTTAATCCCGATTTTTGATTTTTGTCCAAAATAATACTCAAAAAATTATTTTCAAACAAAATTAAGATACGTATCCATTTGGTATTCAGCATTAAAAATCAAATTCCATTCCTCCATCTTACCCTCCGAGACCCTCACTCCTTCTCACAAAAAATTGATCGAATGTTGCCATATTTTTTTTCATAAATGAATTTCGTCGACTTTTTCAGATTTTCTGGATTAAGGTATTAAAACTTTTCAATTTCTTGAGAGGTAGAGGAGGAGAAATGGTCATAGCATTTTTTTGGTAATTTTCATTTCAAAACCATTTCAAATTTTCAAATAATTAGAATTTTCTTCTGTTTTAAATTATAAAAGCGATGTAAACATGTTCTCAAGATATATCGATTTTCATTATTCAATTTTACAAAAATTTCCAACTTCATTTTTTTTCCTCCCATAAATTTCTCAACCTTTCATCAATTTCTAGGCAAAATTCAAGACTGCTTATTTATTCTCCATCTGTATTTTGAAAAATTCAATATTTTCCGGACACTCCCGATCTAGCAGACTGTCTTTAGTCATTAGTTCAGCGTTGCCTTTTCTCCATGCTTTCAAAATTTAAAGTAATGCAAGCATTCAATTTTCAATTTTATTTACTTGAAACAATAAATTGAAGAAAAAATGAATTTTTTAATAAAATTTTTCAGACTTTTGACAGTGTACAGAAATTGAGTTGTGAACTTGTAATAAAAATCATCAATTTTCGTTGAATTTTGAAAAAGAATATTGAGATGTTATGGACTTAATTTTTTGATAAACACGCTCACCCTGAAACCTGACATCGAATTAATTTTGGGAGAAAATTGGTTCGATTAATGAGGGGGGGGGGGTGTGGAAGAATAAAAAATTTAGTTCTTCTGACTTGCAAAATTTTTTGAAATTGCTTAAAAATTAAAAATGGGCAAACTCAAAGAGCTATCTCCTTAATTGAGTCAATCTGGTATAAAATAATTCGAATCAATCGTAATTTATAATTTTCTGCTCAATTTCCAAATTGAAAGATCTATTAATGATCGTTGAGACAAAAACTTTCAAAAAAAAGGGAATTGTGGAAATTTGTTCAGTTTTCAAAATACCATCAAGTCAATTTTTTTTTAATTTCATCTCAACAATATTCGTGGTTCTTTCAGTATTGAAGTTGGGCAAAAAATCATCAACAGAAATCTGCTCGGTTTTCCAATTCCAAGTGCCACTCATTTCCACAATTAGAAATATTTTCATCTAATCCAAATTTCTTTGAAAATACTTTGAAAATAGAGAACAACAGCATCGTATGTAATAATCCCCAGCTTCACCCAAATCTGATATAAGGACACCCTGTATACGAGTCTATAATCTCCTGCGCCTGCTCTCGTCATCGCAGCAATAATAATAACGCAATACGACGATCAGCACGCACACACTCGTAAAAAAAAGCAAAGAAAAAAAAAGAAAACGTATCCTAGGAAAAATAACAATAATAATAACGATCTTCTTAACAATATAAGGTGCCGTCACTTTACCGAGTTAATGAGCGAGCTTTACACAGTTTTTCCAACCTTCGCTTCATCTCACCATCTCCCCATCTCACTATTGAGAACCCAAGATAGAGACGGAGGCAAACGACTAAAAAGGATAGATGGATACTTCAACTAAATCCTTATACACCATAGACGCGCTTGTTTTACGCGTCGTTCTCTTGCCTGCCGATGCGATACCGTATACGAGTACTCTATACACCATGATCCCTTCGCTCCTTTCATTCCCATCCTGCTTTAAGCTTTATCGCGCCACGACGACACTTTCAACGGGTAAAAGATAAACAAATCACAACTGGTAAAGTTTTCCGCTCTTACGCCTATTCCTCTTTCTCCATCCTTTCGTCTATGAGCTTTCTGTTCCTCCTTTTGCGAGCAGATCTCTCCAGATACTACTCTAGAAGGCAATACGACGACGACGCAAAAAGCTCGGACATTCGGAGAAAATACGCCGTAATACTCGTTAACACTAATGCGACGAATGACTTAAACACCTGAGTCTCGGGAGAGTATGGCGAAGGGACCGGAAAAAACATCGTTATAACGAGACCCGAGAATTACCTACCGCGATTAAATCCCGTATAATAAAGGCATGACGACGATAAAGATCGTGATTTTTTCCCTCTCGTGGATGAATTTATTCGTTGGTTAGAATTTCGACGGAATAAGGACGAATTTTCTCTTCTGTTTTGAAATAAGTTTATCAGAAATATGTCTGTTTTATTTTACCTATCACGATGGGCAACTTTTTTTTCGACGAAAAAAAGAAGGTAATCTTGATCCAAAAGTGACTTCGTAAAATTTTCAACCCCTTTTTATTAAAAACATGTTCCCCTCAAATCGTCCTCAAAATCTGGTGAAAAATTTCAAAATTTAATTATTTTACAATTTTATCTCAGAGAATCATCATGACCTCAATTTTGCCCCAAAACCACATTGAATGAATTTCAAGATGATTTTCTCTTGCTAGAAGATTTCAAAATTGATCAATTGACGAGAAAAATGTATTTGGAAGAAGAGTAGAATGGGGAAGGAGGAAATACTCATTCATACTTCAAAATTTTTTGAACAAAAACTTACGAATTAAGTTGAATATGGATGAGAATTCAATAATGCTACATTTCTTCTTTTTGAGAATACCTAAATGTTTAGGAACCCCTTGAAAAAAAAGTAGTTGTTTTTGATGGTCTAATAAGACGAAAACATGAAAAAAATTCCCACATAATTCTAAAATGTTTGAAAAATTGAATTGCCATTTTTGAAATTTTAAAAAAGACAGAGGCGAAGAAATTCAGAATTGACCCGATTACTACGTCGTTGACTCCTGTGAAGTCGAATCAACTTTTTCACATGACACAGACACAATATTTTTACGTATTACCTCCCTCACATCTCCTCAAACACGTAATATTTCAATGGAGAAATTAATAGCTAGGCAATAAATTTCGATTCTAGTATCAAATTTCCTATCAGACGATCTTTATTGAACGCCATTTTCATTACAGGGAGGAAGAAATGTTGTCAGTCAGGAAACCATAATAAAACGGAAGTTGCGATAAAATGTACAGTAAACCTATTTTTCCTTATTTAATCACACAGTTTTTCTATACACCGGGAAAGGAGAAGGGTGAAGCTTTGGGCTCTGGATACAAAAGCATCATGTCCAAGTACACTGAAAAAAATGAGAAATGAAAAATAAAGTGTTTGAAAAATGATGAATTTCATCCAAAAAAATTATAACGGAACACCATTCACAAAATTGGCAAAATTTATTCTGAAAAAATATAAAGTTGGTAAAATTTATTGCATAAAAATATATTTTACCCAATTTTGCAATAAATATTATTTTTTCAGAATAAATTTTGCCAATTTTGTGAATGGTGTTCTGTTATTATTTTTTTTAGATAAAATTTATTTATATTTTGTTTTTTCAGTTTATCTGAGGGGGGAGGGGTATTGAGAAAAAATCGCTGAATTTCAGGCATCAAATTTTGAAAAATACGAGAAGAAAAAGAAAATTGTAGATCAAGTTCAATTTACGAAAATATTGAATTTTTTCCAAAAAAAAGTTCAAGGAGCAAATTTTTTCATTTCACATACTCTGCTTTGCAAAAATGCAGCCCCCCACCCCACTGATACAACACTGGCGTAATCCTGAAAATATTTTCAGTTTGTGCATTGGATAAGTACATTACTTCTTTTTCAAAATGAAAAAATCATGAGCATGAAATTACAAAATTACTATTTTTCGCCATAATTTCACTTCGAATTACAGTATGAAAAATTTAAACCTTACGATTGGCTGAGGTAGGGAGGGAGAGAGGTGTACTAGGTACTTCGAAACCAGTAAACCAGTGCGATTAAAACTAATAAGTATAATAACGATTCGAAGGACCAAAAAGTGAAAATCGTCAATCGAGGTGTAATTTTTTCAATTTCTTCAATTCAAGTTACTCGTACATTTTTTTCCATTTTTACGATTTAAAGCAAAAATTTCTCAAAATTTTTCAACTCGAATACAATTTTTTCTTCTAAAATTGAAATTTTCCATTAATTTGAGTACGTCAGTAGTCCATCTGCACACAATCAATCGTTCTCTTTTTTCGCAATTTTCGAGAACTTTGATGAATTCTACAATTATTATGGAAACTCCCTCAAATATTTTTACGAAGAAATGAAGCTGATCCTTTGTTTCCTTCCATTAAAATTTAAAACTATCATTTCAAATCGATAATTTTTTCGACAAGAAATCAACATTACTTTTTAAAAAAATTTATCACTCGACTCCAATTTTTTCAACATGAACAATTTTTGTAAATATTTGATTGAATCAAGCTATCTCCTTGTTTTCGATCAATCCAGCTCAAATTTTTTCATAATTTTCACAAACTTCAATGAATTTTGGAAACTCGAACCCCTCGCAATAGTTTTTATGAAAGAACGAGGCTGACCCCCCTCCCCTTCGAAATTTTCCAGATTTTGCGACTCAAGGGAATAAGTTTTCGAAAAAATCACCATGACAAAAATTTTCCGACTTCCCCTTCAAAAAATGAAATTCTGACATTACTTGAGTGGGCCAAGATACCTAATCCTCTGTCCCATCACTATCAATCTATAGCTCTGATATTCATGTACTAATTTTTTTCCATAAATTCCAAGAACCAAGAAAACTCTCAGTTGCTTCGATGAACTATGAAGACACGAATCTGACCCCCTCCCCCTCCTCAACTGTGATTCAGTAGGTACTCGATACCACCCCTCCTCGCCTTACTTGTTCATTAGTTTATCCAAACGATTCGATCATCTAAATTTTATTTTACATTCAACGAATTGACCATTCATCTATTTTTTCAATTGTTAAAAAATCAAATTAAATATTCAACTGGCTCTTCCTGTGCTGAACTTTTAAATTCGACTCATTATTTCTTCTGTTATTTCTTTCACGATAAATAAAACGAAAATACGAATTTTTCGGCTTCATTCGAAGGCAAAGAAAGAGGAAATGTGGAATCAAAAAAAAACTACAAACCCATCATTAGAAACAAAAAAAAAGATAAATGCGAAGAAACTTTTTTCTTTCAAAATATCGTAGGTAAAAGGTAAACTTTTTCCAATCCTTAAATTATATATTTTCCCGTCTTTTCCAACTCCTACACTTCTAAAATCCAAATAAATTAATCTCTCCCTATACAGAACAGCCTTAGTTCCCCATCACCCTTTCTCCTTTCCCACCCCGAAATTCAACCTCCCTTTCTCGACACCGATCGAACGATCATCGTAATAACCTCGACAGACCTCTCTTTGTTTTAAAATCATCCAATCTACCGAATCATAACTCCGGGGCAGGTAAACCAATACACACACTGGAAGAATAAAACGAAAGACTCGTGTATCGCCCCCGCTCTTTAATAAATTGCCATCTGGGCGACTACACGATTCATCGAGAATCTCGTCATTACGTAACTTAATTCACCGGTACTTAGACTCGATACAAGTACCTACCTAATAATTCGTATACCCAACGCGGACTTGAAATTGCAACTGAACCGCGTCCAATCGCATTACCAATGTCAATCTATCGGAGGTGAACCGATTTTCTCTTCGAATCGCAAACAACCTTACGAAGGCTAAATCTCTCTTTCCTTTTCATACCCGGTCTGTTTCACTTTAGCACACCCAATTCTCGTAGATTTACTGGCAACGGGAAAAAAAACGACCGTCGACATCTTCCAAGCAAATATTAATACAATCGTCCTTCAAAGTCGATGGCAATTAGAAAAAGAGACAGGATAGAGAAGAAAAGGAAACCCGAGCTAATTCGTCGCCTCCAATATGCACACACAATAATTTCACAACACGACAATTGATCGAGAGACCAGCAACGAAGCACAGACAAGGGAAAACACATGAAAAACTCGCCAGCTTTCGCGACACAATTAATCGCATATGAAGGAAGTCATCTTGACAGATCCTGCCTTTACCTTTTCAAAAAAAATCAACCGTTTCCTTATACCGTTACAATCTCAAGCTCTTTTTCACTCTTTTCTTTACTTTTTTTTTGGTAAAAAAAGGTAACGACTGGAATATACCTACATAAAGTCCACATACACAGACAGACTTCTAACGAGTAAAAGACACACACAGCGATAAGATCCCACAACGCAGGCTCCACAATAGAGCTGTCAGCGTCAGGTCTGCGAGACGAGTAAGTATATTCTTTTGTGTAAATTAAACGTTTGCCATTAACATAAAACCAGCGCAGCATCAAATCGCAGATTTTACGCACAAACCAAGAGCCAGCTTTGAAAAAAGCCAGAGAGCTACGGAGCCAACGGCGGTGTAAATTATTCGCCACACGGTTACGTTAATAAAACCTAAATACCTTCTATTAACCAATCTCGATCTAGCCGAGGTATATTTATCATAAGTAACCGTGCCAGGGTCCACCGTACCCCCCATCAAAGCCCCTTTTCATCTCAACATAATATACGTTTTCATCGACCAATTTATAATCATAGATTTCCCTCGGTTGTAGCTCAAAGCCTCTTGAAAACTTGGCCAAACGATAACATAACTATTATATTATTCGTATAGAATAATGATGTTTTTTTTCGGTCACCCCAACCCCTCGTCGTACCAAATTGTCGACTTATTTTTACTCCTAGCGAGGTATATATAAATATACATCTGCCATTGAGACCTTCTTCGTCACCACGAGTAATTTCTCACCCTTCAGAGGCCATCTATAGCTACAGACGATTACGTATTTAGCACATGTGACAACGTTTAATGAAAGAGGCCATTTGACAAAAACTCGTTTTTCACCTTTTTTTTGGATATTTTCAAGGAATAAATTTTCAAAAATTGGCTAAAAGTGATTTCAGGGAACTGGTGTCCAATGGCCAAGTAACTTTGCGTAAAAAACCCCTCAGAAATCGATTGGAAGTAGTTTTACGACCCAATAGCCAAAATAGTCCAAATTATTCCATTTTGAAGGCAGTTTTGGGGTATAGGAAACTTGGAGCTGAGAAGTTCCGTTTTCCCAAAAAATCGGTTTTCAACTATTTTTTGATAAAAAACTCTCAAAAATCTACTGGAAGCAGTTTCAGGTACCATAAGCCAAAATTGACCGAATTATTCCATTTTGAAGGCAGTTTTGGGGTGTAGGAAACTTGAGTTGAGAAATTCCATTTTCCTAAAAAAATTTTAAAACATGATATCGTCCAAAAAAATGGACTATGGGACCAAAAAATCGTTTTCCCACTATTTTTAGAAAAAAACCTCTCAAAAATCTACTAGAAGCAGTTTCAGGTACCATAAGTCAAAATTGACCAAACATTTTGAAGGCAGTTTTGAGGTATAGGAAACTCGATTTGAGAAGTTCCATTTTCTCAAAAAAAATTTAAAACATGACATCGTCCAAAAAAATGGACTATGGGACCAAAAAATCGTTTTCCTACTATTTTTAGATAAAAACCTCTCAAAAATCTACTAGAAGCAGTTTCAGGTACCATAAGTCAAAATTGACCAAACATTTTGAAGGCAGTTTTGAGGTATAGAAAACTCGATTTGAGAAGTTCCATTTTCTCAAAAAAAAATTAAAATATGACATCGTCCAAAAAAATAGGCTATGGGACTAAAAAATCGTTTTTCAACTTTTTTTAGATAAAAACCTCTAAAAAATCTACTGGAAGCAGTTTCAGGTACTATAAGTCAAAATTTACCAAAAATTTTGAAGGCAATTTTGAGGTATAGGAAACTTGAGTTGAGAAGTTCCATTTCCCCCAAAAAATTTAAAATACGACATTGTCCAAAAAAATGGACTATGGGACCAAAGAATCGTTTTTCAACTATTTTTACACAAAAACCTCTCAAAAATCTACTAGAAGCAGTTTCCGGTACCATAAGTCAAAATTTACCGAAAATTTCGAAGGCAATTTTGAGGTATAGGAAACTTGAGTTGAGAAGTTCCATTTCCCCCAAAAAAATTTAAAATACGACATCGTCCAAAAAAATGGACTATGGGACCAAAAAATCGTTTTCCTACTATTTTTAGATAAAAACCTCTCAAAAATCTACTAGAAGCAGTTTCAGGTACCATAAGTCAAAATTGACCAAACATTTTGAAGGCAGTTTTGAGGTATAGAAAACTCGATTTGAGAAGTTCCATTTTCTCAAAAAAAAATTAAAATATGACATCGTCCAAAAAAATAGGCTATGGGACTAAAAAATCGTTTTTCAACTTTTTTTAGATAAAAACCTCTAAAAAATCTACTGGAAGCAGTTTCAGGTACTATAAGTCAAAATTTACCAAAAATTTTGAAGGCAATTTTGAGGTATAGGAAACTTGAGTTGAGAAGTTCCATTTCCCCCAAAAAATTTAAAATACGACATTGTCCAAAAAAATGGACTATGGGACCAAAGAATCGTTTTTCAACTATTTTTACACAAAAACCTCTCAAAAATCTACTAGAAGCAGTTTCCGGTACCATAAGTCAAAATTTACCGAAAATTTCGAAGGCAATTTTGAGGTATAGGAAACTTGAGTTGAGAAGTTCCATTTCCCCCAAAAAAATTTAAAATACGACATCGTCCAAAAAAATGGACTATGGGACCAAAGAATCGTTTTTCAACTATTTTTACATAAAAACCTCTCAAAAATCTACTAGAAGCAGTTTCAGGTACCATAAATCAAAATTTTTACCAAAAATTTCGAAGGCAATTTTGAGGTATAGGAAACTAGAGTTAAGAAGTTCCATTTCCCCCAAAAAAATTTAAAATACGACATCGTCCAAAAAAATGGACTATGTGACCAAAGAATCGTTTTTCAACTATTTTTTAGATAAAAACCCCTCAAAAATCTCTACAAATAGTTTCAGGTCTCAGAAGTCAAAAATTAACATTTAAACTTTGAACACTTCTCTGGTGAGGAATTACTTTCGGTGAATCCCCCTTTTATGAGACGTTGTCATGTAAAAATAAATCCACCAAACTGAGCAATACGTACCTAGGTAACAATAATTTACGTATAACAAGAAAAAAATAATAAAAACTCAACGAAACAAAATCAATAACAAATCGTTTCAAAAAAACTTTGACGCGATAACTCGTGAATAAAAATCATATCGAAGCGAACCGAACGTTTACACTTTGGTTTTCTTTCTATTCGATTGGAAATGCATCGTCGTTGAAATTCTTACCGTCCTCGTAGATATTTCGTTTTTATTTCACCGCAATCGATAGATAAAAATTTCCCGATCACTTTATCACTATTGTTATTTTGACGATAATACCGCAACTTGAACTCGCACTTCTCAACCAAATATTTTTACTTGGAAAATTTTCGAAAAAATTTCGCGCAAGCGCATTAACGACGCGAACTGGGGATTAACTTTACGTCGATTTTTTCCCACGCTGACAACGTATTCGAACTGGAAATATTTTCATAAAACTACGAAGACTTTGTAAGATCACGAATCATTTGTAGATACTGAACTGAAGCGAAATCGAAGAAAAAGCCTGCCTTTTGCGTAGCGAACGTCACGTACGTCGAATCAGCTACGAGGTAAACCAATCGAACCGGTTGGATTTGGAGTGGGAGACGAAACCAGACATGCTGCGTAAACAAACGCACGTTTTAACGCAGGTATTCCTAAGGATACTTATTCTTCAACCCCCTACTTTCACCGTTGGTTCTTAATGGTTGCAAATTTCCCATTTTTACCTACCCTGCAAGGTGCTTTTGTGGTCATGTTCTGAATGCTAAACAATACAAAGCCAAGTTCAATTTTCGAGAAAAAAAAAGTCTAAAAAGAATTTCCAAATGAAGAGAACAATCGAGCACATATGAATTCCACACAATACACTAGTTTTTTTTTTCATCTCGAAACAAAATGGGACTAGGATCAATCTACGAGAAAAAAATCCTAGAATAGAAAGTCTACGATTTTTTCGACCCACTTTGCTGCAACAATGTAGCAGAAAAAAACCTTACTCGAAATAATTTTACCAACGTTGCAGTTCGAATTTCGACATATCGCGCAAGTAGATCGCAATTCAACTACAAATACGAACTTGAAAATAATAGAAATAGTTTACCTGTTTTCGACCTCTCTCTTTCAATTAGTTCTCATCGTTGATAATTATTCGACAGATACGTACATAGATACAAAAATTGATACGATTATACGAATGAGTCGTCGTTATCTCGAATAGAAAATCCAAATATTTTCAAACCAATAAGTAAAATGTTACTTTTTCAGATACTCGCGAAAAAATCATTACGTAGTTAGATAAAGCTCACATTTGAATAACTAGTTTGCACCATGGAAGAAATACGATCAACGAACCTTTCGACTCATTCGACGAGATCTGACAATAAAATTAGAATTGGATGAGCAAAGATTTTCTTGACGTCAAAGCCAATGAACAGAATAGACTTCTTTTCGCCTCGGCACGTGTTTTGAACCGTGGTTTTGAAGAAGAAAGGGGTATAAAAATTCTTCATACGTCATAGAAAATTAATTTTTAAGCTAACTTTCTCCCTCCACTCTTCGAACCTGATTCGTTTACGTAATTTGAATAATTTTCACATCCGTAATTTGATTATTCAAAATTCAAATAATTGAAAATTCTCCTTTTGTTTTATTTTTGGTAATTTTTTGAATTTCAAGGAAATTATAAATTAAAATTACAAAATACGTCTTGCAATGTGCAATTCAAATAATATTTTTTGCTACATGCTGACTCCTGAAAAGGGGAGGGGCATTGTTGTGGTATTTTTTTTACGAAAATTAATAATTCACGATTTTTCAATTTTCATAGTAAATTTCGATCACTTTTTATGACTTTTAAGACTCCCCCACCCTCTCTCTTTCTCATACTGATCGACGGAGCAATCAGATTTTCCGGAACCTCGTACGTATCAGTGAGAAAATTTTCAATGATTGGTATGAAATAGGTACCTCTTCCTCCACTGACAAAATTTCTAGGTTTTTTGTTTTGTTTTTTTTTGGAGGGGGGGGGGGGGTCCGAATGAAAATATTTATCTACCGAGAGGATTCATTTTCAGTCAAAAAATAATTTATGACAAAAAATTAATACTTTGCAGAGCTATCTTTTATTATAATTTTCTTTAAAACTTCAAATATTCAAATTTTTCGAATAAAATTAAAGAAAAAGAATAGATTAACCAAGTGAAAGGAGTAGGGGGATTTTTCGACAAAAATAATTTCAAGGTCAGATACATAAAAAAAATATTTACAATCAAAAGTACTAAGTACTGAAATTGGTAATTACAATTTTTTTTTCAATTCTCCATTAGGCTACAAAATCAAAAAATGATGGAAGTAAAATTTTACAGGAATAATTAGTTGGGAAATTTTGTTGAATAAATTTTTTCAGTTTATTTTTCACATTTTTTGAATAAAATAATTTCCTTAATTCGTTTGAATATAGGGAAAATAGAGTAAGAATTCGATTAAGTATCGTCTTCCGTTTTGGAAAAATTATCATTTTCATCAAGTTTTTATTTAGGAAAATTAGCGTTGACCCCCTTCTCCTATTTCCAATTAAAATTTATTTGAAATATATTTTAGTCTTCAATTTTAGAATTGAAATTTTCCAGATTTTTCAGACCATTTTCAAGTTCTCCAAAACCCTTTACCTAAAGAATATTTAATTAATTATTATATGTTAAGTAAAACAGGGGAAGAGGAGGAGGAGAGTGAAATTATTTCTGTTTCAAAGAATTCAAATTTCCGATGAGAAGAGAACGGGTAGTCAATTCTTCAAACATTTTTTGTTTCAGAACGTTTAAAAATGTTCATTACTTTCATTTTTAGGTACAAAATGACTCATTTTTTAATGTTTCAAGCTTCTATTTTTTTTTCTCAAGGTTACGTAACATTTCCTAATTTTTTGTATTCTTCGTTTTTACTATTTTTTGACTTTTTTCGATTTTCTCGACTTTGTAGATAGTTGATACATTGTTTCTTTTTGTTTTTTGGAAAATGGGCTTTGACACCGTCGATTGAATAAATGCATCTCTCGTATTAATAGAAAAATTTAAAAAAATTTCCTGAAAAATTTTTTATCAAAAGTGATGATGTCTTAAATAATTTCCATTTATGTATTTGGATTATTTTAAGCTGAAATGCTCAATACGAACTTCGATAACTATAATTAATATCAAACAAATTAGAGAACACCTTTACGACTTTCACAAAGCTACTTCAATTTCTGATTCAAAGAACCAAGTATTTTTTTACGTAAATGTATTTTATTTACCTACTTCTACGTTGGAAAATCACCAAAGTAAAATTTCAAGAGGTAGGTATTCATTTTCAACAATTTTCAAGCACATTGAGATGAGATTTTCAATATCAAGAAATATTTGACTTCTCGACGATTTTATACCAAAATTAAAAATTTCAAATTACTTACGAGTTCTTTTTTTTTACTTATTTACTAATATAATCTGCACTAATGCTTATCAAGGTCAATATTGTAATATCCTCGCGATATTTTCGAATTCGATTTAGACCATTTTATCAAATTAAATACCTCATTTAAGGCATCAAAGGTGAATTACTTTTACCCAAAATCAAAAGAATCGTACGCAGAAATTTTCTCAAACACGATTTCTTTGCAATAAAAATAATAAAATATGACGAACTTTCAACTATAAAAATAAAGATGTAAGTGTTTTTACCCTATCTCTAAATTTAAATGATGACCTTTTGAATTTAATCGGATCTGTTTTGAAAGTTATCTCATTTTTTCTTTCCTAAACATTTCAATTAGCTATAATTTTCCTATTGAGAATTTCAACAACTGAGTCTGAAAATCGACGTCAACCCACAAGATACCCCGAAACTTCGTAAATCAATCCATTTTCACTTCCATATTGAAAATTTTTGTTAAAAAAAAATTAGTCGAATGATCAAATTCAAAAAAAAAAATTCAAAATCAATTTCTACAACTAAATACTAATTTTGACCAATTTTCATTGAAAAGTCGAAAATTTTCGCAAATTTCAACGAAATAACTCCACCGAGACAACAAATAACCACAAATCATCGAAAAAATACACAAAAATTTACCTATACCCAATCGGTATCTTCATATCGATTCGATTCTTTCTTCACGCGAATCTCATCTCAACGATGCACAACACCACCACTTCACCTATCACTCGACACACCGACACGTATATTCAACAAACGAAAAAAGAGACAACTCGGTCGCAAGTGGCAAAAAAATATCGCAAAAAAACACTTTTCGTAATTTCGAACGGTCAACGCGATAACGTCATTAATACCTACTCTTTACCGGTCGAGTCTCGGACGTATCGCAAAAGCCGAGTCCTTTGATACTCGTATTTTATTACTCGCGTATATAGACGTATGTACTTTCATCAGCAGCCGGCCTCGACCGAATGATAGAACCGCACAAGCGACTACCTTACCACCTTTTAACCAACTGCATTAACACAAGGCTCTCTCACTCTTTCTCTATGCTGCGACTAGTTTCGGCGGTACTGAGTACTTCACAGATAACGGTTCGTCGTGTGTTGCTGGCGTAGCGTACACATATCGGGGTGGTAGAGCGTATTTAAAAGGGTTATTTTTTTTTACCGCCGAGTAATCCCTCCAGCACCCCTTTGCCTATTTCGATACCTTTGTCGTCGGCTGCCTCCTGCCAGCTACTACGTATTTCCGATACATTCGCGTATGTAGACTGTACACAACGCGAGCACGTATTTGAAAAAAAAATACGCGCAAACCAGAACCCCAACGAGTTCAACTTGGTGGAGAAAAAAAGACTCCCCTAGAGTCCCATTAGCGTGTGCAATGGGTGTACGACGACTATGCACGTATAAATGTATACCATATTACATTTTATAGGTAACGAATCCAGCAGTCATAATGTTAATTTTCATTCGGTTTGTTCGATTTTTAATCACGGTGTCCCACCAACAACCAATCGAGAACAGACTGCAGTCGTGATGCTTATATTCAACACATTGTGTACGAACGATGTCGATTTATTAATCGATAACATAACAACTCAGCGTGGACGTTATTTTCTTTTCTTTCGCTTCAAACAATCGATTTCCGTTATTCAATCGGTACCAGCATCGCGCCAATTATTAAAATTTAGCCATATGTTATCGTCTAGTTGAAACAATTCGTTATAAAACCGACATCAAGATTTCAAGAATATCGATTCTGTTCATCGAATGGAAAATCAATCGACGAATAAGAAAAATCAGTATTCAGAAATTTTCCACAGCTCTTCAATTTCGATCAGTTTCGAAAATTCAGCTAATTTTTGTAAAAAATTGATTCCATTAGGTATAAATCAATCAAAATTAAAAAATTGATTTGATGAGTCAAATATTGTTCACTGGAAAATATATGAATATGATCGATTAATACGCTCCGATCAATTATAGAAGTGAATATTCGAAAATAATTTCATCGATTGTAATAAATTTTTACACCAGACTTTCATTGAAAATCAACTTCATCAAAATCGATTACTCGATACCGAAAAAAATACGTCGTTAGAATCAATTTAAGTAAATGTGTCGTGTGATCGAGAGAAAAAAAGTTAAATTTGAAAACAGTGAAAACACATGCTCAAGAGAATTTTAATCGATTTTATCAATTTCCAAGATTTTGAATAAATTGATAACAACCTGTGGTGTTTTGTTTGCCAAAAATGATCAATAATTCGTTTAAAATTGAATACGATAAACCGAGAACATCTATACTGAGATTGATTAATCGATACTCAATATCGATACTCAAATCGACAATTTAATATCGATACTAAAATCGATAATTTAATAACGATACTCAAATCGATTATTCAATAATTTAATATCGATACTTAAAAATTGATTAATCTATACTCAATAACGATACTTGAATCGATCATTTGATACAGAAATCGATAAATCAATACTAAACATCGATACTGAAATCGATTAATTTATACTCAATATCGATACTCAAATCGATCAATATTGATACTCAAATCGATCAATATCGATACTCAAATCGATAATTTAATATCGATACTAAAATCGATAATTCAATATCGATACTAAAAATCGATAATTCAATATCGATACTAAAAATCGATAATTTAATATCGATACTAAAATCGATTATTCGATAATTCATTATATCGATACTGAAATTGATTATTTGCCCCGAAATATCGAAATAATTTAATATCGATACTGAAAATTGATTAATCTATACTCAATATCGATACTTGAATCGATCATTTGATACAGAAATCGATAAATCTATACTAAATATCGATACTCAGATCGATCCATATCGATACTCAGATCGATCCATATCGATATTCAGATCGATCAATATCGATACTCAGATCGATCAATATCGATACTCAGATCGATCAATATCGATACTCAGATCGATCAATATCGATACTTAAATCGATTATTTGATAATTCATTATATCGATACTGAAATTGATTAATAGCCCGAAATATCGATTTTGAAATCGATTAATCATCACTAAATATCAATATTTAAATCGATTATCAATACGAAATATCGATAATTACTAATTAGTTTGTTTTTCGATTCAGAAATCGATTCGATAAATCAATACTGAAAACGATTATAATTAATAACAAAAACCATGTCATTTTGATCGACTTGAATCAATTGTGAAATTGATCGATTTCTTTATACGATTATTTCAAAAAAAAAAAAATGATGTGTTTACACTACTGAACGAAAAATGGTAAATTTGATTGAAATTGATTTTTTCAAGCGCCTGAAGACTGAAATCGATCATTATCATAAAAAGCTATAATTTGAATTCGATGAAATTTCAGACAATCGACCTTCTTTGAGAAATCGGAAATTGATTGAACAGCTGAAATTGAAAATTCAATCAGTTATGAAATTTAAAATCGATAATCGATTCACTGACATTTTTTGGTGATTTCATTATGTCATTTTTTTCACTGAATAAACCGATAAAAAAATGATCGATTTTCGATCAAGTCGATAAGAAAATCGATTATGACTAATACAAGAAATCTAGGTACATTTTCAAAAACACATGAGTACCGTTTTTCCAAACTGAGCTAAATTCAAAAACCGTGCATGAGGAAAGGGCCTCAGGTGCCATTTTTTTCAAAAAGGGTCTTAGGTGCAATTTTTTCTGAAAAAAATTACACCTAAGGCCCTAGAAAAAATTACATCTAAGGCCCTTTCCTCATACACGGTTTTCGTAGTTTGCTCAGTTTGGAAAAACTGTACTCGCATGTACTAAATTTTCGTCGATAAATCGATGTTTTTGAAAACCGATTATTTACAGATCGACTATACTTCTATAAAAAATATGGTATAATAAATTTCACGTATAATTCCAATTTTTCTGGTCGATTCTACAGATTACAATAAATTGTACCATCAATCAATTAATCGAAAATTGATTCTACTAGTTGATCTGATTTTGTCGAAAATCGTTTCAAAATTTCGTCAGCTCATCAAAAACAATTAATTGAATTTTGATTTTTGATCCATTATTTAAAAATCGATACAGACAAATTTTCAAAAACGTATGTTTTTTGTTAATTAATTTATATTTTTCGAGAATCGATTACAAAAAATCGTCCAACTTCGAATAATACACGAATCAATTAACTAATAATCAACTTGAAAGATACTCAAATTAATTGAGGATCGTCGATTTTGACAAATCATGATTTCAACCAACACAACGAATTATTTCCATTCGAAGTTCGTTTTTTTTTTTTTTTCAAAATAAGAGTTAGTTTTGGAAATCGGAAACGGATTTTTTTTAAATATCAAATTTTCAAAAAAATCAATCGAAGATAGATTTTGATCGAATTTTAAGAATCGACTGGTTAATCGATGATGTTTTGGGAATATGATCCCCCTTATGACACTTGACCCATAGGGAAAACCCGCCAGGAGATGACGCACCAACTCGTAATCAACTTACAATTATCAAACAATATTACTTCTTCTTCGAAACGCTGATAAATTCGTCACATCTGATTAATCAAAATCAATACTTCTCACCTTTTCCTACGCAAATCGCCAACTAAAACCAATTCTTTAAAACTTTTTCAATCCAAATCGAAGCATCAGATGAAAATGAGACAAAAAGGTAAAGCTGCATCAACGGAATAACGACGGACTCGAATATATTCTAACGACTATTCCGTTAATGAATCTCTAAAGTACTTACACATAACAAGATTCAAGTTCTGAAACAGAAAAAATAAAAACAAAATCCATTAGATACGTTGTACACATTTTTCAATGAAAAAAAAAACACATTTATACTACAAGATTCTAGACACCTACGATAAGTTCGTGTACAAAAGCTAAAAATCGTATAGGAAAAAATAGGCCACGATTTTATTTCATCGAAATTATTTCCCCAAATTCTTTGGCAATTTTTCTCTCGCGAAGCGTTTTGACGAAGGAAAAAAAAGAACCTTTTTATACTCGAAACTCGATTTCACGCGTAGTGTGAAAATTATGTTCTCCATCTTATCGTTCTTTTTCCTGGAGCACTTCGCAATATGTAACGAAATTTCGTTACCGAGAAAAAGGCCGGTAATTGTAAGGTTTGTCTTTGTCAAGGATTCACGATACGAGAGCAAAATAAGGCGCGAATTTAATTCGACGAAATTAAATTACGCGTCGCAGTAGAGAGACGAAATGGCGTCGTTTTCAAAAAATTTCCACCAAGACGAGTTATAATGAAAATGCGGTAAATCTGAATACGAGAAAATTTCAATCCGAACGTCGAAAGTACCAGAATTGTTTTTCTCGATCAAAGCACCTTGAAAAAGGCACTACGTCGCATCGATGAGGCAGCAAATATTTCTTGGGTTTGGACCAAGTACCTATTGAGAAGTAATTTCAAACGATACCGTTGTTTGAAACCTTTAGTATCTGTTCGAGACACAGGTATTCCTCGTTCCTTTCGCCAAAACACGTGGAAAAATACAATTGGAAAATTTTCCATTATTTTAGAACTTTTCCATCCCAACTTCGCCGGGTACCCGGGCGAAGAAAACATGATTGGAGAAATTTCGCCCACTCTCGAATCTCAAACAGGTACAGAAATTCAATTGGATAATTTATTTTTAAAAAAAGGATACAATTTATTTTCACCTTTTTTTTTTCGCTCGTTCTTACGTCGTCGAGTAGTTTACACCATCTCGCGAAAGGTGCACAAAAGCCAGCATCTTTTCGACGACGCAGTAGCAGAGATACCTTTAAATCTAATTTATCGTTTCTTTCGTCGCGTCCCGTCGTCTGGTTCATACGCGATAAAAATCTACTCACGTGGAGGACGGCGAGAGCGAGCAGAGTCGTCGCGACGCTGAAATTTTCTGCGACGTACCTTGTTCAACGTACACAAAGGTACCTAACTACACGGTGAAGTTTGACAAACCAACACGAGCCATTTACTTAGGTCAACGTCCCTTTCGCTTTCGAACCCGACTCCGACTTTCGCGTCGCACCGCTTTGTATATCTCGGGGGTTTATTTACCACTCCACCCTCGTCTGCTATAAAGCTACAGCATTATAGTGTACGTAGGTACGTTACGCTATATCTATACACCCGCAAAACACCATCGTCGTGTTTCTGGCGCATAGTACCGGGATAAAACACCGTGTTCGTAAACTCTAGTATACGGAATACAGTATCTCTCTTCGACGACGATGGTGTGGCAGCTGGACTACATTATTAACAACAATCCCACCCGACCTCCGCTTCTACGCGAATTTTCCGCAAACGGAAAATTAGGGTCGAAGCTGACATCTGCTGCTGCTCTACCTTCGGAAATTGGTACCGCGTCGTTTCGCGCCCCAAGCCACTCCTCTCATCCAATAAACCTCCCTACCCCTTGGTTCGTCTCGATTTATATTATAGTTACATGTACCTAGCCTAGCACCAACACGAGAGTAGAAGACGAAAAACTATCCAAGATGGAAATTTAACTGCGACTGTAAGATCATTGTGAGTCTGCGCCACCGAAACGTCAGTGAGCGTCGAGTCGTCTTCGACATTGAAGTATCAAGTTCCTTCGCGCCCCCTTACGGATTAGCAGACGAAAAATACAGCAACAGTCGAACCAGTGAAACATTTTGCCAGGCACCATAGCCAAATTTTTGAAGAAAAAAGTAACTTTCAGTAACTTTTTTTGAGCAAAAAGTGACCAAAAATTCAATTCTTCGGGGGGGGGGGGATTTTTTTACAATTTTCTGAGGGGGGATTTTTTTGTAATTTTCTGCAAACAGTTCAAGGATAAATCAACTGAAAAGACGTGAATAATTTCATTTATTAAATTCCTTCGTCAAAATAACAAACAAACTAGCAAAAATCAATTTTTTAATTTTTTTCGAAGAATTTTGAAAAATAACAATTTTCTACGTGAAAATTTGAATTTTTGCCTGGAAGTGCAAAGAAAAAGTGACTTTTGAGGGGAAAAAAGTAACCAAAAGTGACTGAAGTCGAAAAAAGTGACAAACACTCTAAAAAAGTGACCCTCTATGATGCCTGTATTGCAACTATTTTTTGCAGGTAAATCACAGTTGTTTGCTTTTCATTGGGGATCTGGATTGGGGAGGTGGGGGGGGGAGGGTAATAGGTCAAAAGATCTTGATTTTAAAAACTTAGGTCCCACACTTCACTCCGACGCATTCTTCCTATTTCACTTCATAGAAAACAAAAATTTCAAAACGTTGAAAAACAGAAGCATTAATAAGGGGAAGCCAGGTAGGTTTAGTCAGCTTTAGTTTTATCACATATCTCAAATGATCTTGTACGTGAAATTTATTATTCTTATGAGATTCCAGGCCTCCTCGCCAAAATAATTTCAAACTGGAAAACTCGACTTTCCTCTGTCCATTCCAATTTTCACATTCTACTAGGTTGATACTATTTTTTAAAAATGATTTTCTAGATTTTTCAAGATTTTCAGATTTTAGTTAAAACACTGACTTCAGTAGAAACGGAGGTCCATTTCTATTTCAAGGAAGATTTAGTTCCTGAGAAAATGGGAAGGGATGATAATTTTTTCAGCTTTGAAATATGCAGTTCTAAGAAAGAAGAGATGTTAAATTATTGAAAATCGAATTTTTTGATGAACATTTTTTCACAAGATTTTCAAAAGCTGAAATTTCATTTTTTTTGAAATTTCAATCTTGAAGGAGAGGCAAGAACCAAAATTACTCAGTGATTTATAAAAACAAAATAATTGATTTCACAATAATTCGTTGTTTTAAGAAATCCATCCCTTGAAAATTTCTGATTTTTCCAAGTTTTTCAGAAAGAGGTAACTCGCAAAGATGTTTTATAGACACAACTGGTTGGAAGAAAACTTGAAAAAAAATCTTGTAAGTGGTATGACAGGTATTAGTATTCGAACCCAAATAAATGTTTGCATCATCTTTTCAACCTAAAATTCATTTTTAAAGGAGGATGCATCGAAAAAAACTTTTTTCAATATGTTTACCCCCCCCCCCCCCCGAAAAATTTAGAAAAATCGTCATAATATTGCAAAAATTATTTCAAATAAACTGGGAAATTTTTCAAATATTCCCTTTAAAGCTATGAAAATTAAATGTTGATAAAATCGTTAATTTTTTTAAAAAATCATAGAAAATATCATCATGAAAATTGTCGTACTGAAATGTTTGAAAAAAAAACATAAAAACACCATAAAAATAATTTCTACAGCTGTGAATCATGAATGACCTCTTTGATCAGCAAAAAAATTGAATTTTCTTCGAGTAAAAATTCATTTTAAATTCATTTCTTAATGATTTTCAAGGTTTCTCAGTTTTCTTTTTAAAACCTAAAATTCAGGATGTTAGAAAAAAATCGTGCTTTTGAGACCCATTCATACTTGTAGAAAGCATTTTTACCTTGCTTTGATCAATTTTTAAGAATCACCCGGATTCCCTCAATAGCCAATTACATTTGTATTTGAAACATTTTTACATTATTCATAACAATTTTCGTGATTATTTGAGCAATTTTGTTTATTTTCTGGTATCTGATAAATGATTCTTTTCACAATTCAGCCAAACCCAAGGCCAAACCAATATTTGCTCGCGATCATTCAACATCAGACAATTTTTTTGCATTTCATGAATAATTTCACGATTCATTTTCATTTTTTCATCCAAGTCATCTCATAAAATGCCACCCAAAAATAATTATCCGAAATTAAAGACCTAGTTATTAATATTATTTGGATAATTGTACAGAAAAAATGAGAGAGGGAAGGGGGAAAGAAGTCTTTCCAGTCGAAAACCCCCAATTAAAATGACGAAACATTGCTTCCTTCTATACCCTAAAAATGAGGGGAGGAGGGGGGTTGAAATTCTGTCTTCAAATAACTAGTCTTTTTTTAGGGTGTCTACCAGAACTAAAATATGAAAATTCTTGTCATTTTTTTGATTTTTCTTGGTTAAAATTTTCCAAAAAATTGAACCCCTTTTTTATACTTCCGATTGAAAAAATTTCAAGGAAAGAGGAAAATGTTGAAAATTCTTGCTTTCTGCAGTGAAATCATTAAAATTCTCTTCTCACTATTTTCTGATTTTCTTGCTACTGAAGTGGAATTCTTGATATTTTCTGGTTTTACTATAGCTTTTCTTGCCAGTAGACGCCATGTTTTCGGTCAAAAAAAGTTGGACATCGTTCGATTTTTGATGCTTAATTTTCGAGTAGAATTTTCATAACTGACACCAAAAAACTAATTCAATTCTCAAATTAAGCATCACTTTCTCAGGCATATTTCTCCAAAATTTCCAAAAAAAGTGACTTTAGTGGCCTTTTGGAAATGAAAAAGTGACCACAAAAGTGATTCATGAATGAAAAAGTGACCGAAAAGTGACCATTTTTTCTTGAATTTTGATACTTCATGGATCAAAAGAAAAATATTTTCTCAATCATTCTCAATTTTTACCAATTTTTCTAAGCGTCTGGCCAAAAAATGTTCGAGACTTGTCAAAAGAATTCTACAATGCCACCAACATGTAATAATATTCAACTTTTTTCAAAGAAAAAATCGTTTTTTTCATTTTTTTAAATGATTTTTTCAATTTTTGGTCGGGGAAAGTTACAAAAAGTGACCTTTTAGATGAAAAAAGTGGCGTCGGTGACTTTTGATGAAAAAAGTGTCGGAGTCACTAAAAAGTGACCAAAGAAATATGCCTGCTTTCTCAAAATTGACCACTATTTTGAGGCAGAAACTAAGGTATTCAGACTCAGGGGATCGATGGGATTACGATGTACTATTTCTCTGCTCTGTCAATTATAAATCAGTGAAAATTATCGAAAATTGCTGAGAAACAATTAGAATTGCAGCACAGGAGAAAATCAGTGAAAATTCACTAAAAAGTCAGTAAATTTCTGAAATTTGCTGAAAAATCAGTGAATTTTGCAGATTTTTCCTGTTCTGCAATTCTGACCAATTATCAGTGACTTTTCACTGATTCAGAATGAGATTGCTTCCTGAAAAATTGTAAAAATGTAGTAGACCACATGCTCTATCAATATCAAAGAGATGTTTCCTTCAAATATAAAAATTTCCCCCTCCTCCTTCAAAAATCTCATCCCTATTAATGGAAAATAAAAATCACAACATGAAAAAAAAATCAAATCCTAATAGTTTAGAACTTCGATTAGGAAAACTTTTCACTCCCATCTAAATTATTCAAAAAAAATTCCAAGAAACCAAAAAAACACCTAATCACCTCCCACCGAAACCCATCAAAATATCCACACCGGTTCAATATTTCAGTGTACAATTTTCAGGTATTTAATCAGCATTACCAAACGTACAAAAGGAACACTACACATAATTTTACACGGGTACCGCCTTTTTCCTAATTTGTTCCGACGCTGCCTGCCCATTCATTTAACCAGGCCATATACGCGTACATTTGGGTGTATTTGAACACACCGTAATACCTATTACTATACATTTACAGTCTAGACACCATTTCGGAATTACACCGAAGTTAGTATTTTTTTTTCCTCCATCTCTTCACTCCGCTCGTCCAAGTACTTTCTGTCTACGTGTCATTTTCATTACACAGGTCGGTCGTCCCGCATTTATTATGTATACGGTACGTACGTAGACGTACTCGACTATTCGACTATGTCACCCCGAAACCGAAAAAATCGAATATCCGCGTCGCAAAATCATTCCTGTAGCATAGATACATTTATTCCTTATCTATTTAGTATATCGGACACATCTACATGTAATTACTTATAACCCGCCAGCGTATATTACAATAATATGGCATTATGTATTATAGTAAAGCGTATTGCGCGACGCAGACATATACACGCTCACTCTCGTACTCTCGTACTAGCGTACATTATTCGACGTACGTTTTACGTATTATTATGCTAATTACGTATACCATTCCTCGTCTCACCCTTGGACAGCTCGATTCTCTCTGGCTGCGTTATATGTCGCGCGTTTTATCTTATTATACTATAGATTATTACGTTTTATATACAGCACAGCGCGGTATATTTAGTTCGACGACGATGAATTTACTATATACACAAATAGACGACACACACACACGTACGCGGAAATCATTACTAATTTTGTTGCCCCAATGGATGCTGCGAAGAAGACAGGGAGTGCAGGCGACGTTGACGAAGCTAAATTGGCGGAGCGGAGGGAATACAGCGCAGTTCGTACCTCGATATGTAGATATACGTAGTACGTACAGAGGACAACCCTTTGAAACACGCCGAAGGCGAATATGAAGCTTTTCAAAATGCAAATGCACGCGTATCCTATCCTTCGCACGTTGTTCATACGGCTCGAGGTTTCTTATTACTCGGACGCGGCGGCGAGACGCGATGCGACGTGTTATTATGGGTCGAGATGAGTGAAATGCACGCGTTATCGAGTTTTTTTTTCTAAGGTACGTGCGAGAGTGCGAGTGAAAAATAATAATACGAAGTTCGAATATTAAATTTGTAAGAGTAGGAATGGAAAATTTTAGGGTGTGAAATTCACGCACGAAATCGTTATTTTTTTCGACTCTGGTCAGATTGGGTATTATTTTGATGGGTTCGCGTCCGGTAGCGGGGACAACGGTCGTGTTGGTTCGGAGACCGAATTTTCCCGAAGAATTGTCCAGAGTCCTTGGAGATCTGGAAAAAATATTTTGTTTTAAGCAACTTGAAAAATGATAAAATTTCACAGGCATTCTAATTCTTGCCGAAGAACCTACGAACTCAAGAAAAAACTAACTAATACATATATACCTGGTGAAATTAGGAAGATTTTTCAAAAAAAACGAACTTTTTACAGTAAAAAAATGACTTAATTTTTCAAACAATGTGATAATTTTTTTTTTTAAATAATAAACTTTCTTTAAAAAATGGGTTGAAATAATCAAAGTTTAAATCCAAAAAAGTTACGAATTGTTGTCTTATAAAAAACTGGTGGAAATAATCAAGAATTTTTTTTCAGAATTAAAATGTTTATAATTTATTTGATTCATCAGGGGTTAATTTAAGGGGTAGTTCTAGCCTGTTCTAGGTTGTTTGGGTAGTTCCAAAAATGTTCGGGAGCTCCAAAATTGGTTGGTAATTTACTAGCGATTTTGACGATCCAAGTACAATTTTTTTCATTTCTAATTTTTTTTTTTAAATGTATCCAACATTGAAATTTTTCCAACAGTTCAACTTCACTTTTCTCAAAATTTTGTATAATTTTGATTGTTTAATCATTTCAATTTTGTATTTTCAAAAAAAATTTCCAAACAAGGAGGATGTCGGAAAAAATTGTTAAAAACATGAAATTGAAATTTTTAACTCAAAATTGAAAAAAAATTGAGGAACTTTTGAAATTATTGAAAAAAATTTTGCGTTAGAGGAAATTTTAAAAAATAAGTTGAAAAAAATTTAAAACAATGAAAGTTGAAAAAATGCCAAGAAAATTAAAAATTCACAGTAGGGAAAATTTTTGTTTAAAAATTCTTCCAACTTCAATTTCTTCAAATTTGTTTCAACTTCAATTTTTTTTCAACTATATGAAATTTTTCCAAATAAATTTTCCACAGAAATACTTCATGGTCATGAACAAAATCAGAATTTAATACGTTTACATGAACTATTTGAGACAATAGTGCGAAAGAAGGCTCTCTTTTACTCCCTTCCTCTAGAATCCTTCTCAAAATCACCATACCACTCTGTACCCTCTCAAAAAATACGATACTTTTTTTCTCTTCTAACAGGCTACTTTTCCGGGAAAATTGCCTTCCTAATTTTTTTAAAAACCAAAATTTAAATTCCTGCAGCTCCAAAACTTTCTTAGAATAACCCCTGTGATACATAATACTATTGTAAAATCAAAATAAATTAAGTGAACAAAATTATAAAAATTAAATTGAGAAAACAACTATTTCTTTTCTGTCTACAAACTGGGGGACGGGGGAGCCATAATTAATTGAGCACCCGGTAATTATTTCGTTTCTATACAAGTTTAAATTCAGTAACGTTTTCGTTTTGATGATCATGAGTTCTATATCCGTTTCTGTTCGGTTACGTTTTCGCAAAAATCCAAAAGTTGTTTAATATCGAAGAATGTTCGATTTTTCAACTTTAATTTCTAATTCAAATTTTTGCAATTGTTTTCTAATTTTGCTTCAGCTTCCATTTAAATTTTTGAATTTCAGTTTCTGTTTTTTTTTCGATGGTCCATTAAATCTTCTATTCGAGGCAGTGAGCAGCTTGCCAAACGTAGCCAAAAAATATATCTCGTGAAAACATTGTTTCAAAAATCCATTTTTGTGCTCTTGAAGCGTGATTTTTCAAAAAATATTTTTGACGGTACCTATTTTAGAAAATTCTTTCAATAGTCTTTTCTACTTTTTATCGTACAAGCTGAAACCTAAAATTTTGCCATTTTCCGACATAGGTACTTCGACTTATACTTGGGAAAACCATAAGAAAATTCAGAATAAAAAACTTTAATCCCCTCCACACCTCTTCCTCCTATTTCAGGGACCTTATTTCGCGAAAAAAAAAGACCAACAAACATACCTACATTGAATAATTATATCTATTAATAGCAAACTAGCAAACAAAATACTCCAAAATTACACAGAAAATTTCCCAACTGTAAAAAAAATCAATTTTCTCTGAAAATTTTTCAACTCTTTCAAAAAATTTTCGTACTTTTTAAAAAAAAATTGTGTGAGGATATTTCGTCTACCTCACGCCATCAATGTTAGGTACTTCTTTGCCAATATTGAATTTCAATATTTAGAAGTGCGACGTTGCCAATAATAAATTTTGATATTTTAGAAGGGTGTGACAATTTTACCATGCATGAAGAAATTTTTCGTTGAATATATTACTAAAGCAGAAAACTAATGGCATTTTGTGAAAATTTGTCGATACGCAACAAAATTTTCCGAATTTTCCAGCTACTTAATCATTCTTGCAAAAGAAAAAAGAATGTTCCTATTAAAATGCGCTCTAAAAAAGTGAAAATTTGGCAACTTTTGTTGAGAATTTTTCCCATTTTTCCAAAATATTTCAGTAGGGGTTAATTGCCCACCCATATGCTCCTAATGTTTCGTCACCGTCAATAACAAATTTCCATTCTATTTTTTTCAAAGGAAAAATCCAAATGAATGAAAAATTTCCATGAAAGTACATACTTTTGCGTTGAAATGAAATACTTCCAACTTTCAAAAAGATACTAAATTATCATCAATTTTCAAAAAAAAAAAAAATCAAAACAGATCTCCTGGCAATATAGCGTATCCTCTCTTCCTCTTCAGGAAGAACTAAAATTGTGATTTGGAGGGGGGGGGTGGTGGTGGTGGTGGTCATAAAAATTAAAACGTAACAGTCTCACACAGAATCCTTTTATTATTTTAAACTAACATACAAGTTTTCACTAATCAAAAACATGAATGAAGCAATAGTTCTGTAAATTTGTCCACTCAAACTGATTTTTTTTCACTTAAAAATCAAAAAAATCAAACTTAAGAGAAAACGAGTTCTTATAAATAAATTTCGATTTTTTGATTTCTTTCAACTGAGAAAAAATGTCAAAAAATAGAATAAGGACTTTTTAATAGAAATATGAACAAAAAAGGAACGTATACGTTGGGATGCCTGGTCATATCTCTCTTCTACCAGGTTTTTTTCAAAGAAAAATTCCCCACGAAGTATTAATTTTACAGCGAACTTCCCCAGCGAAAAATTTTCAAATATTTCAAGCATTTCATCTCATCTTTCAAGATTATGAATTGAACAAAAAACACGCCACAGGGCCGTAAAAAATCGTTTCGCAATTTTCTGCGGGAACTTTCGCAAAGCGCACCGCCTCTAAAATTTCTCATCTTCATTTTCACTTTTTTCAATATCCGATCACCATCCAGATACATATTTCAGAACTATTCTCATTATCGCGTTGTCTATTTTTTTGGTCAAGTTCTTCTCGTATCGCGGACGACGCAGAAAGCGGAGGGTAACATCAATGAACCCGGTAATGACGTGTTCTTAAAGACGCCACTGATTAGACTTGGCTAATTGCTCTTTATGTTTTTCTTCTCGACGTTCCGAAGACGAGTTGTTGAACCGCGAGCGAGCGTTTATTATTACGTACTTATACGCGTATTGACCATTTTCACTCGTTACCAAGCTCCTCATCTTTTTACCTAATGGGCTTGTCTGAAACGCATTATGTAGTACGCTCGTATTTGTACAAATATAATACACCAATAACTGGAGAACTTTTTTGCCTCGCTGTTGATTCGTTACAGAGTGAAAAAAAACCTAAGGTTAGCCGAATAATGTTTCTTTCCACGTACGCAGGTAACGACGCGACATTCTCGACGTAAAATCTACTCACGTATCATAATTCTTCGTGCAGGAAATACGACGAAGAACGAGTAAAACGGGCACGAAGAGGTGGATATACGTACGCACCCTTAAGTGGTATACAAGCATCACGCAACCCTTCGTCTTCTCGCATTTTCGAATGAAATCTTCGCCTTCGAATCGTTTTCCCGCTGACGAAAGCGCGTTTCCCCACCGAGCACCGAATACGGAAATAAGCGTAGTACACGGAGCTGCGAGGGAGAAAGCGAACGAATTTCCAAGGCGAAAGAGCGAGGCAAAAGCTGCGTCGCTAATCGACGTGTATTTTCCATCTTTTACGTAAATCCATTTCCCCCCTATTTTTTGTCGGTTAACACCCTTGCTGCGGCTCGAATAGCTAGAGCTTCGCTGCCAGTCTGCAGCTTTTCACACTTTACACAGTCGATTCGTTATCGAAATATGTACGCGACTGGTAAGACGACGAGCTACCAAATTCGTGAAAATTTTTCACGCGTCGGAATCATTTATCCGTGCTTTTTTCCCTATCACGTGTCCACCCCTCCTACCACTTATTGCTCGCTCGATTATATTTCATTTTTCCGGCGAATCTTTTCATCGTAACGTGGTAACGTTTAAATTGGAGGGAAAAAAGCACGAAAACGAATTAGTCGGCGGAGCGTGGAGTCGAGTTCAAACCCTTCAATTTTTTTCACCATTTCGTCGACGAGAAAAAAAGCGAAACATTTGAGAAAACGAGAGCGAACGAAAAAATTGCACGTTCGAAATGAATTTCGAGCTGCTGGACGCCGTCAATATCTCTCCGGGGCCATTCACCCCAGAATTTCAAAAACCAGATTTCAGACCAAGATTCGACCCATCGATCGATACTCGTTTTGAAATTCGAAATTATTTCCAACGATCTGCATCGTCTGATTTTCCCATAAACGAAGAGCATTTTCACGCCACCTCATCAGGTATTTCTTCTGGTCGACACGATTCGTGATTTCTAATCAAACCCGCGTAAAAAAATGCACTCAATGCTACCGGAATTCGCCGACTAACTCCTGGCGGTAATAATAATTAACGACGGGTGACCTTCGACACGGCTACATCATCGGCCCGGTAAGAAAGGAAAAAAATGATAATTTCAAACTCGCGTAGTAAACGATCGGTAGGCGCCAAACACACGCCAAGCCCTTAAAACGCGCGCGTTCGCCACCCCGAAGGTTCCATTATAATTTTCACCTTGTACCAGTGACGCGCGCGAAAATCTCTCGCATATTTGACCTAATTACGCGTACGTGTTTATTTTTTCCATCTGTCCGTCTCTTTTGCTATTTCACTTATCGGACTCCGCATCGAGCCATTCGATGATCGACGGATATGACACTTCTACACTACGCAGTGGTAAATCCATCAGCGCCATCGTCGCGTCGCAGCCGATGGACCGCAGGCTGCGATAATCGTTTATTCCAAACTATCATTTGGTATATCATCGTGTTGGTTCGAATATACCGTTTCCTTCACCAGAAGCGAATATATACTGTGGAGTGAATTATAGGGTTAGGGGCACGAATATGTGTTACTGTGTAATAAGTATTCGAGTAGATGTACCTATTACACAGCGTATCACTGTAGGGTATATTGTGAATTTACAAATTCGACGTTTTGTCATCGAATTTCAAATTGTACGTAATTATTTCATCGTTATGAGAGAACGCGAATTAATTCGTCGCCTCTTTAAATAATTATAAAATGAGAGAAATAATCGAAAACCTTCCGAAACAGCAATAATAATAATTGTACATTGTGACGATGCAAAATGGTATCGATAACATCGATATTCATCGTGTGAGTAATTAGGGCTCCCAATAATCGATATTTCGCTTATTTCCAAGAGAAAAAAAAGCAATACGAATAGCAGATGGAGAAAATTATTTATATTCAGATTTGATTGACAAAATACCGATAATATGGTTCGAAAATGGAACATAATGTACGTATCAACACCTTTGATATTTTTTGAATATTCATCTTCTGGAAAATTAAAAACGAATGAAATTATCAACAAATATTGATAAATCGATACTTGCCATAAAAATGTATCGATATTTTTGTAACGAAAAGTATCGATATTTCGATATCAGAATCGAAAGTACAGATGTTTATCCGAATCGAAGTTTCGACACCAATAGTGACAAATATCGATATCGAAATCGATATTGAAGTGTATTGATACCTACAAAAAAGGATGTAAGTATATTGATACCTACAAAAATCGATATCGAAGTGTATCGATACCAAAATCGAAATCGAAGTGTATCGATACCAAAATCGATATCGAAGTGTATCGATCACAGATGTAACGATTATAATCGAAGCTACATTGATGATGTTTTCCAAAAAAAATTGGGAAACATTGATTAATGATTAGATTAATTGGTCCACAAAATTTAGGTAGGTATTCTTGATTTCTCTCAGAGATACGTGACATCAGAAATTCAAATTGTTTTGATTAGAAAAAAAATTGTGTCACGTATAATTTGACCAATCAGAAAATTGAAAATTAATTTCCGATTAATCGATGTTGGTCCGATTATTATAATCGAAGGATGAGAATCGATAATAATCCATTAAAATCGTAATCGTTCCATCTCTGGTATCGATACCAGAATTGGTATCAAAGTTTATTGATACCAAAATCGATATCGAAGTATATCAATACCACATGAAAACGGAATTGTATGGATACCAAAATCGATATGGAATTGTATCGATACCAAAATCGATATAGAATTGTATGGATACCGAAATCGATATAGAATTGTATGGATACCAAAATCGATATAGAATTGTATCGATACCGAAATCGATATAGAATTGTATGGATACCGAAATCGATATAGAATTGTATCGATACCGAAATCGATATCGAATTGTATCGATACCGAAATCGATATCGAATTGTATCGATACCGAAATCGATATCGAATTGTATCGATACCGAAATCGATATCGAATTGTATCGATACCGAAATCGATATCGAATTGTATCGATACCGAAATCGATATCGAATTGTATCGATACCGAAATCGATATCGAATTGTATCGATACCGAAATCGATATCGAATTGTGTCGATACCGAAATCGATATCGAATTGTATCGATACCACATCAAAACGGAAGTGTATCGATTTCGAAGTGTATCGATACCAAAATCGATATCGGAGTGTATCGATACACGAATTGATATCAATGTGTATAGAAATCGATACCAAAATCGATATTTGAGTGTATCGAAGTGAATAGATACCAAAAAGTTGTCTTTTTGATCTGAAAAATCAAATTTTTTGTCATTTTTTGGATTTTTCCTGCCATTTTTATACCATTTTTCTTGCTTTAAATTTTCACCAAAAAAGATTCCCTCCTTTACTCTTCGTCTTCGATTAAAAAATTCAAGGAAGACGAATAACATATTTAGGAATTTTTGCTTTTCTCAACAAAATTGGAACCAAAATTTTTGCTATTTTTTTGGTTTTCTTTAAAGTATCGATACCAAAATCGATACATAACGATACCAAAAACGATAAGTAATGAGAGTATCGATACACAAAAATCAAAAAGTATTGATAATGAAAAGCAGCGGTACTTTGATATTAAAGTATCAATATTTCATCATTTCGGAGTAAGTGTCGATATTTTGTCATCAACATCAAAAAACATCGATATTCTGGTATCGATATCATATCAATACATCGATGCCAAAATGGAAAATTATCGATATTTTAGTATCAAAAAGTAAACTATCGTCGATTTTATCGTAATGAAATCAAAATTTTGATACTTTGATATCAAAATCGTAAAACATCGAAAATTCGACTTTCTGAATACTAAAAGTATTGTTACCTATTTCGATAGTTTAGAATTGAAGGGTATCGAAAAGTATCGATATTTCAATATTGACAAAAATATCAATAAGTAAACGAATGACGACAAAAATACCGTTATTTCATTATCGACCAAAACCAATTTCCTAACCGACAAAACTTCATACCTCACAAAAATGAAGCATCAATTTGAAATTTCAAATATCAATTCATCGCTCAATATTGATAAAACACATTCATTTCTCAAAATTAACCCAGAAAATGGGCATTTCAACATCATTCAGTCTATTCATTTGTTTCGAGTCCACCATTTTCACAAAGTTTGATACCTATACACATACACCTCTCGATGAAAATTTCACCTCACGAAGCAATCTGAAGGGACCCAGATCCGCTTACATCAGACTCGATCGAAAGCAAAACCCCTATACCACTCTCCAAGTCCAAACCACGTACACAGCACAACGATAGACGAAAGTTATTTAACGCGATCGCGTACACGACAATGTTTATTATTTACAAATTCTTTGCGCATATGTGATTACCTCAAACACATTGCGCACCATATTCTTATCCACCATGCATATACGACTTTACGCATACGTACTACGACGTCAGCGTCACATACACACACGAGTAATTCGACGACGACTACCATATGCGCGCGTGCTCTTAGGCTACTACTAATTTCCAGTGTATTTGGTTTTGGAATTGCGACAATGTACACAAGGAGGCGATATTACGAGATATTTTTGTACGTACGTCGCTGACGGAACCTCCGCTTCGTTGCATGGGTCTGGTATAAGGCATCCATGCCATGCGATCGACCGACGTCGAGTCTGTGGGAGAGATTACCAACATACCGCATGTAACAACGTTACATAATTAAAAGAACGAAAGAGAAAAAAATCTAGTCCAGCATCTCTCTCTGTTACTCTCATACCGCCACTCTCTCGCGCTATAATAACCGGATAATGACGCCGCGTGCTGCGTGGCTTCGTGCTTCGCTTATCTTACCAACCAGCAAGACAACGCAGAACGGATTTGAGCAGAGGGACGACAAAAAAACGCGCCAAATATTTTCAATCGACGTAGCATTGTTGGTTAAATACTCTCGAAGGACAAAAACCCCGACGACGTTTGAAAACTCGGGGCAAAAAAGCGCGACTCGACGAGTGCACTGAGGAAAGAAAAAACCAAAGGGGAGAAAAAAAGCTCGACGACGTCGGAAAAAACACGCGCAGCACGCGACAAAAAGATGAAATTCAATTCCGATCACGTACGTCGGTTGTGCTACACGAGTCGTCGGGGTGCGCGAGGATACCTATCTCTAGTCGTCGCGTATAGTTTTCACCGAAATGGAAGGGAAAAATCCGTCCGGACGGCGCTCTCTCGACTCCAGCATCCTGCTTGTAGAGCGCTTATCTTTTGAATTCTTAATTTGTTCGATTTCGTAGCTGTTGAATTTTCGACGTAAGAATACGATGACTGGTTGGCTCGTGGCTGCGTTTATTCCCAAAATTACCAACGAATATGCGCAGAAATCGATCCGCAAGCGATTACAGTGTCATTTTGTAAGCTTTGAATCAGCCAAGGAATTTTAGATGGAGATGTAGCAATGATTGAATCGTTACGGTGGTATTGATTCATGCTTGGGTCCGTAAAAATTGAAATATACACCTCGTGAAAAATTCTCTTTCGGCATCTTCTTTTTTTGTTCAGAATTCAAACTTAGGAGCTGATTCGAGAAACTTTTCATCTCTCTTTGATTGATGCAAAGACTCTACCGATCAACGTTTTCACAACGGTACTATAACGTTTCCGCAACGTTTCTGTTTCGTTTCCTTAAGGGTTCTATAACGTTTCCATAAGATTTCTGTAACATTTTCATACGGGTTTTGTGAAGTTTCCATAAGGTTTCTGCAACGTTTTTATAAGGTTTCTGTGACGGTTTCAAAGGGTTTCTACAACGTTTCCATAAGGTTTCTGTGACGTTTCCATACCGTTCTGTACCGATCCCATAACGTTACTGTAACGCTTCCATAACGTTATTGTAGCGTTTCCATAACGTTTTTGTACCACTTTTGCAATATAGTTCTAATGTTTCTATTATATTGCAATAACTATTGGGCAAACACGATATAGTAACATTACAAAAACGTTATGAAAACATTCCGGAAACTGGAGAGAAACTTCATAAAAACATTACTGAACCATCGTGGGAACATCTTTCTCATTTATAAATCAGTAAAAATGATCGAAAATTACTGAGAAACAGTTAGAATTGCAGTACAGGAGAAAATTTGTGAGAAAAATTACTGAAAAATCAGTGAAAATTATTGAAAAATCAGTGAAGATTTGCTGAAAATCAGTAAATTTTTTCAATTTTTCCCTGTGCTGCAATTCTGACTGTTTATTAGTGACTTTTCACTGATGAAAAACTTTAAGCTATTCTTCATGTTTGGTCTCTTGAAAGATGGCAACTCTGTTGGAACCTCACAAAAAAACACCTATAGCCTACTTTCTAGAGGTGTGGATAACCGATAGTTTTGACTACCGGAGGAAAAAAATAACTGCGAAAAAATAACCGGAGAATAACCGTGATTCTCAAAAACTAACGGAGGTACACCAGTTAACCGCCAAAAAAAAAAGAAGCAAAATGTAGCAAAAAATGAAAAGACTGAGGAAAAACGATGCTGTATTATAAGTTTTTTCTGTTTTTATTGTTAGTACATTTGGCTATACTGATTCACTGATTGATGAATACTTGATAAATTGATTTTTTTTTTCTTATATATCACAATTTTTCGCGGTTTTAGACTCGATTTTTGGTTTTTTCAATAACCAGAGGGTTGAAAAAATAACCGGTTAACCGTTGGAATACCACCGGAGGTAAAAACTACCGAAATTTCGGTTATTTTCACAAAAACTACGGGTTATAACCAATCGGTTATTCTCCACCCACATCTCTACAATTTTCTGATCTCAAAATTGAAAAACTTTTATGACTTTGATTGTACCCTAAATTATACTACAAACCAAATATTCTCAGGACCCGGAAACTTCTAAGTTTATCTTTTCAAAATTGGTAAAGCCAAGGATAAATATTTTAATTGGGGCAACATTACTCAAAATTCAATACATTTACTTTTCTTTAGGCCAAATCTAGAAGAAATTGAAAATGAATTAGCACCAAATTTTGATTATACCATAGAAAATCCCAAAGATTATTTTTACTCAAAAGAATTCTTAAAATATTGCAAATTTGTCATGGGAAGCCAGCATTTGAATTATACCTTTCCTCAAATTTAATGTTCTCATTCCTCTCCCTAAACCCTTCAGTGACAAGAATTCGAAAGGTAAGACGCACACACATTAGTAATGAGTCCTGTAGTCAGGCTTGTCGGACCGCTCGGACCTCGCGGTCGGTCCGGGTCCAAGAGGACCCAATGATACACTGACCATTCATGCGATCTGGTCTGGTCAGTTCGGTCATATTCAAAATCATTGAGGTCATCAGTCCGGTCATATTTTGATGCTTTATTAAAATAAAAGGTCTGCTCCGGTTGTCATCTCTTCAAGTTTTTTATCCTACCGGTCGGTTGGGTCCGGTCATGACCGTGATTTTTGGGTCCGGTCTTCAGTCAGACCGCGGTCCGGTCATCGGTCATTGATTTTTTTTAAATACCAAAAAATGATGAAAAAATAATAATGAAGAACGAAAAAATTGACCAATTACTGCTTGTTTTTAAAATTTTTCAAAGCCTGTCAGTTTTCTTTGAATGCCATTTTGTATTTTAAAAAGTTAAATTGAAGACAGATTGGGACCGGAATAGGTAGTGGCGCGCTAGTGTCGTTTTTTACCTACCAAAAAACTTGTATACATCCAATGGAACCGGTGTCAGGCTGAAAAGAACCGTCCATGCAGGTCGCAAGTGGCGAATGGAGTTACGTCCTTTTAGTATTGGAGGGATGATATGTTGTTCAAATCGCTAAGGGTGATTAATTTTCAACTTTATAAGCCATAAAAAGCCAAAATCTTTTGTTTAATTTCTTTTGAAGCTCGTAATTTAGTTATTTTCATTAATCATATCGTAATTATCCATTAATCCTCATAATCGTAATCATTAAATCTTGTTAATAAGATATTATAAATCTTTAGGTAAGGTGTTGTATTAATAAGATAATTTGTGAGTCTTTTTCATGTAATAAGATATTGAAGCATTGAATTTAAAAAAGGCCCAACTTCCAAACTAGCTTGACACTTATGTAAAATGGTATTTTTGACTTGAAGAGTCATCTATGGCATGCAATGGTGTTCAATACAATCAGGAGGGAGAAGTGGTCATCGTAAACAAATCATTTTTTGTTAAAACAGTTTGAATCTAATAGGGATGACGCTTCAAGTCAAAAATACCGTTTTACACAAGTGTCAAGCAAGTATGGGAATTAGGCCTTTTTCAAATTCCATGCTTCAATGTTGAATAAACTTGAAAAAAAAAAAAAACATAATACGAGAGTACAGAAACGTCATGGAAACCTTGTGGGGACGTTATAATAATTGCATGGAAACATTGCAGAACTATTATGAAAATGGTATAGGGAACTGAAGCGTGACGTCAAAAAAATGTTGTTGTTATTGGCTCCAGTTTGTAGACAGTCTCATTTGGTCCCAACCAAAAATATTTTACATTGGATCAAATGAGAAAATTCAAATTTTCGGATTCAAATTTTTTAAAATTTAACGCAGGAATAATGTGAAAAAATAGTATGTTGAAGAGGAATGTTTCTTCTCTAACATATTCATGTTTCGAAAAAATCGCAGCGTTGAATATGGAGAAAATTGAACTTGAAAATTTTCAATTTCTCATTTGATCCAATGGGAAGCCATTTTCAGTTGGGACCAAATGAGATTGTTTACTTACGCACACACTCGCGGCGTTTACTCAGTTTTCACGCATACAAACGTCCGCTTCAGTTCCCTATAGAATCATTATGGAAACATTAGAGGAACATTATTAGAAACCTCATGAAAACATTAGAGAAATGTTACAGAAACGTCATAAAAACGTTATGAAAATGTTACAGAAACGTTATGGAAACTTTATGAAAACGTCATGGAAATAAATGTTATAAAATCGTTTTAGGAACGTTATGGAAACATAATGAAAACGATATAGCTCAGTTTCCATTCGACTACAGCAATGTTTCAATAACATTTCATCAAATTTGATAAGTAGGTAGCTAGGTACATAGAATGTTTATTTTGCAGATAAACTTCTCTTTTTTCCTCTCTGTTCGCAATTTCCTTATTTCACCGTATAAATTTCAGTCGAGTGTGATAACTTTTTCGATACATGTCTCACTCGTTTTCATCATATTACGTTTTACGTCTTCATATTCAGTAAAATTCAATAAAAACGTCACGCAACGGAAACCTCTGGCAGAACATCGAAATCACTTCCAATTGTCTAAATTTGATTGAACCAGAACACAACCAATGTGAAACCAAACAAGTAAAAATAACGTACTTTTCGTCGCACGCGAATTCGTACCCGACTCATAACCCACCTTCGCACCAATTGCCCTTTACGTATCGACAGGCACAAGTCAATACCGTCTGAGGACCTTGCAAAGGACATTCGCAGCGGTTTTCCACCGCTGTCGTCATCGTTCGATGTTCACACAGCGCAGACAGTATACTCAAAGTTGTAATACACTCGGAAGGAAAAATACAATGGATCGAAGGAAAATTGTAGCATTCCATAGCGCGTTACGACGCCGACAATTTTTTTGTTTCATGGTTACTGGTGCGAATAAAGACGACGACGACGAAGGAGCAGCGGTAGGAGACGGCGCGGCGGCGGTCTAGTGCCTCTATCTCTCTCTCGCGCTGTTCTAAAAGACCCACAACCTTGTACGGGGCCAACCACTTTCACTAGATGACGAATCCCGACGACGTTACGATGGCTGGCCATTTTACGAGGCGACGTCTGTATCCTAGTTTGGGCGTTAGTCGGTTGTCTGGCTCGAGCCTGGTCCCTTGATCTTGATATTGTTTCGTAATATTACGAGATACATTAAGCATTATTAGGTATTGTAGTGCACACGTACGCTGCACCTACGTTAGACGCTTAATACGGCGAGATATTGAAAAAAAATTACGAAATCGAAACGTTCTCGAGTATTTTCCTTTTATTTTCTGTCTTCGTATTCGTCGCCCGAAGGGACGAGACCGTAGCGCCAACATGAAACGAACATTTCGTTTACAAAAAGGATATGAAAAAATATCAATTTTTCAATTTGCGAAAAATGAAGCGATCGTGTCTCGTTGGCTTAATTGTGCGCGATATCCATTCCAGATAAATTATTTCCGGGTATAGTCGGGTAAAAATTTTGCATTTATTTGGGGTGAATGAACGCCAACCAACGTACACGTTCCATTATAAAACGATACCGAGGACGACCAGGGAGGACACCGACGTCGACGAAATTTCACCTCTTCGCGTCCCCTATTCGCGCCCCGAGTTTTATACTAATTCGACGTATTCGAGACAATATAAAGCTGCTTTTGGTCTGTCAACAAATTACAAAATACGTACACAAACACGATATCCCTCGTCGAGCTCATTCGCCCCAAAAGGGTGACGCGACAGGCGGCGAAACCAAAACGAAGGAAAAATGATGCAAAAAATATCGCAACGTAATGGCAACGAAACAACCGGGCAAAAAAATTCGAATAAATCACGTTAATACTACCTCTGCGTCCTGGCGCGGTTTAATACCTCGTGTTTTCGTGCGCTCGTGAGTTTTTTTTCTGTTGTGTTTTTTTCATTATTATTCTCGAGTTTTCGTTCTTGAAAAAAAAGATACGTACGTCGGTATAACCAAAGGGGAATCAGCATCGGATGGCGATTTATGTCTATTCATTTTTCATTCAATTCGGACCACCGCTCCGGGTACCATTACCATATTCGTCCGATTCGAATTTGACGAAATCTTTCTCGCCACGAGCGAGTTTATTTGCAAATCGATTAGGTCGATTCGTACTTGGCATTTCGCGTCGCGTCGGAGGAAAGCGATAAATCGCATACCGAACGACGATCGAAGAAGGTTAATGAAGAATGACGCTTAGGAAGAAGAAAAAAAAGGAAAAATTTCCGCAGCTAGGAAACGTCGCTCGTTGGGCACGGAAACGTAATAATTTTTTGTGTCGAAAACTTTATCGTCGTTTAATTTTTCCCAACGTAGTGTACCCGTCACCCCCCCTTACCCTACGAAGCTGCACGCCACCCTGCGCTCCGTTGAGACCTTCTGAACTCCCAGCAACGTCAGAAACGATAAATATACCGAGCAAGGTAGGGTATTCAGACCGCGTGAAAGTATTTTTCAACTGCATTTTCTCTATTTTTACAGCAACGAAAGGGCAGATAAGCTACCGTATGGTTTAAGACACCCCCCCCCCCCCACACACACACACCAATACCAAAGTTTCAAACGTAATTACGAAAAGTTTCGGTATATTTCGTAAATACAATAGGTACCTCTTCCCATCCTAGATGTAATTCTACGTACGTTGTGTCTGAATATAACATGACGTCACGTCATAATAATCATGCCCCATATAAATGCAACATTGTTGCCAATTTTCAACGTGAGATTTTTCCGGAAAATCATAGAAAATGACTTACTCATTTATATTTCTTAGTTCTCGCTTTAAGGATGGAAATTCGTAACTCACCTGAAACAAAAAATTAAAACAAATTCATTAGTTAAGTAATAGAATTTCATTTTTCGACAAATCTGGGGAATTTTTTTTGAAAAATGATGAAAAAGCAAAAACTAGTTGTTTTTAAAAATTCGACCTTACAGGGAGCTTGTATCGCCTCTTTACCATCAAAGTACGTACATCATGAGATGTTCTGTACGTGAGGAGATTTAAGCAGAAAAAAGAACGAATTTGGAACAAAATTGAAAATTCATGTAGCAAGCGGTTTCAGCATATCAGGTATTTCTAACATATGACACACCCCATCCCCTCCCCCCACCTTCCAAAAAAAATCCAAAAAAATATTGCAAGCTTCATAAACAAAAATAAGATTTTCCTCGAGTCTAAAAAATTGTAAAATTCATGCAGCAAGCGGTTTGAGCATATTAGGTACCTACTTCCAACATACTATGTCAACCTCCCCCCCCCCCCTCCAAAAAAACAGAAAAAATGTTGGCTTAAAAAATCTCTAGTCTTCGAGATTATTTGATATATTTTTTCAAAAATTTTAGTTCGTTTGGATGACTATTTTTTTCAAATATTTTTTGTTTTGAAGTGAAAAGGTCATGGAATGCTCTTTGCCTTTTTGTGTGAATTTTTGGTTCGCATAAATTTCTTGACCTTTAGCAAATTTTTTAGCGGAATTCTCCATTTTTCTTCTTTTCGGCCCACCTTGAGAATTTCGACTGTTCCTAGACATTCATTCTCGACCTAGTAGAATTTTTTCTTGGAAGCATATTGAGGAAGAGCTAGACCCTTGGAAGAGGAAAAGGTATAAAACTCTCTCAACAATTCAAATATGAAAAATTATGAAATTTTGGGCTTCGAACGTCTTTTTGGGCAAAATTCTTACCCCTGCTTTCCTCAATCCACTTATTTTTACGATTTTTCAAAATTTTTCAAGAAACAATTTCTCAGCAGTGTTTATTGGAGGGAAGAAGAGGAAAAGAAAATGATGATGAAAGAATTTGATTTTCAAGACCACAAAAATCTAAATGGACAATCATAAAAATATTCCCAGGGAAAATTTTAACATGAAAATCTGAAGAAAAATTCATATGATCGTTGATTGATACATTCGATTTATATCAAAATGGCTAAATTTGCATAGAAATGAAAAAATCTGATCTTTTTAACATTTGATAAGAAAAAAAAACAACGACGATTTCAAAATGTAAATATTTTCAAAAAAAGTTCCTTCAAGAATGTTCGATTTTCTAAACTGAAAAAAAAACAATTTTCTCGAAATCTCGGGGTGAAAAAGAAATAAAGAAATTGAGTATAAATATTTTTTTTTAATTATAGCGATCAAATCTCGACTTGGAACTTTGAAAAACAATTTTTCGAAACTAAAGTTCTCAACAACAACTTTGCCAACTAAACGGTTATTTTTAGAAATTATTTGAATGCTCAATTCTCACTTATTTGCCACGTGGAAAACTAATCATTCATTCAGAATTTATTCGCAGTTTCGTCAATAAACAGTCGAATTTCCAAGCTGTTTATTCTTCGGATCAAATAAAATTTTAGAATTTTTTTTACGACTCTTGGAATTATTATTCGTAGGTCAAATGGAGCCACTGTGCTTAGATTTATACCTACTCAATATCATTGAAAAAACAAACAAGGTTGAAAGAAACGTTGGAAAAATTACAAATCGAAATCAAAAAACGAAAATTATCAAGAATCTAACTTGAATTTTGAATTCTTTTGAAATCAAGATTCTCGGGGATAGTTTTGACCTAAAGTTGGAAGTCATTATTCGAGAAAAAAGAGAAGGGCGAGGGTAAAAATGAAATCCAATTTTTCAATAAAATTTCGGTTAGTTTTAGGAAATTCTTTAATTTCTGGAAAATTGTACAGGTTATGAGAAGAAAGAGCTGATTTTAATTTTTCTGCTTCCATTCAAACTGGTCTCGTCCCCAAAAGCTCCTGCTCTTACGTAAGCTTTTTAATTTAACCATTATTTTAACCCAGTAGATAATATTCAAGAATCTCGAACCTATTTTTCACCATCAACAAACACTCGCCAATCCACCTCAATTTTAGACCACACAACACACGATCGACTCCCCACAACACCATCACATTCGCACCCCTTCATTGAAAAAACCAAACCACATTGTCCATTTTCTCAACCAACAAGACCGGACACACAGAGAAATATCAATTACACAAAAAATCGCTCGTTTCCCTCGGCAATCTTTTCAACTACCCTTGAATCGAATCCATCCAACCCAAACCCACATCTTATACTCCCCCATCCAAGGTTCTCCACGCTCTACAATCAATTTCCCGTCTCACCATCGTCGTATAACGATCACAGGACGACCATGAATATGGAATCCACGTTTATTCGCTACTTTTACGCGCATTCCGTCCATTAAGGATTTACCTCCTCCTCCTCCCTTCCTGTCATTCCAATACCATAATAATTAATCGTACATCATTGAATAGGTATAAAAAGGTACTAGCCGGAACTTCGGTCTAACGAAAACGTCTCAAATATGCGTGAGCTTTTTACCTCCTCTCACCGTTGGCATTCTCAACATCCTTTCAACGCAACCAGATCCATCATTCATTTCACGTAGACGACCGCATCAATCGCGTTGGCGGAGTGGCCGCACCAGAAGAGAAAAAACACTCGTAAACAAGCGTCGCTCGACGGCTCGACGTATTCTCGTCTCTCCTCGTACGTACACATATTGGAAAAAAATATACTCTATTTACGCGTCTACGTGCTTGTTTTTCCATCCTTCTTTATTTTTTCTACTTAAAACTTCTTCGTCGCTTCCTTATACACAGCATCAGCAGCGATACATAAACATCTTATGTAGATGGTGCCTTATAACTTTTAACGTATCTGTTCTTCTGGTTTCATGCGTCGTCGTATATAAACACAGATGATACGTATCAACGAGGCGGTTTTTTTTTTCTTTTCTTTCGTAGACTTCTAGTACTTTTTTTTCCTCAAAATATATCGTATTAACCGTTTCGATTAAACAACCCGCGTTTCTGCGTTTCACTCTTTCTCTCATTCTATCTCCTACAACGCACACACACGCTCCGGAAATAACTCTAAAACAGATATACAACACTACTGTAGGATAAATAGTAATAATATAAACGTCTCTGTAATTCTGCTGGTGCTGGTAGCTGCTTTCGGTGAAACGTATGTCTATGCACGTAAAAACGTAGTTTCTCTCCACGCCTGGCTTCTGTCTGCCCGTTTAATTTACTACATCCTGCGTCCACGTCCATACGTCCTCAAAATGTAGGTACTAGTAGCTGCGGTAGTCCAATAGCTGAACCAATCGAAATTTACAAGAAATAACTGACAGCTGGGATCGGTCTCGAATGTTATTGTATGTGCCCCTATATTGAAAAACACCAGCCCACTGATCCCTGGGTGATGCTTTCAAGTACAGCGAAAGCTCGAAAATTCACAATTTTCGTGAACTTTTACTCGAAAAACGTAATTATTCGAATTGGAGCCAAATTATAGCATTTTTCGCACTGAATTCATACATATAGGTCTGCTGACCCCCTAAGTGCTACCTAAGCTCTGGCAGACTAGGTAAAGAGAGGGGGGATAAAAAGGAAGTTGGTGAATTGATTCTCACTTTTTGAGAGGCATGTACGATTTGATTCCCATTGGCCATTTTTTTCGGGGTACTCTCTCATTTTTGAAACAGTGAAATTTATCAAAAAACACTGAAAACAATAAGAATTGAAGCACAGTAATAAATCAGTGAAAATTTTTTCACTGAAATCAAATCAGTGAAAGAAGATTACTGGAAACTAGTGAAAATCCACTGAAAACTCAGTAATATTCACGAAATTCACCAAAAATCTGTGAAATTTTTCAAATTATCAGTGAAAAATCACTGAAAATCAGTGAATTCTACTGATTTTTCCTGTACTGCAATTTCAACTGTTTATCAGTGATTTTTCACTGATTCCAAACGAAAGAGTAGATAGGTACGAGTTGATTCCGGACCTTTTTCAGCCTATTAGCGTTCTCATTTCTGAATCAGTGAAACATTTTTCACTGAAAGCAAGTCAGTAAAAGAAAATCACTGGAAATAAGTGAAAATTCACTGAAAACTCAGTAATATTTATGAAATTCACTGAAAAACCTGTAAAATTCTTTGAATAATTAGTGAAAAATCGCCACTGATTTTTCCTGTGCTGCAATTCTGACTATTCATCAGTGATGTTTCACTGATTCGGAATGAGAGAGCAGGAGATACCATGAAGAGATCGACTTTAGAGATTTTTTTGTTATGTCTGAAAATATCATACGAATGGATCTTTTACAAGTCCTATAATTGAGAGAAGGCATTTTTAGTCGAAAAAATTGAGTTAAAAAAGGAGACTTTGTCAAACTGAACTTGTAAAATTACTCTTTCATTCTGAATCAGTGAAAAGTCCCTGATAAATAGTCAGAATTGCAGCACAGGAAAAATTGGCGAAATTCACTGATTTTTCAGCAAATTTCATAAATTTCACTGACCTTTTAGTGATTTTTTTCACTGATTTGTTTTCAGTAAAAAAGTTTTCACTGATTTTCTCCTGTGCTGCAATTCTGACTGTTTCTCAGTGATTTTCAATAATTTTCACTGATTTATAATTGAGAAAGTTGATAAAATCCTGCTGGAGTAAAAAATCTTCAATTTTCGGGTCCCTCTATCACCATAATTCCAAACATCTTTTTTTTATGGTAAAACATTTTCACAAGTATAAAATTTCTACTTTATTAGTAATCAATACCAACGCTTTTCGTCCAAAAAAGGCAATTTCAATGAAAATTTTCTTTCAAACGTCCCAAAACTACATTTTTAAGATAATTTTCCAAATCTGAATAAAAAACTATGAGGTGAACTACACTCGAATTTCACGCCCAGAAGGGGGAATCAACTCGTACATACCTCGAAAAAAAATGGGAATCAGTTCGCCTATCTTTTTCACATGAATATTTCGTTGGGATTAAACTCGTCTACAGCCCATAAAAAATTCTCAATTTTTGAGGTTTACTGGCATGAAGAGCAATTTATTGGACTGAAAACAATTTTCAATCGGTTCTAAAAGATGTTCGACAGCAGTGATGGATCCCAAAAATTCTAGAATTTGAGGAGTGAAGCATGTTACAATATTAAATCTATATCTTTTGGTTCGTAGAATTCGATTTTGGTAATATTTTGCACATTCAATGTAAAATGTTTAGTTAGTGAAAAAAATAGCCAATTGATTAATGATTTTAAATCAGGGCGTTTAACAATATTTGTTGAGCAAAAAGCTTGACTTAGCTTGACCTTTTAGAATGACTTTTTGGATGGACTTTTTGCATGTCCTTTTTTGAGGGTCACCCCAACAAAAAATTTCACCCATCTGTGTGCCTGAGGCTGCCCCCTCCACAAAAACCGTTTTCAAGCAACGTAGTCATAAATTAAGATTACAAACAAAACAATACGTACTTACGTTTTCAAGAAAACGATGAAAAATGGGAATATTATTTATCAAGGGTAAATGGAAGTTTTTTCAATTTAAAAAAAAAAAACTTGACTTTCTGAATAAATTGGAATAAATTTGTCAAAAAGCTTGACTTTTCAGAACCCATATGACTTTTTTGAAAAAAGCTTGACTTATCAGATTCGTTAGACACCCATGTAAGTGTAATATAAATAAGTATTCAATTGAGAAAATTATTTGATCCGAAAAAAATATAGCCATTCCTCACCCACGCGTTATCCCCCCACCCCAAATAAAAAAAAATAAAAAAAATTACTGGAATCGAATTCTTTGTTCCAAAAAACATAGATTTCGATATATCACATGCCCCTACTACATGAATTAACTGACCCTCCCCAAGCCTCATCGTCATCACCTTAAATTTTGGGATTTTTGGAAATTTTGAATTTGAGAAGTCATCACTGCTGTCGAACATCTAGAACCGGTTGAAAATTTTCCTAAATCCAATAAATGACTTTTTTTTCGAACTTGACTCAAAAATTGGGAATTTTTTATATTAAGTATATTTTCTCCCTTTTTGAACCAGTCTGCTGGAGGTTTTACAGCACGTAGGGGTTGGCAGATCTTATACATTCAGATTCAGCACGAAAATTTTTATAATTTGGCACTATAATTTTTGAACTATCAGTTTTTTTTGGAAAAAAATTTGATGAAAACTGTGAACTTTTGAGTTTTCTCTGGGCTTTAAAACGTCAACTGCAGGTTTTTAGACTGATGGATTTCAAAACAGGGACACATACACTACCTTTTGGGACCAGTCCAAGTAAATTTCAAGCAAATTTCAATAGGTTCAGTTCTCATACTAATAGGTACAACACACGTACACATAGGTATACCCATTAGAGAGCCAGACCCCTACATTCCTTTCCATCTTTGACGAGATGATTTCATTTTACGTAAAGGTAAAGCATCCAGATCAGATACCACGTACGTAAACGTATTACAGGTGACATGACGTAACGAGCAACGATTCTTATCAACATTTTGTATTTATACCTACATAAATACGGTACGTAGACGCGATTACATGCGTGCCCTGCGTTGCGTGCCGTGCGTGTTTAGCACGCTACGTATGCTACACATGTGTATAATGTACCAACGTATGTAGAGATATACCTAACTTATAATGATCTACGACAAGGTATATCCACATTGTACGTACAACTGTGAGTTGCCAGTGTGAGCAGTGCTTGTGCTGTGCGATTAAACATCAAAGAGACCTATCAAGTCTGGATGGCGCCGTATTTATTTAATCGAGCGTGCGTTTAAGTACGTATACGATGGCGCAGTATTAATACTCGACGCGATGTGTGTGTCATGTCGCCTCCGCAATGCGATATACTCCATTACACGATACGATGCTCATTTGCTGTATATTAACCGAAGTAGGAGACTCTCCATACACCTGGTTCTCGTTTTCAAAGAAGTAAACGGACGTGATATTGGCAAAGCAGGCAAGTTCAGGTAGTTTGGATGGATATGGCGGGGTTTCCTGGGTTCAGATTCTGTCGAGATGTTAAATTAGGCTCAAAAATTTTCGTTATCTCCCAAGGTGTGAAGAGAATGGGCAAAAAATGTTCAGGTTCCATATTTCCAACATTGAAGGAGTACCATTCTTCTCAGAAATAGAACAGGAATAAACAAGTGCACAACCGAAATTAAAAATTGAATTTTTAGTCAAAAAAAACTATCCCCGTGTCAAAAAATTTACAAAACTCGTGATTTTTTTCAAAAAATTTGGAAAATTGTGAATTTTTGACCAAAAAAATTGAAAAATCTTGCATTTTCGAGTCGAAAAATTGAGAGAAATTGTATTTTAAGCCCCAAAAGAATCAAAAAATCCACTTAAGAATAGCGAATCTTCACATTTCGCCCCCTCCCAGCTCAACTTCCGAAATTTACAAATTCGACGAAGATATAAGTAAAATATTTTCAAAGATTTCAAAACTATATCATTCTGCGTTCAATTTATGCAAAATAGGCAAAAATTGTACACAATTTACAAATTACCTAGCATTTATCAAAATTTAAAAAGAAGTGACGTAAAACTTCACGAATTTCATATCTATTTTAAAACAATGCAGCACTTTTACTTGAAACGTTCGATATGAAAATTTTCTACACAGGTACTCCCTTTCTATCAAAATACACGTAAAAATCTACCGAACAGTTTACATGCAATATTTGCCTAACGTCAATATTGAAGGCGTTGCAGCGTTTTAAAACCTTTGAAAACCAACAACGCGTAACTTTGAAATTAAAATTACTCTTCGCAATTGTTCTATTTTTCATTTCTTACGGGATCACAGCTCCCCTCCCTCACCTCTTCGCACCCTTGTACAAGTAAATATGCATCATACATAAAAGACAAGATTTACATAATAAAATATGCCTTTTGATACCTCAAATACATATAAGTTATGCATATTTTTTTATTCAAAATTCCCACCGCTATGTAGTTTTTTTCCTCCATCAAAATTCAGGACTTGGAGGGGTTTTTCAAAATAACAGTAAATGAATCACCCATATCTACTCTTTCCCCTCTCGCGATTCAGTCGTTCGATTTCGTAAATTTCCGAGGCAATTGAATTAGATTTTGGTGTAAAATGAACGTGAACAAATTCCAATGACTAAAAATTGAATATATCGACTAATAAATTATTATTAATCAATTTTTTTGAGAAAAAGGAAGACTAAATTGGTAAATCGAAAATTTTTGGGTCAATTTTTCGATACGATAGTTCACTCCTCCCTCCCCAAGGTGTCAACAGAATTTCATAATGAAAAAGCAAGACTAGCAAACCATTCAGCAGGACATTTTCAAACATTTTATAATTTTTTTAATGAGGGGGGGGGAGGAGAGATTTTCCTTTTAACACAATTTTTTCAAAAAAAAAAACAAATAATAAATTGAAAAAATCTCGAAGTCGAATTTTTAAAAAAGAGTAAAAACAGGATTTTTTGACATTTCAGGAATAAAGCAGAACTTGCAGGACTCATGAACAACGCTTTGGCTCCCCTCCCCAACATGATAAATTTTTAACATATTTGCAATGAAAAAATTCGATTTTTGTAACGTAGAAAAAATAGTGGATTTTTAAATTCATCCTTAAAAACCAGCGGTCCACTGTGGTCATTTGAACTCGATAAAATGTTGTTAAAAATGAAAATTTCAATTATCAACAAACGCAAATATGGTAGGTACTCGGTTGGTGAATTTTCATCAAAATTTTCTTCTTATCAATTTTTCGTTCAAAATTTATGCTTTCCGAGTTTTTATATTTTTTGTGTTTTGTACAAAGTACAAACCCTGCATTACCTCATCCCTCTCTTGACGTAAACTTTTTTTTCTGTGGCAAGTATAAAAGAAAAATTAGGAACAAAAAATGTAATTTTTCAGGACATTGCAACCTTTATTGGCGATTTTTACTTCAATTTTCATTTTTTGGGGAAATTAGAAAAATTCATCACAAGTTCAATTCCATTTTTCCTTCAAATAAAAAAAAAATCCAGTAAAGACTCCAACTCTTTGGATAACTTTCAACTTTTTCCTCGCATAAAATTTCAATTTAATAGAGATACTCAAATTTCAAAGCCAAAATTGGACTTATTTAGAGCAAAAGGAACCATACGTCAACTCAATTCTGATTGAATTTTCAATTGTTATAAAATCACATCAAAATCTGAAAATTAATGAAGTATTTTTCAAAATGGCTAAATCAGGAAAGTAATTCAACTTTTTATCAAAATTTTCAGAAAACAACAAAACTTTTAAATTTTCAGCTGACAAATCAATTTAATTATCGTTCATGTTTGGTGACGAACTAGGAACTAACCATTAACATCATTGACGAGAGCTGAAATTTGACATTTTCGACTTGAAAGGGATTTCTTGCAAGTTTTCTAGTTGAACCAGTCATTTGAAAAACAATATAACGCCCATTTTAGGCGATTGTTATGTTATGTTATACGTTATTGTCGATTCTGATGGTATATTGCACTCTCTATCGATTGAGCATGATACCACATTGTCCACATTTCGTTGAGACAGCCGTTTTGAAAATACAGTATCCATAACAGCAATAAAAAAAATTCAAAATTTTCTGGTGGCTCCGAAACGTCTTAAAACCGCTTCCAATCGATTCAGAAGGTCGAAAATAGGGTATCTACCAATTTTCACTTTTTTACCTCAATGTAGACAAATTTTACGGATTTTAAATTTTTTTCCCCAAGTTCGGGACTTATAGAGTTTTAGAAATAAATTTTGTCCCTGGAATCGAACTTTTTACGGAGCTTTTGTCAAATTTTATCATTCTAAATATTTTTCCAACTTTAGAAACCCTTCCGGTGAAATTTTAAACAACTTTTATAGTCGGAAATGAAGGTCATTTGCAAAACAACGTAAGTCCATGAACTTCTTTGGACTGTAAATCAATCATGTTGATACTTTGAAAATCAAAATTTGACCCAAAAGATGTATTTTTGCGTCCTTTTTCCATTTCTGACATTGATTTCTACCATGACGTGAGCAATTTTGCTTGAAAATGTTTTTTTGTTGCTCCTGAAAAATTTACTTCTTTGGCGTTACGTTGTTTTGCAAATGACTGGTTAAGTTTCAATTGGATTCTCCAAATTTTTTCAATTAAAAGAAAATCAACATTTTTTTCTTACGAGGGACCCTCACCAACTGTCCGACGCCGATCGACCTGAGGGATTGCCTATGTACAGGTTTTCAAGGGGCAACGTACAAACTGTGCTTGAAATATCTGAAACGGAGCTGGTTTGTAAGATACAGTGTTGCCAACATTGAAAAATTATTAAAATTGAAAATTGAAAATTTTTGTATTCAATAATAATTGAAAACTAATATATGCATAGGGCAGGGGTGGTAACCGTAATGGGTCCTAGTTACGGTTACGGTTTTTAGCGGTTTCTGGATGATGATATTTATGGTTAGGTTCCGGTTAGGGTTTCTGAAATTTCACATCAAATGTTTGGGTTACGGTTACGGTTTTCTCTTTGAATAGCGGTTTTCGGTTACGGTTACGGTTTTTAGCGGTTTTCTCTTTAAAAAAAAAAAAAAAAAATGAAAAATGATGTCCGTTCTCTGTTGTACCTGGAGTTAGAAAAAAATATAAAATTCGAAATTTTTTAGTGGTTACTACGTTTCGTTAGACTAGACAATCTACGAGCATACAACAACGGAGGTTAGCTATTGAACTGAATTCATGAATAGACCAAATTCGAACGATATTGCGCGAACGATGAAATTTGTGATAAGAGAAAAATTCTGCTGGTGCACAACGTAAAATGAAACCACGTTAAATGAACGTACTTCCCATATGCTTAAAGATGTCAACTTTTTTAAACAGACTTTTCATGATGAAAATGATTTTTTTTTTACTTGAAAACTTTTAAAATGAAAAGTACATTTCCAGACCTTTCATTTGATCTATTTATCTTCAAAATTGAACCACTTCTTCAAAAATAAATTGCTTTATTATTCCCAATCTTGGATTTTGTCGCTATACAAAACAATAATCTGAAAATAACGTCTTATGTTATGAAGATTTCCATACACCTTGAGACGTAAATTTTAAAATCGACTCCAGTTTGTTTTTGGGCTTTTGACTTGTACCTTCACGACATCTTTGCAAAATTTCGCAAAAATTTGGGCTTCCAGCTTGTCATTCGCGACATTTTTACAAAAATTGATAAGGCTGTAGTTTTCAAAGGAATGAATGAATTTTTAATATTGAGATCTTAAATGAAAGTTTAAACTGTAAACTTTTTCATTCTATCACTCCATTATTAAAAGTTTCTAATTTCTCGGAGAAAAAAGGGATTTTAAAAAACTGCATTGTTAACTATATGCAACTTGCGTACACTTAACGTTGTTTTTAAAATGTGTGTGCACCAGTGGAATGTGCGGTGCACAGACGGATTTACGCGGATTAATGGAAGGTGCGTGTTGTGTTCGTTTGGGCATCCAAAATTGAATCGGTCGTTCGAATATCGTCTATTGCAACAAATTTGATAATTAAATTCTTGTCTTTATATACATAGGTATATGGATTGCTGCATTCTGATCTGATTAAAAACGTCATATAAATTTTTGTAGTTTTGCATAATAGTGAAGTTAAATTCCATACTTGATGTGAAACTGTGAAAGTTCAAAGAAAGTTAACGTTTCAATTTCAGAAAACCATCTGTAAAGTTGTAATTTTCAATGAAATCAGAAATGTAATAATATTTCAAAATCTCAAAAATTTAAAATTTAATTTTTTATTTTTCCCTCATTTTTATTCGGATAACATTTATCTCACATGGTTATTTGTAGTGCAGGTCCTCTTTTCTTGATTCAATAAGACTAGAGAGGTCAAAAAGTCAAAAAATTGAAAATTTTTCAAAATTTATAAAAATTTTGTTTCGGTTAAGGTTTTTTATAAAAAAACCGTAACTGAAACGAATTTTAACGGTTAGCGGTTCGGGTTAAATTTTTCAAAATTTCACTTCTTTGATTACGGTTTTATTACGGTTTTCAAAAAAACCTCTTATTTCGGTTTCGGGTTAGTGGTTACGGTTTTTGAATGTGAAAATACCTGGTTATGTTCGGGTTACTGGTTACGGTTACTGGTTACGGTTACCACCCCTGGCATAGGGTAGGGGGTGGTGTGGGGAGTAAAATTTGTGGTATGCATATTTTGCCTAACTCGAAATTTGAAGGGGCAATCGACTTTCAAAAACAATTATTTTGGTAAATAATTTTTGTTAAACTTTTTTCAATTCTGCCCCTTCAAATGTCGAGTTAGGCAAAATATGGACACCACAAATTTTACTCTCCACACCACCCCCTACCTTATGCATATATTAGTTTTCAATTATTATTGAAAACGAAAATTTTCAATTTTCAATTTTAATAATTTTTCAATGTTGGCAACACTGCATCTTCCAAACCAGCTCCGTTTCAGATATTTCAAGCAGTTTGTACGTTGCCCCTTGAAAACCTATACATAGGCAATCCCTCAGGTGGATCGGCGTCGGACAGTTGGTGAGGGTCCTCGTTAGACCATATTATCATGAACAAAAATGCAATTTCGTCATTACCGATGAAGGTGGCAAACTTTTCCCATTTACAGTCTGGCCCTAGTTATTATTTTTTTCATTTTGATTCAAAAACTTACCAAATTTTACTTCAACAGCAGAATTTAGGGCTGAGAAAATCGTCAAAATCGTTTCAATTCAAAAACTTGTCAAATTTTACTTCAACAGCAGAATTTAGGGCTACAAAAATTATCAAAAATCTTTAAAAATCGCAAGAAATACCAAACACTTGAAATTATTACACATCCAATTACATATTTAACCTTTCTACTTCTCAACTCCTCCACCCCAAATCTTTTCAATATCTGGTTCCAAAACCACCGCACCAAACCTTCGAAAAAATATCCTTCAACCCCCTCCCTTCACAAATCACTTTTAACACACATTCGAACTTCTTCGAGCCAGCTCAGCGTGTGCAAATCCTCAATTCCTCATCCACACCGAACCCCCCATCCATAACATCATAACCCAGCTCTTGGCTCACGGATCTCGCACTTCTAAACCTACCAGTACGATTATTTTTACTAATCGTAAACCTTCTCTCGTACACGACGAATAAATACGCGATGCATTGTGAACACGAGATAAACATCCCTCGACCGTACACATTATAACAAACAAACCACCACTCAACAAAGTCGCGTTTACCGTGCACCACCTTCACCGTGCACACCTTTCCGACTGAAAATGTAATCCGGCTAAAATCCTACCCCGCAGACTGCTCCCAGCTACCCTGGCTACTTTGGTTAAATGGCAGCCTCGGTCGTAACTACATCTACCACCGCACATCCTCGCCCAACCGTTCTGTGCACTTGGCTGGGTGTACCTGCTTTGCACAAAATTACATAGGCGCACGCGGTGCAAAAGCTGCGATCGACGAACGACGTGCGCCTCCGAAATTGAAGCCGCTGCTACATACGACATTAAAATTATACGAAATTTACGACCGGCGAATGAGGAAAAAACGACTCGACGAGATGCTTACGATAGGATGCTGCATACAGCACGCCATCGTCGTCATTTTTCCTACGTATTTTCCGTTTCTTCGTCTTATTATGCTCCTTACGCGATTAGATGCGTGTTGTACAGCAGACGATGAAATCGACACGATTACACTATAATGCAGGCGCAACCACAGCCACAGCCTTCGATATGTTGTACGTACGTTGGCATAACACACATATAACACGAATGCACTCTATATTGGTAATGCACGTTCCATCTGTTACATAAATATCGTCCTAGTCGTATACACGTTCTCTGGCTCCGCCACCGCAGCCCCCTTACCTTGCCATGCCCTGTACGCTCTAATTGCGTTAACGAGAAGGTGTACAGAGCTACGGTTTCTTTTTCGTTTTTTTTCTCTCTCTGGCTTCTTTATCCTTTCCTACATCTCGTCGTAGTACCTTCGCAGCATCCAGTCTCATAGGTTTTTTTTTCTTCGTCTAATAGATTAAACGCATATGTAGGTACGCGTTTATAATGCTCACCGATACCGTACTCTCTTAAACGATTGACACAATTGCGTAAGCTTGCACATAGAGGTTCGTACTTCGTACATAGACATACATTCGTACGAGTAAACCGATATACCATACACATAAGCATGGTCTCCATGTACTCCGACCATGGTGAACTCGACTGCGACTCTTCCCCTTTCGTCATCGTTACGCTTTAATATATCCACATCCTACGCGTATCATGAAAATCACATCGGCTGGCTCGATTCGCCTAACCTGTGGCGTATGGCGTCACAATCGCAATTACACATACAATGTTATCGTACGTATTCGGAATAACAATTTTTTATTATCGCTAAAACGCCAATAAATTTCTGATTGTATATTTTTTTGAAATTTTTTTTCGCTACGATACCAGTTACGTATTGAATTATGACTCGACAATGGTCTAATTGCATTATAAAAGTGGCGTGAAAGTTATACAAGTGAGCAATGCTCCGAATATGGCGACGGAACCGGTACACCAATTTCTGAAGGCAATTGGGAAAGTGAAATAGTGAAAAAATTGACATCAGGTGACTAAGTCAACGAAAATTTGCCAGACAAAATTACTAAATTTTTCATTCAAATTGTTCGTGGATGAAGTCAAGGATGAGCCGATTTTGGCTGGGAGAGGGAGGGAACAGGGATCCGGAGCGGAGCGGAGGCCGGAGGGTAGAGCCCCCCCCCTCCGAGCAATTTTTTCGGAGCCGGAGTCACTTTAATAAAAATTCCGGAGCCGGAGCTGGAGCCGGAGCCACACCATTGGAGCCTCCTCCGGCTCCTTGCTCCGGAGGTCCCCCTCCGGTGAATTTTGTTTTCTGTCTGTCGCTGTAGGTGGCGTTGTGGCGTCAGTTTTTTCAAAGGAATTTTAATTTAAGATTTTTAAACATTTTTTACGTGGACTTTTTTTTTTACTTTAACTGGCCTTCAAATAAAATGAGTTATTAGACGTTCAGAATTTTGTTTTTCATTGAAATAAATCGACAAAACTTACTAGTCAGGTTTCAATTTCATATACGCTCGATTGAGCTGTAAAAAGCAATTTTATGATTGATTGATGTTCTGGATGTTCTAGACCTAGACGTTAAAATAAAAAATTTTATCCCAGATGCCTTTTTTTACCCCTCCACTTTTCGGAAAATCCACCCCCCAAACTTGAAACGACTTATTTTTGGTTTTTACTTTTTTTGTTCATTAGAAAAGAAAAAATTTCAAATTCATGTCTAGCGAATTGAAATACATTCGGAGGCCCGGAGCCGGAGCCACTGCTTTAAATTGTATAGAGTCGGAGCTGGAGCCGGAGCAATTTTTAAAAAATTTCGGAGCCGGAGCCGGAGCAACTAGACCCCCCTCCGGATCCCTGGGAGGGAATGAAAATTCGAAAAATTCTCCCTAAAATAGATTTTTCTCATTTATTCAACTTGAAACGAAAATTTTCCAAAAATGGTCTCAGGGTGTCCACAACATTTCTGAAGTTATTTTCCTATGGCTTTTCTTGGTTTTCCAGACTAATTTTTTCAATATTTCCAGACATTTTACACATGATATTTATGAAAAAAAAGCATAAGGGGGAGAGGGTGAAGGCATCTGTACGTTTCCAAAAATAAATACAATTGATTTTGAATAAACTTTCAAGGTGTCTCGAAGAATTGTTGAACTAAAAAAAATATGACTTCGCTTTCGTAGGAGTAAATTCCCATTTTAGTGGATTTTCTGAATTCATATGTATCATGTATAGAAATTGTAATTCATATATAACTGACCTTTTGTTCTCTGATCAGAAATAGAAAGTTTTTTCAAATTTGATTTTTGTGTATTTTCCATAGGTATTTTTCGGAAAAATTTTTTAAAATAATTTTTAAACCTGCCAAGTGAAGTTCTCAAGTAGTGAACAAAGTGTACCTAGAAAGTAGGAGTAGTGGTGATAAAGGGATGATCGGTAATAAATAATCAAGATTTCAAGGAAGCATACATTTTTTTGAAAATTTTCTACTTTAAACATTTACTAGGATTTTTGGACAAATTTGTTATGAGAATTTTTTTCGAAAAAAAAGAAAGCAGGTATCATAGCAAAATTTTTGAAGAAAAAATAACTTTTTTAGAGCAAAAAATGACCAAAAAATGACCAAAAATTCAATTTTTTCGGGGGAAATTTTTTTTACAGTTTTCTGGAGGTGGGTAGGTGGGAAATTTTTTGTAGTTTTCTGTAAACATTTCAAAGATAAATCAACTGAAAAGACGTGAATAATTTCATTTATTCAATTCCTTCGTCAAAACAACAAACAAACTAGCAAAAATCTATTTTTTTATTTTTTTCTAGAAGAATTTTGAAAAATAGCAATTTTTACGTGAAAATTTGAATTTTTGCCTGGAAGTGCGAAAAAAAGTGACTTTTGAGGGGGAAAAAGTAACCAAAGTGACCTTTCAGACGTGAAAAGTAACCAAAAGTGACTGCGGTCGAAAAAAGTGATCAACACCCTAAAAAAGTGACCCTACTATGATGCCTGAGAAAGAAATCATGGAATCGTGTATTGCTCGAGTGAAACGAGGGTAATTTTTTTCGAAAAATCAGGTTGGAAAAAAAATACTGTTTTCATTCGTTCTGAAAATGCTACTGTATCAACCTTATTTTTCCGAATGAAACGAGAATTAATACTTGGAAAAGTTTTTTTTTTTCAAAAACAAAATACCGAACTTTTTTTCAATTCTCCGTTCCTATTTTAAATAAACATGCTGAAAAAAGTTACTAATAAAAAAAAGAATAGTAAAAATGTGAAAATAATAATAGAATAAATATATGTATAATAAATTAGGAATTAAATCGGTTACATTAATTAAGAAAATACTATTGGTCATTTCACTGTTCAAAACTACTCATTAAAATATGTTCTAAAAAATTAGAAAAGAGAAATCGAGGGAGGAGGAGGAGAGGTGTGTATAAAGTTTACAATTTGACTTTCTGGCGAGTTTTTCGATTTCTAGAGTGAATATTTCATCTCTTCCATTCTTTCTAAGTCATTTCATTGCAGAAATGCTGCCCTTTTAAACATGGCATTCTAATGAAAAAAATTCGTATCCTTACAATATTCAATTTAAACAGATTTCTTCAGTAAAACTTCAAATATTCCAAAAAATTCAGTCAAAATTTATCGAAATAATCGTCCTCTTTTTTGATTTAAACAACGATTTGAGCAATTTTCATTCAATTTTATCACCTTAAACTGAAAAAATTCATAAATTTCAATTTCCGAAGAAAATTTAATGAAACGTTTACCTAGACCTAGACAGAGTTCGTATTGACTTGAGAAATAATTTTTAGAATAATTTGACAGTATTTAGCATATCGAAGTTTAAAGTTCGTATTCAGCACGAATTTATCGAGGTTTTGGCATTGTTTAGCATAATTTCGAATCTCAATTTGACATACATCCATAAATTGGCAAAATAGTCGATTAAATGGATGATTACTTATGGTCTCTGTTTGAAATTTTTTAATCAGATCGACTGTTCTTCTATACCTAATTAAAGAATAATAGGTCGATTAGGGTCATTTTTCAATCAGTTTCTATCCAGCTGGAATATTTTTCGTTTTTCAAAGCCTGACCTCTTTCACTACCTCCCTTTCTTTTTTCTCTAAAAATGTTATTAAAAAGATCAGAAAAATATTAAAAGATGTAGAAAGCAATGCAACTCATTCAATGAATCGAACACCCTCCTCCCCGGGTCAAAATCAAAATTTTGAGCAAGCCTCTTTAATAATTCAAACTGAATTTCCATATCTATTTCTCGTTGTTTTTTGAAATAGAAATTTACTTTGATTTTTTTTAATTTTATCAAACATAGTCGAACTCCATAATGAAAATTAGATCGATCTCATCCAACTAATTCAGAAAATTGAAAATTAAAACTTCTTCCTTCGTCTCTCTTACCCTTTCCGTAAGCAGAGGTTTTAAAACGCTTTGAAATAAGCTGGCCTTCCTCAAATAAAAAATCTAAAATGGACATATTTTTTTCAAAAAAATGCAAAACTGAACTTTTTCAGCTTCGGTTGTCGTAACGAACAAAATTAATTATTTTCTCGATTCCCATTTTTTGAGATAGAATTCCAGTAATTTTTCAATAATTACACCTAAATTATCCTTGACTTTTTCAAAGAAGGGAGGAGGGAAACTCTTCGTACATTGATCTCAAAAAAATATAACTTTTACCATTACTATGATTTCATAATTATTTCATCCGGTGATTTTTTAAACTTCAAATTTTCAGTTTCTGGCTACCTCCATCCTCTGCTTCGCTCAAACCAATTTCTTTCTTCTCGAGCAATAAGAAAACCAAATTATTCAAATCTCAGGCCACGAATCCATCATTTCACACTCAGTTTCATAGACAGCACTTTATCAAAACCATTTTCGAAAAAATTGGAATTACGCCATGCCGTTCAAATCCGACGATTTAGTAAATTTACACACCATAAAAATTCGAGAATTCGACGAACAACCATCTTCGACCCGTCTCAATACACATCTACATAAAAACAATTCCACCACAGATCCTTAAAAAAAAATCCCAACCCTCGGCGACCAAATTAACTCCAGACTCCACCGTGAAACCCCAAATGACACAATCGATCGATTTTATCGATTCTTCGTGCATTCGAATACCTCTCGGAAGACTGTAACGAATAAAAGAAGCTTTTTATTCACACTACACACGATCCAGGCGCATCAAAACAAATAAAATTACGTTTTTATCCGGCTGGTCACGCGGGAGGTCACAATAAAATAAAACCGACCCCACCTCTATCCTTTCCAGACCATCTTTACAAATCGTCTATGCTCTTCAATAATACGAATCGAGCTCGGTCGAAGATACCCGAACCATCTCTCTTTCGAAATTACCAACGAAACAAAGGATTTCAAGTTCGATGACGAAATACGCCCGAACACTTCCATCTTCCATCTCCAGCATCCAACCGTACTCGAACTTAGAGGAGGAAATTTACACAAATACGTACGTAGAATTTCTCAGCTACAGCGAAAATGTAATTACCTCGGTAAGGCGAGAAAAATCTCATTTTGATTCCATTGTAATTTATTTATTTTTTCGCCCCAACAAAAGCGTCCAGAGAAATGGCGGCGACACATCGAGCGATATTATCTTTTTAATTCGAATCTCGGCATGGTAGTGTGGAAGTCCGAACAACGTCATATTTTTAATAAACGTCTCTACGAAACGTTCGCAGAGCGAATTTCGACTCGTGCTGTACGTTGAACCGTCATCTTTCCTCACTCTAATTACACAGACCCCTTCTCCCAAAAAAATTGCACCCACGCGACATCTCACAGTCTCACGTCCGATCTGACATTGTCTCAATGTGAGGCTATCTCACTTGTAATCATCTCTAATCACGCGAATTAGAAATAAATTAAGATGCTGGCTCGAATCAGCGGTAGCAGCCGGGTTTATTGGCACAAGAGGAATATTCGGCGAGGAAGGAAAAACGAGTTTCTGCTTCGGAGGAAACCTCATAACAAGTAGTCGACTAGGTAGTGAAAATTTAACGCTCGTAAATTACCTTCTAGCTCGGTAAAAATTTTCATTTACGTAAAAAAAATCATTACGATTTACCATACGATGACCCTAGCTCGGCCACGCCGACCGTCCATCGTCCGATCGAACTCGACGGTGGAAAAAAAATATGGACTGATATCTCGCAGGTCACAATAACTCCTACGACTCCCTTGAACCTTTTGGTAACTTCTCAAGTAGTTTAGAATATCTCGTATATGTGTATAAAACGTATACAATTTACAACGAACAGCACGACCGAGACCTGCCGTGAACTTGTTCTTCGTGTGTTGATGTTCGCCAAGTAGACAAATTAAAAAAACCAGCCGAGCAGAATGGACTGAGAGAGGAAGAGAAAAAAAACAGACGTACAAGGTTGTACGTTGAACATCTCTGTACTGCGGGAATATTATGCTAAAGAATACATAAATACACGCTCCTCCACCTCGTCTCCCATCCAAATCATACTGCGAGTTCTTTGAACGTTTTCCTTTTCCTCTCTCCCTCGATTCGACCGATTATTCAGATAAACCTCCGGGTCTTGTACACCTAAGTACACCGAGATCAGGATCGAAGGGGCCAGGGAGACTAACGACTGATTTTTTATATTTTTATCGTCGTAAAAAAAACGAAGAATCTTCGAAATGTAGTAAAATTAACCAAACATTAGTACGAGTTTATTTTACTATAATGTTTTCGATGAAGACTATATTTCCTCAAGATGGGGAACTCGAATAAGAAAAAACGTGGTAAAAATAACATCCTACCTTCCTTGCCCCTCGTAGACCCATTCACAGTCGTATTTTCACCATACCCAAACAGGCAACCACCACAAGCCGTCAGCGAGATATCACATACACAAAGATAAGGTGTAAATGTACAGAAACTACGTTCGATAATAGAACATTACATTCGGTCACAGCTTTGCAAATGGTTCCTTGAATTTGAAAAATTACATAATCGTTCGATTATCCGATACTTTTATAGTTTCGGCCAAAACAGCTGCGAAATATTCCCTTCTTGGGGATTTTTTCACCTTCATCTCTCCAGAGACCCGAACCATATACAGTATGCTACAAAAGTCTTGTCAACGGTAAACACTTCTCAATATCTCAGAACTGAGAAGTGATACCAAGACGGTTCAAACGGCAATGTATTTATTTTTGGCAACAAGGACATTGAAGATGGATAATCAAACTTCTACCCCTTCATATAGGGTGCTCACAAATTGAGAAACCGGTTTGGGTCAAAAAATGGGGGTCTGTTTTTTTTTACCGAAATAAAGTCTACACACTGACACGATTAAAATGTGACATTTTTTTTTGAAACCGGTTCAGCAGTTTCGAACCAGTTGTCAATAATATCCGAAAAAGTGGAGATATGAAAAAAAGTTTGAAACAAAAGTTGTAGAGAATTAAAAAACAATTATTTTTTGTTCCATAACTTTTTTTTCATCTTGCAATGTAAAGAAGTTGTCGTACAAAAGGCTGGAGTGTTATTTTTGTGTTACGAGTCGATAACGAGTCATCAAAAAATGGATATATCAAAAATAAAGTGAAATAAAAGTTGTAGAAAATTATGAACTGAACATTTTACGTTCTGCAACTTTTTTTCCATCTTGCAATGGAAAGAAGTCATGGCATGGCACAAAGGACTCAAGTATAATTTTACCTTTTTTAACCCCTAACTCTTTTCCATTGCTAGATGTAAAAAAAGTTACAGAACGTGAAATGTTCAGTTTTCAATTCTCTACAACTTTTATTTCAAACTTTTTTTGATATCTCCACCTTTTTGAAACCGGTGCAAGATGAGCCCATTTTTCCAAGTTTCTTGGGTGTTTTTTTACAAGTCGATAACCAATTATCAAAAAATGAAGATATCAAAAAAAGTTTGAAATGAAAGTCGTAGAGAATTAAAAACTGAACATTTCACGTTCTGTAACTTTTTTTACATCTAGCAATGGAGAAGAGTTATGGTTTAAAAGAGAAAAAATTATACTCAAACCTTTTGTACGACATCTTCTTTCCATTGCAAGATGGAAAAAAAGTTATGGAACAAAAAATGATTGTTTTTTAATTCTCTACAACTTTTGTTTCAAACTTTTTTTTGTATCTCCACTTTTTTGGATATTATTGACAACTGGTTCGAAACTGCTTAACCGGTTTTTAAAAAACATGTCACATCTTAATCGTGTCAGTGTGTAGACTTTATTTCAATAAAAAAACCGGACACCCATTTTTTGACCCAAACCGGTTTCTCAATTTGTGGACACCCTATATAAAGGACTAGAAATTTGATTATCGATCTTCAATGTCCTTGTTGCCAAGAATACATTGCCGCTTGAACCGTCTTGGTGTCTCTTCTCAGTTCTGAGATATTGAGAAGCAGTGGCGTAGCCAGGGGGGACTGGGGCGATCGCCCCCCCCTATGGCCCCATGGCTTTTTTTTTCAAACATGATTTTTCCAACAAAATTCGCCTTCGCTTCGCTCGGGCAATATTTCACTATCTTTATTTTTTGAACACAGTATCATCCTTTCGATTTGAATCAATCAAATTTGATGAGATTTTCCTTCTTCGGATTAGTGAAATAATTTTCATCGAAATTTGGTTATTTTCACTGGTATTTTAGTTAAAACTTACTAATTTCTTAATCAATTTCCAATTCGTCAAAAAATTCAGTAATTTTAGCTAAATAAAAATCAGTGAAAAATCACTGATTTTCAAATAAATTTATTTCACAGAATCAAAAAGTTGGAATTTTACAAAAATTAGCTAATTCATATTTAGACAGTATAAAGTGCTTGTTCCAAAAATCCCTATAAATCTTTGTGTTACTGTTACAGTTTTTTCATTACACACCCGCTACCTCAGACTCAGTTATACGTACACTACAAAATACGCCATGAAAAAAATACTCTATATGTTTCAAAACGACCACAGAAAATTTGACAAAAAACTCGTTCTTGCCCCCCCCCCTTGACAAAATCCTGGCTACGCCACTGTTGAGAAGTGTTTACCGTTGACAAGACTTTTGTGTCATACTGTATTTAAACACGATTTAACGAACCGTATTCGGAATAGATTTAGGTAAACTGTCAAAAACACTGGAAATTCTGCCTCAAATGGGTAAACAAGATCGATGATTGTGCATAGTTTTGAAAAATCGCGATCATACCAACCTCGACGACGCAATTTACCCTCTGTCCAGATCTACCGGTCGATCTTGGATAATTACCTACGATATGCCCGTTTCTGTATTATTAGCAAGGTTTGTTCCTGCATCATGTACATAAAAATAGCATATTGATATCGTTCTTCGGTCGATATAAATATGCGAAAAATTATTATCTCGCGAAGGGTATAATACCGCGAGTACTTTATAAGTTCAAGGCCAGTCAGCTCGCAAAGCCTCTTGAAATGAGCGAATAAAATTCATCCGCTATGCTTTTCACTGTATCCCTCAAACGTGTACCTACTTCATCAATCTAACTACGCTATGAATCGTGCTGCTGCCGTAATTGTTTCGACGATCGCTTCACGCAATACCATCGTAATGCAGAATAGAATAGTGAATATAATAATGGATAGTGATACTTAATACCGATTACCGACATCTACGTAATTCATTTCTGTTTCGAATCCTTTGTCTTTTTTTTTCACTGTGGATGCACAGAGGGACCGAAGGAAACGATTTATAAATTTTTATTCCGACGAATTTGCGAAAAATCCCCAAATTAGGTTGTTATTTCTATTCGTACTTACTGAAGTCGTTTCGATTCGTTTATTATGTTCGATAATACGTATGTAGTTCGATATAATGGTCACGTGAAAACTCACCTGAAACATAAATAATACAAATTCGCCATTAATTTTCATCCAATTAGAATCAATCCGATACTAAAATTAGGTACCTTAATTAGTTTAAATTAGACGAGTTGAAATTTCATATAGAAAATGAACTTAATTATATTGCATCAATTGGTAAGTTGTTTATCGCGTTCACTTTTTAGGGGAACTCGAGTGTGACCAGATAAGTTCGGTGGCGTTTAAAAGCGAACGGAGGTGTGGCTGTGAACATACCTTTTTCAGGCCAGGTGATAGGCGATGATGAAATCTGACAGAATATTCAAACGAATAAAATAGATTCGAATTGCGTAAAAATTGAAAAAAAAAGTAAATGAAGTTGTTTGAAAATAATCAGAATCATCGAACAAGGCGATTTCATTTCACAATTACGTGAAAATTGAAAAAAAAATTGCTAAAGAAGTTGAACAAAATATTAAATTTGTTGGAATATCAAATTCGTAAAAATGTTCAAAAAAGCAAAAAATTGTAAAAAAAAATGACAAAAATTTTAGAAGTCTGGAAAATTATTCAAAATAAAAATGCAACTGGTTCGAAATGAAGAAAAAATAATAGAATTACATAAAAACATTCAAAGCAAGCATACTAGGTTGGGGAAAAAGTAAAAATCATGTAAATTTGATAAAACCGCAAAAAAAAAGCTTAAGACATCAGAAATTGAAAAAAAAATTCAAAGTGGCTTCAAATATCACTAAAACTGTTCAAAATGTCGTAAACCCCATTCAAATTATAAATGGTTCAACCTTTTTAAACGAAGTTATCAATGACTTCAAAATTTATCAAAAAATAGCAAAACACACTGAAAATAAGTATCAGAGAAAAAATAATTTTTTTCAATATTTTGATGATTTTGGTGACAGTTTTTGAATTTTTTTAGGCAATTTTTCAGGTAAGAATCGTGGCTGGTGTCACCAAAACGACAAAAAACTGAAAATTTCCAACTGAACTGAATTTTTTCAAATTTTTTTCACGTAAATTACAATTTACCTGCGATGTATTCAAACTGCAAATTTTGTATTTTAAAAATCCGTATCTACATCTTTGACAATGGTGACCTATCTCCCCCCCCCCTCCCATCAGTCTTGCCATACAACTTTTTGTAATATTTTCAATGTTTCATATTTTTCAACTTTTGCACATAACTTGACCGTTTTTGTTGTTTTTGGAATACTTTTTATTAAATTTTCAAAATTTATGGTAAAAATCGACCATTTGAAAAATTTCAATAATTTTTTGAACAATTTTTTTCATTTCAACTCGCACATTTTAGTTCATACAGAAATTAAAATTGATAATTCAGTCTTTTCCACGTTGTTGTGTGTGTGTGTGCGGGGGGAGGGGGGAAGTTGAGGCTAATATCTCAATGTATTTATTTTTCGATCCTGATGCAACAAACAACAAGTACACTTTATAATCAACTTTTGCCAAAATTTATTGCTTTCGACATTTTTTTTTCAAAAATGCGTGTGATTTTTGAGATTTTATAATTTCCCAACCATATTTTTGAAGGGAAAAATCATGAATTACTCTCGTTGCTCAATTTTTGTAAAATTCCCGAAGGATTCGTTCGCTGAGCTCTCCCCTTCCTTCCTCACTATTTAAAATAATAATAATCAGAACAATTTCACCTAATTGTAATTTTAAAAAAACACAAGTCAAATTTTTTTACCAATTTTTAAAAAAATTTAGTTTCATGTTCATGTTTTTCTTTTTTTTACAAAAAAATCTTGAATTTTCAACAATTTATTTTTGTTAAAATTTCGTTTTTGAAAAAATCCATGCTATTTTTGTAGTTTTATGATTTCAAATCTTTTGAAGAACAGTAATCATAATGTATTATTTTCGTTGATTAATATGTTTTGTCAAATTCTCAAACAATTCGTTTGTCCACTCCCCCTTTCCCCACCAAAGGATCATAATCAAACACTACACCTTTTTGTGACCAATTTTCATGTTCTTAGGACTTTCTGCTCTTTTAATCAAAACTGTGAATAGAAGAAAATTTTTTCATTGGTTCAGCAGGGCAAGCTGTTTGTACACAAATTTATAATAATTAGAAAAAAGAAACCAAGATCAAAAACAAAATGACCCAATGGGTCAACTTCCACTCAAACTGCAAAATTAAAATAATTCAATCAAACCTCATAACTTGCCCGAAAAAATCAAACAGTCTTTTTTTCAAATTTCGAGATCAAAACACCGCTCAATTTTTCTGACATTTGAATCTGTCATCCTAAATCCAACGAAATACGACTCACGAAAGAAAAAAAAAGGGGAAGAGTTAAATAATGTACATAAAACACTCGAAATTTAAACATTTCGTTACACAAGGATACACGCGTAAATAGACAACAACGAACGTATAATTAATTTCATAATTTATAAGCGCAGCACTCTCTTATTACGTGCAAAAGATGGAGAAAAATTACACGAATTACATCACATCGAACGATTTTATTCGTCAAACGAGTCTAATTATTGTTTTGTATTCGAATAAAACAAATTCCAGGTCGAATTACAATTTAGCATGAGGCCATTTCACCCAGAAAATCTTGGGATTTCGGTTTTTCGAACACGTTTTTATAATTTTTCCATTACGACAGTGAAAATATGGCTCTTCCTGTGCATTCCGGGGGACCGGTTGTGGCTGTTGTTTTCAATGATGTACAACAATATCATGACATCCGTAGATATCGACGACTGCGACGCGACGACCGACGAGTAATGGAAAGGACGATTTGAAATAATAACAACAGCTCACAATACGTGTGTACTTGAGTAATACACGTACTATAGATGTACTACATGCGTGATGTTTTTTTTTTTTTTTCATTCTATTAAACGACCGACGAAGCGTATTTGATTGTGATTATTTAAATATTCCCTTTATATGGATGGGCTCCAATATACGAAGGGGAAAATTACGCTACGAGTATGTCAGCGATCTTGCCATGTTGGCTATTTTTCATCACGACCAGTGGCACATTTAATAGTCAAAACGAACCTCGAATTTGCAAAATGATACATAAAAATCACCCAAAATGTGCCCACTAAATTTACCATTCTCCAATTTCATTCTCAATCCTCTCGAGTCGTCTACGTATCTGCTGCAATAGAAACTCGAGTACGTAATCGAAATCAACCGGATGAAAAAAGAAAAAACCATCTAGAACTAGATACGTAAATTCGACCGCGATATTCGGTCGCATCGAAGTACATGCACACATCCAATACCTCTATTACGTCATCGCGAATGCATTAGAGAAAATTCTCTCGTATCCGCTTCGCTATCACCTTTTTTTTGTACTCTCCCGCGACGGTGGACGTTCCATCGACAAAGCAAATAGCCGCGTCGTCGTCGTCTTCTCTTCGTCATCGTACAGAAAAACCGTCGCGACGCGATGCGACGTCGTTTTTAATATTCACGTAATGACGTATATTACGTTACTCCATATTAAGCGCAAATACGCGTTTACGTCGTAGGTACTCGTACAATCAACGTTTTTCTCCTTTTTCTTTCTCTCTCTCTTTTTTAATTGGACGAGCGAATATATTTATACGATGTCAAACAACGTAACGCCATCGTCGCGTCGACGTCGAGAGAAACGTCGACGAACGACGTGAGTGTAACTCGATACCAACTTTTATAATTTGAAATTTCTACAAACGTATAGAAAAGAATTGATTTTTCTCGTAGTTTCCAAGCGAAGATGGATGAAGGACGTTCAGGTGATGTTGATTCGCGAAACTTATTAGTTCGGAATTTGAGACCTCGAATTCTGAACGAGTGACGAAGGAAAATGGGACTCCAATCAAGTGCGATTTTGAGAGAATTTGAATACGATTTGGAAAAAGCGTACTTCGAGAGCTTTGAAAATAAGAAACAATTTTAATTCCAAAATTGAAGACGATTTTATTCTGCTGTGGAGCCATTTAAATTGGAGTACTGGAGAAATGTCAAAATTCACATGTGAGCTATGAAAGGGTTAAAAAAATGATAAATCAACACGTGAGGTAAAAATTTCAAAATTTGAATATCCAATTTGAAAGTTTGGTTTCAAGAAATTTCAAATTCATCATAACATGAACGGGTTTTTTGGAATGGTAGTGAGAAAAGGGATCCAATTATATTTTTGATAAGAGATTCCGGCAAATAATTCATCTGACTTCTTTTTAAAATGACCAATAAAATTTTATGATAAAAATTGATTGGGAGAGGATCGAACGTGAAGCCAAGAGTAGTTTCCTTTTTTCCACTGACAAAATTGAATTTTCATCAGGAGGGTTGAATCGAACTGGGGCAAGAGAGCACCCCCCCCCCATAGTGGCAAAATTACTTTTTTTAGTGAAGTATCCTCCTAAATCTGAATCAGTCAAATTTTTGTAGAATTCCGTTTTTCTGAATCAGTAAAATAATTTTCATTGAAATTCAACAATTTTTTACTGATTTTTCAGTCAAAATGTCATAGTCAAATTTTATTTGTGAGAAAGAAATCAGTGAAAAATCACCGATTTTCAGTGAAATTCACTTCATTTATTCAAAAAGGTAAAATTTCATCAAATTTAACTGATTCAGATTTAGAGATATCAAAAAGAGTCTACGTCAATTGCCTGTTGCCAATTGCCCGCGGGGACAATTCCTCGCGATTTTATTTCGTGCGACGACAACTGCTCGCAGCGAAAATTGCCCGCAACAAAAATGAAATTTCCCGCGGGGACAATTCCTCGCGATTTTATTTCGTGCGACGACAACTGCTCGCAGCGAAAATTGCCCGCAACAAAAATGAAATTTCCCGCGGTTAAAATATCGGTGTTTCACGAAATTATTTTTAGTTTTAAAAGAAATGCTATTCTCGAAACGATTTAGGTAGTTTTAAAAATCTTAAAATTATTAAAAGTAGCTACATACCTATATGAGCGAAAAAATATTCGCGACACGAATAGAAGTAACACTGGAAAAGGCCCCTTTCCTCTCACAGGTTCAAAATATCAAGTACCGAATTGAAATGTTTGAAAAATAGTCATTTTTTACTTTTTGAGTATGATTTTTCAAAATAAAAAATATCCCTTCGTTCATTCTGAAACATCAATTTTTCTGCTCTCACTACAATTTTTTCGATGTCTGCAGATCTAAATAAGATTTGAATGAAGAAAAGTTGGAGAAGTGGTATTATATTGAAGAGTTTTCTAAAATACAGGAATGTTTTATGTAAAGGGAGAGACAATTATTGCTCGAAGAAGGTTATGGCAAAATGTGTCGGAATCGTTCGAAGAATAAAGTTGAAAAGATCAAAAAATATTTTTTTCTGAACATGTGCTCGCGGGAAAATAAAGTTATTTTCATTTTTGTAGATTTGGTATTTTAAAATTATACCTAGGCAGTCGTTCAAATTAAATATTATCTTGGATAATTGCATAAGACAAATTTTTTCAGTGAAGAATGAATTTTTCACATCGTGCAATTTTAACCACGAGCAATTTTCGTCGCGAGAAATTTTCGCAGCATGCAACTTCAACCACGAGCAATTTTCGTCGCGAGAAATTTTCGCAGCCTGCAACTTCAACCACGAGCAATTTTCGTTGCGAGCAATTGAGGGGCTTAGTTCCAAAACTCACTTTTGCCAAAAAAAAATCGATGTCGTTTTTTTTGCAGATTTCGATTCAGTATGAAAAACTGAACCAGAATCCGCAAAAAAAACGACATCGATTTTTTTTGGCAAAAGTGAGTTTTGGAACTAAGCCCCTCAATTGTCGTCGCACGATATTGAGTCGCGAGAAATTGTCCCCGCGGGAAATTTCCCGCGGGGAATTGCCCGCGGGCAATCGTCCACGGGAAATTCACGTGATACCTATCAAAAAATCAGGTGGCCGGAAAATTTTCGAGGAAATTTAAATTTTTTGTAAACCTTGGAAAGGAAAAATAAAAAAATTCGCTTCAGTCGGGTAAGGCCTCGACTACCAACCCAAAAATTCAAAAAAATTGCCTTTTTATCCAGAACCAGATTTCATAGACATTTTCTGCTGGAGAACATTTTCATCGCAAATCAGGGAATAGGAGTCGACTCCGGAGTCGAAGCAAACTGACTCCAAATTGACTCCGATCAAGCCGGAGTCAGGAGTTAAGGTCTGAAATTGACTCCGAAGTCAAGGTGGAGACAGGAGTCAGGGTGTGAGTTTGAATCCGGAGTCAAAATTGAGTCAGAAGTCGAGGTCTGAAAGTGACTCCGGGAGTCAGGTGGAGTCAGGGGTCAAGTTTTCAATTTTAAAATACTCCCAACAACCCCCTTGTCGTATGTATGACAATTTTGTACAGTTTGGATTGGTAACACTGCTTACTAGGGGATGATGAAATGTGTACGTTTTAGGCGATAAGATGTTCGTTGGTTGTTGGTTAGAGGCATGGTAGTTTGTTGGAGATATGTTTAATTAATAAAATAATTATGAAAACGTAATTATTCCGCCTTTATATTTTGTCATGGTAGCCGTTCGTGGTTAATTGTATGTATTCGTTATTCGTTTTCCGTTGGTAAAAATTCGCGATCTATAATGTCAGAGAATAGAGATGTCAATGTGCCGGTGTTCGACGGGAAGAATTTTCGGGCCTGGAAATATCGTATTTCTACAATATTAGAGTCGAGGGATTTAATGGAGTCTCTTGAAGAAGAGGAACCTACCGGCGATGCAAATGATAAAACATTTGTTGCAAAGTTGGAAAAATGGAGAAAGGCGAATCGGCGGGCCAAAGCTATCATTGTAAGTGGCTTATCAGATGATCACTTGAGTTATGCCCAGGGGCAATCTACGGCGAGGGAAATGCTGAAGAATCTCGAAAACGTGTTTGAAAATACTGGCTCTTTGGCTCAAATTTTAGCCAAGAGAAAATTAAGCGAATTGAAGTTGAAAGAAGGCGGCGACCTTATCAGCCATTTAGCAGAGTTGGATCGTAGATTACTGGAACTGAAGGAGGCACAGAAAGGTGACGAGGTCCCGGAATTAGATAAGGTGAATTATCTGCTGTTATCGCTTCCTGATAGTTATGATTCGGATTCAAAATATTTTGATCTTCTCGATGAGAAGACTCTTACGTTGAATCATGTGAAGCAAAAGTTGTTATTAGATTATTCGCGAAATCGTGGAAAGGCGGTTGAAAAATGTGATTCGAAAGTGGAGGCCTATAGTACTGTTCGTAATGATCGTGATAATAATATTCGTGGTGAAAATGCATCTTATCGTGAGAATTCTGGCCTATGTTATAAATGCAATCGTCCGGGTCATATTGCGAAAAAGTGCTGGAATAATGTTCGTGATAATAATAAAGTGATAATATGTCATTTTTGTGGGCGAGAAGGGCATAAAAAGCCCAAGTGTCGTGATTGGCTCCGTAAAATTGGTAAATCTGAGAATGCTAAAAATTATGGTTCATCTGGCAGCTCCACTTCAGGTTATAGGAATCACAATGGTCGTAATGTAGCATCCGGTTCAGGTGAAGATAAAAAGCCGTCAAAATATATCAATGCCAGCATCGCATGTGTGGGAGAAGTTCAGGAATCCAATAAAAAGCAAGCTGATAGTGTTTATGTGAAATGGTTTGTTGATTCTGGCGCGAATTGTCATTTAATTAATCGTAATGATTTATTTGTGAAAAGTATTAAACTTAAAGAACCTCTTACCGTTGGTAATGCTAAACGTGGTGGTGAAATGTTGGCTTATGAAGTAGGAACGATGTATTGCATGTTTAATTATGATACTGGATCTACTGTGGTAGAATTTACTAATGTATTTTATGTACCAACATTGAACCATAATTTATTATCAGTTCGAAAATTTCAAAGAGGGGGTATTGAGGTTATTTTTCCAGGAGGTAGTGATTATGCCCAATTTATTCATGATAATGTTGTATTTGGTAAAGCGAAACTTAATGATATTAATATGTTTGAAATCGATCTAGTTGTTAATAAGGAATTTCATGTACATGGTAATTTATCATCGGTAAATACGGGTAATATTGATTTATGGCATCGTCGTTTTGGCCATTTGTGTTACGATAATTTAGTAAAAATGAATCATGATGATGTTGTTGAAGGTTTCGATTGCAATGGTAAAATTGGCGAAGGTCAATTGTGTGGTACTTGTGGTGAGAGTAATTCGAAAGAGTTGCCATATAAAAGTAAGCGGAAAAGGGCTGAGAAAGTATTAGAAATTGTGCATTCTGACGTTATTGGTCCGACTGGTGAGAGTTGGAGTGGGGAGAAATTCGTAGTTTCGTTTATCGACGATTATTCAAGATTTGGTGTTGTGTATGTAATTAAATCAAAGGATGAGGTTTTTGATAAATTTCTTGAATATAAAGCTCGTATGGAAAAATTGACTGAGTGTAAAATTAAGGAGATTAGATGCGATAATGGGACCGAATATCGTAATAAAAAGTTTAAAGAGTTTTGTTTGAAGGAAGGTATTAGTATGCCTGAAGGTCCGTCATATACGCCTCAGCACAACGGTGTGGCAGAACGTTTCAATCAGACGTTGGTTAGTATGGCGAGAGCGATGCTGCATGAACATAAAGTCGATTTGAAATTTTGGAACGAGGTGGTTTATGCAGCAAATTATGTTCGAAATAGGCGTCCATCTGTAGCGATAAATAGTAAAGTACCGTTCGAGTTGTTCATGGGGTATAAACCCAATGTGTCAAATTTGAGGGTTTTTGGTTGTGAGGCTTACGTTAGGATCCCAGTTGCTCGTAGGAAAGGAAAATTTTCTGCTAGAGGTTGGCAAGGAATGATGATTGGTTATTGTGAAACGGGTTATAAGATTTGGTCAGAGAAATATGGTAATGTGTATATTGCGAGGAATGTGCGATTTAATGAATCAAAATCTGGTATGGTTCAAGGGGAGAGTGAGGGCAATAATAAATCACAATACGTCTTATTTAGGTTTGATGATGAGGATGAAGGTAAAACTGAAGAGAATAAGAGTGATTGTGAGAATGAAATTGAAGAAGTAACCCGAGTCCGAGGTAGAAATCGTGATAATTTGTCTTCGAGTGAGAATGAGGTTGACGAAGGTGAGGACGAGGAGGTTAGTAGTATAGAGGAGGTACCTAGGAACGAGAATATGTTTAATCGTGGGCCTGGAAAGAGGAAAGTGAAACCTCCAGAGCGGTATGGATACGAATCGTATACTTTTGAGCCGATATATGCTATGTGTACGAATATAGGTGCTCCAAGAACGTATGAGGAGGCTATGGCAAGTGATGAGAGGGAAGAATGGATTAAAGCAATGAAAGAAGAGTTATCTGCGATGGATGAAAATGTGGTATGGGAACTTGTCGAATTACCAGGAGGTGAGAAAGTAATTGGATGCGAATGGGTGTATAGTTATAAGTATGAGAATGGCGTACGTAGGTACAAGGCAAGGCTTGTTGCAAGAGGTGATAAGCAGGAAGGAGAATTTAAGCCTGAGGATGTGTATGCGCCTGTAGCTCAGCAAACTACTATTCGTACGTTTTTATCGGTTGTTAATCAGAAAAAGTTGTATATGGAGCAATGTGATGTTAAAACAGCATTTTTGAACGGAGAGTTAGAGAGTAAGGTGTATATGAAACCTCCTAAGGGATTAAAGGTAAAGAAAGGTCTTGTATGTGAATTGAAGAAATCGTTGTATGGTTTAAAGACTTCTTCAAAAGCGTGGTATAAAAAGTTGCACGAGTTATTGATTAGTTTGGGTTTCAAGCGATCTCGGCATGATCCTTGTTTGTATTACAAGGTTGTTAATGGTCGTGTGATTTATATTGTGATTTATGTCGATGATTTGTTGATCGCTGCTTCAGAAAAGGGTGATATTGATGATGTTTGTAATAAGTTGGCCAAAGTGTTGAAAATAAAGCGTTTAGGGGTTCCGAGAAAGTTTTTAGGATTTGCTATTGAATGGGATCGTGAGAAGGGTGTTATGAAAATCGATCAGAAAGAGTATACGGAAATGATCTTGAAAAGGTTTGGAATGGAAGATTGTCGTCCTATTGGTACTCCTATGGAGACAAATTTTGAATTAAAAAAGGATGAAGAGACGTACGAGCCAATACGTGAACTGATAGGGAGTTTGTTATACTTGGCGAGAGGAACGCGTTTTGATATTATGTTCCCTGTGAATTTGTTAAGTAGGCATCAAGAGAAACCTACACAGAGTGTATGGAAGGCGCTCAAGAGGATATTACGTTATCTAAAGGGTACTATCGATTATGCGTTATATTATTATCGAAATCAAGATGTGAAAGAGTTAGTAGGGTATGTCGATTCTGATCATGCGACTGATAAGGAGGATCGGAAATCGGTGACAGGTTTTATTTTTGAAGTTTTCGGAAATGTTGTATGTTGGTCAACGAAGAAACAGACTGGTGTGAGTAGGTCTAGTACAGAAGCCGAGTATATAGCTTTGAGTGCTGCTACTGCAGAAGGTGTTTGGTTAAAGTATATATTATCTGAATTTGGTATCGTATGTAAAAGGTTTATGATGTATGAGGATAATACTAATACTATCGCTGGTGTTAGGAGTGATGAAAACATGAAATCTACAAAACACGTAGAAGTACATCACCACTATGCGAAGGAGAAGGTTCGAGATGGTACGATTGACATAAAATATATTAGGTCAGCAGAACAGCCTGCTGATATGTTGACGAAACCTATATCGTGGAATCAACTAGATAAGTTTAAACGTTTTTTAAATCTACGTTAATTGTACCTATTGATACAATAATTTTACGTTTGTGTAACGATATGTTACCTTTATTTTCGTTATAATTGTTTTATGTTTATGATGTACAAAATTGAGGAGGAGTGTCGAATGTTTGACAATTTTGTACTGTTTGGACTGGTAACACTGCTTACTAGGGGATGATGAAATTCGTTGGGTTTATGTGTGAGGATGTTCGTTGGTTGTTGGTTAGAGGCATGGTAGTTTGTTGGAGATATGTTTAATTAATAAAATAATTATGAAAACGTAATTATTCCGCCTTTATATTTTGTCACCCCTCCTCTTGTATTCAAAATATTGTGAGAGATTGCACTCGGATAAATTATTAATTTATGGCTGATTTCTATTCCCTGCTCCGGAATCGGAGTCAAACTAACTCCAAATAGACTCCAGAGTTAGGAGTCAAGGTCTGAAATTGACTCCGGAATGATGGTGGAGTCAGGAGTCAACTTTTTGCATGACTCCTATTCTCTGTAACAAATACTGAATCGGTAGTCTTCCCTTGGAGAAAATCCCAAAAAATCAATTGCCAGTACCTAAGTATAAATTTTTCCAGAAAACACCCAAAAATCGATTTTCCACGTTTATCAGAGATTTTTTCCAACATAAGATCCTGCGACAGGTTTAATTTTCAAAAAATTGGCACCGGAATCGGAACAAGTACATTCTGAGTTGAAGAATCGAAAAAATTCTTTCTAAATCAGAAATCTTAAATTTTTGAGCTCCTTACACTCACTACGTCTAAGAATATTTTCCTCAAAATTTACATCATTCATCTCCATCCCAAATGTAACAAAATTCCAAAATTTGGCTGGAGCAATCCAAAATTTCCCAAAAACACATTAAATCCATCTCAGACATCAAAATTAAGCGAAAATTTCCCATCTCACAATTTGAAACACACCAGAAAATTTCTTCAAAAATATAAAATTCCATCAACTAGCCAAAAATCCAACAAGTGATTTGACACACTCCAAACATCTAAACCTCGTCCCAATTCTTTCTCGAGCCTTTTCGGGCCTCTTGCGTCCCCGATCGTAATTCCATCGCCTTCAATGATTCTCGTCTTGCGTCACCATCAATTATGTATTACGGTAATTACACAGCGGGCGAGAGAAAGAGAGCGGCAAAATGCCCAAAACGAAGGAGAGATATTCGGAAGCGGACGATACTGTCATCGCGCTATCGTCATCTCCGACAACAATCGAGAGTGAAAACGTAATCATAACCGCAGCGTAATTCCACGCGAGCCTTGAGGCAATCTTCGACGCGGTGTCGCGGAACAAGCACACAAACATTACGACTCTTTGCTCACGGACTAGTAACGTCCATCAAGGATTCTTTTCCTACTTGTTCCAATTAAATCGATACCGCCAACATTGCACAAAAAGACCTCCGCTGCTCCATCCTCAAAGAAAAATTTCTTCTTTACAAACCCCTCTTTTAACAGCAAAAACAAACACCATCGCGGTGGCATCATCTCACAGCAGTAAAATTTCACCGAATTACCAATACCCTTTGCATCATCGTCGCAAAAAAAAATACACAAGAAGCTAAGAGACCGCTGGGTACATTTTGGTACATAGAGAAGCGAGAAAAAAACAACAGATTCTTAACCTTAGACAAGACGACACACCGAGAAGAAGAAAACGCTCGTAGTAAAATAAATCAAAATCATCGTTTCGTACGGTACACGCCGTTGCCACAACACAAAAGATTCCGAAGCACATGTTATTAATTTGAAAAGCGGCCCATCATTATTCTCTCGTATTCTTTTCAAACCCATTTCCAACGTTCGCGTATACTTTTTCCCTTTACTCGATTCTTTCTTCGGAGCCTACACCAAACAATCCTGCTCCTATTAGTATTCTCTAATAAATCATCTTTCATCTCGTATATTTTTTTCTCCTCTGTGACGAGCTCGAATCTTAGGTCAAATATGCGGTCGAGAGAACTGTTTTAAAATATGTTTCAAACAAGACACACGAGATGATGAAGAAGGACGAGGGCGCGACGTCGAAGACGACGGAACAGAAACACACAACGAAAGGAAACGTATACCACCATCGTGTAGACGTAGAGTGGCACTGCACTGAGAAATGCTTCATTCTCGCATCTTCATAATATAGAAGAACCTGCAACCTTATGCTCCCTCGCCTCCTACTCTCACATCTCGATGGATCGACGCTGTGCCTGTATCTCTCACTGTACCTAACCATCCGAGGAGAACACCAGCAAAAGAACCCATTAAGAAAATCTCTAGACGAAAGAACGCCGCTCTATACGCTCCAATCTGACGCACAAGGACATAGAAACCAGAGAGAATCGACCCGATAAACCGATTCGTCGTCGGATATTTTTTCTCAAGTTAATGGCGTAAATCCGCGATCAATGTGTGGATCTTGTTTCGAGGTCGACAAAACACAGAATTACTCGGATAAAGGTTCGAAGATCGTTGAGAATCTGCCGGATTTTTTCCAACGTGTTTTTTCCAATTTTTCGTTGTTTTTGGAGTTGCATGCATAAGGAATTGCTCAGGAACTTGAAGACTTATGAACTTTAAGATTCGTCTGCCAGACCTTTAAAATCCATCAGTATTTCAGCAAACTACAGAAAGTAAATTGACAATTGAGAGGACAAAAAATCCAGTATCTCAAGTAATGAGGTCGCAAAGACAGCAAAACTGTAATAACTGGGGGTGGGAGGGGGAGGAGAAGATACGTACGTGACTACACAAAAGAAACCAGAAAATCAAACAAATGAAGTACCTACTCTAATCTCAAACAGATAAATCTGGAGGAATCTTGCCCTTTTGAATCAACTATGTAGATAAATTTCAACTGGAAATCACAGATTTTTTCAATCAAAATTCACTGATTTTATTCCAATAAATTGGCCAATTTGATTAGAAAATAGTAAAGAAGAACTGCCGATTTTCAATAAAAATAATTCATTTCACTGACTCAAAATTGCAAAATTTTGACAAATTGAAAGTAAGATCAAAGTTTCAAAGCATTACTTTAAAAATCACCTAATTTTCGAAAAGAAATCTTCCAAAAATTCTTGGGAAATTTTTTTCGGAAAAATCACGTTTGATAAGTAAAAAATTGCTATACTTTTAACACTATATGAAATATTTTCGATTACACAAGAGGCAACTGCTCTTCTTTGCTTCCTTCAGCTTCCTTTCGCTGACTCCATTGACCTGCTTGAAAGGAGCGAAAAGTGCAAAATTCTAATAAATGCGAACCAGTTTTTTTGAGATTGAAGAGGAATGGAGGGGAGGGGGGATTTTTAAAACTGAAGGCACTGATTTCGACTTTGAGACTCAACAGTTCCAATTTTCAAAATGAGTCTTTGAAGGGAGGAGGAAAGCAGAGGATAGAACTCTTAAAATTTATAAAATATCAAGTTGAAAAATGAAAAAAAACTATAATTTTTGAAAACACTGATTTTGATTTTTAGAATAACCAGTGCTGATTTTTAAAATTGGCGTTAAAAAGCAGAGCAGGGGCAAAAGAGGATAAAAAGGTTCAAATTCAAAAAATCTAATAATTTATGTTAAAATATGTTGAAATGTCAATTTTTCAAGAAACTTATCTAGATTTCTGAGTAATTTACCCCTCGAAAATCAAACTGATCCTTCTGAGAAGCAACGAGCTCATCACACGTGTATAAGGAAACTGAATTCCCATCTCAAACTTGTTAAGGGAATTTTTGATCACAGAAAAACAATGTGACGTGCCATTTTTTTCCTTTCTAAACACAATTTTTCGAAAAAAATAGTCTTCGATCCATTTGAACAGTATCTACGTCTTTTTATCCAATAAAAGTTCTTGTATTTTGAAACATTGTTTTAAAAACTGTAAATTTCTCATTTTAATGTTCACCCCTTCCGCCCTTCGGTGATTTGAAATATCCAAAATATTTTAATAAAATCATGAGTTCATAACTTCCTCACATTAACCAATGATCAAAAAATACTTTCAACAATCCAAAATTTATTAGTGAAGGTTTTTGTTTCAAAAAAAAAATCTTTCGTAATCCTACTTCAAATCCAAGTTTACCAGGTAAAATCAGCAGGACTATTGGTCGAAAAAATTACGTTTGAATCAGAAAATTTGCAGAAATGATGGCTTTTGTTCAGAAAATTTTTTAAAAATTACACTTGGGTCAATTTTTTCCATTTTTTTGCCTCCTCTTCCTCACCACTGATCCCAACTTCACTTCTTTTCTGCGTTTACAAATCAGGGTGTCCATTATATTTCGGAACTGATTTTTCCTGACTTTTCCAAACCAATTTTTCAAATTTTTCCAGACTTTTAAATATGATATTCGCAAACCAGAGAGGGGGGAGGGGAGTTTTTGCGTGATCTACTCACATCCCGAAATTTTGCATAAGAATAATATAAAATGCATGGGGTCTAACCATTTTTTTCAGAATCACTAGGTACTTTTTACCAGATTTTTAGATGTTCCTCTCCGGGCCAAAAAAATATTCAAATTCAATTCTTAAAATTTTTGAGCCCACCCCACAAAAATTTGAAAATTTGAATTTATTGCAGAAAAAGTTTCAAATAAAAAGAAAAAACTAAGCATTCAAAGCAAAATAATCAAGTTTTGAAAATGAAACAAATTATACCAGGGTGTCTACAAAATCAAACGAATAAAGATTCAAAAATTTCTTCACATTTTATGGCCTAACCCCCTTCCCCTCCCAAAAATGAAAAACACATGCCTCAAATTTATAAATTCACTTATACATTATACGTGTTGAGCCCGAGCGGATCGAGGGCGCATATTTTTGCAAAAAAAGATCTTCAAACGATGAAAATTTACCACGGTTTTCCAAAACATGGCCAATCATTTCGTGTTCTGTTTCATTCCCTCCATTTTTTTCATCAACATCATGGTCAAGAGCATCTCACAGCTCATTAAAAAGTAAATTTCCGAAACACTTAAATTTTGAATAAACTTTGTAGAAAGAGTGTAAATTACCCCGAGCGAAGCGAGGGCGCAATTTTTTGAAAAATTTAAAATAAAATAAGCAAAGAAACACTTTTTCAACTAATTAAAGTATCCTTTTTTTGGATTTTCAAAAAATTCCAGAGAAAATTCCAAAATTTCCTGACTTTTCCAGACCACCAAAATTCCCTGACTTTTCCGGGTTCTCCAGAGAATGGACACCCTGCAAATACAACTTAACGACTCCTCATTATGGAAATTTTCACCCAATTTCCAAAAACAGCTCGGAATCGACCCAGCAGACGGAAATCAAACCAGCCCATTCTTCCCCAACTAATTGACAAATCGTGAATAAAAAATCAACTCAGTACCGTCGCCACTCCGTATTACGCACGGATATCTCGTACACCGTACAAAAATACACGCGCAAATGACCCACCAACCACAGGAAAAAATCGTTACAACTTTTCCACACGCATGCAACACACGAAAGAAAGAAAAAAAAACAGAATAAGAAACAGAAAAAAAGGGATAAACATCCAAATTATCGTTACGTCAAGAAACCACGTTAAAACCCCCATTCCGTAGTCTTGGTGCATTGCATGCTGTAATAATGCAAACAATAGTTCGAGCCTTTTGGCGCATAAACACACGACCCATTACAACCAGATATACAAATACGGGCATGTGAACCAAAAGTTGATGTCCCTGGATGTGCATAATGTGCAGTCTGAAATCAAGTACCCAACTACCCTCCCCTATGTACGTCTATACCTGATTTGAAATTTCTACTCGGCTATAGAGGCAGGTACGCACCCAGTACTTCTCTTTCTAGCTTAATATCATAAATGCACATTGCACAGAGATTCGACGACCGCTGCACCTTTTCTCCCCGGTCTCCTCTCTTCTCCGGGTACTTTGCGGTCGAGATGGAAATTTTTACTCCGTCCGATAAACCAGTTCTCGGTTATGCCGATTGATACCTCCGTCGAATACGACGCGTAGAGGTACGAGGAAAAAAATTCTTCGGTTTGAAATATGTATTAAAAATAACACGTCGAGAGAGCGTTAAACAAAAGAGATTAGAAAACGCGCCACGCCGGCGTATTCGCTTCGCTTGTAAATATTATGGAAATATAAGACGCATTTCGCTATACTTTTTTCATCCCCTCGGCCCGCCGGGCCCAATCTTTCTTTCAACGCAGCTTAACCACGAATAACAAATACGCGATACGTAAGAAAACACAAAAAAACAGCTTTACCGGGTTAAAAGAAGCGTAACGATGAAAACACCTCCGATACGGCGAGCTTTTCGTCGTGTGAAATACCTCAGCAAGTACGTTGGCTAAGTACGTAAGCGTCGATTAGTAGATTTTTCTTTTTCTTCCGAATGTGAGTGACCTATTATCACTCGTACACATCGACCCGATGTAAATAAGAATTTCAAATAGTCGTTCCAAGGTCAATATGTTTAAAAGATATTCGTATTAATAACCGCACCGCGTACAAGCATTGTAATCCCCTCTCCCGGCTCTGAGCCATAAAAGAAAGGAAAAAATAAACTCGCAGCTCTATAATTAGGTACTTGACAAAATTTCATTTCAAATTGACTCGAAAAGCTACCCAAGGCGTCTAAAAAAATTTCATAAGAAACAGGACTTTGGCAGGGCATTTTTCAAACATATGACTACTTTTTTTAGGGGGAGGTGTTTTTCTACACTATTTTTTCGACGCAGGCATTAAACAGAAATTTTGGGACAAAATAGTTACTTTAGTCACTTTTTATCAGGCAAAAAGTGACGTAACTTTTTGAAAAAATTGACTAGTATGTTGAAAAAAGTGACTAATTTTTTGAAAACGTGACAAATTTTTTGAAAAAGTGACCAATTTTTTGAAAACGTGACCAATTTTTTGAAAAAGTGACCAATTTTTTGGAAAAGTGACCAATTTTTTGGAAAAGTGACCAATTTTTTGAAAGTGACCAATTTTTTGAAAAAGTGACCAATTTTTTGAAAAAGTGACAAATTTTTTGAAAACGTGACCAATTTTTTGAAAAGTGACCAATTTTTCAATTTTTTTTCCAAAATGATACCCCAAAGAATTAATTATTTTGACCAATTTTTCGGAATTTTATAGACTTTTTACGTAATGATATTTATAAAGCATGGGGGAAGAAGGGGGGGGGGTAATTTTTTCGAGTGATAAGCTTACAACCCGAAATCGTGCATCAGACAAATTATTTAAAATGCATGGTGTTTAACGTTTTTGTTTTGTTTTTTTTGTTTTTTTTTTTACAACAAACTATGACAGATTGTTGACCAAATCATACGGTTGAAAATTCGGAATTTTCCGCGCAAAAATTTTTAAAACATTTTCAAAATTGATGCTTCTCTCTCCTTTTTAAAAAATAAAAAAAAAAACGTGTTCCTCAAATTTATAAATTGCACGCAAGCCATTGCAATATTCAGCTTGCCCCAGTAAATAAAAAATTTATGAAGTAAAATATCGATTATTTTGTTAAGATATATTTATTTACTAATGTGTTGAGCCCGAGCAAAGCAAAGGCGAAAATTTTAGCGAAAAAAGACCATCAAAAATTGAAAATTCAACACTTTTCCCTCATTGAGAGTTTCCAAAATGTGACCAATAATTTCAAATTCTCTTCCATTTCCTCTTTTTCATTTCCAACATCGTAGTCAATGACATCACAACATACTTTTTTCATCACAGCTCATTAAAAAGTACGGTACCAAAAAAATTGGATTTTAAATGAATTCTGTAGAAAAAAAAAAACAGTATAAATTACTCGCGAGAATTTTCAGAAAAATTTATAATTTGATGAACAAAGCCATACATCAAATATAATTTTTATTTGTAAATTAGGTATGATCAACAAAAAATGATGAATAGAAAAATTTGTAAGGTGTGTAATGATTTGACCCGAGCGAAGCAAGGACGAAATTTTTTGAAAAATTTATGAAAAAATGAGCAGGAAAGCACTTTTGGATACCTACTTTTGGATTTTTGAAAAAAGTGACTCTTGAACGAAAAAAGTAACCAATAGTGACCTTTTGGCAAAAAACGTGACTTTTAGTGACCAAACTTGAAAAAAAGGGGACAAGTCACTAAAAATTGACCTCTGTTTAATGCCTGGCGACGTGAACAAAATCATTGAAAAAATTTTAAACGACGTAATTTTGAGATTTTGAAAAATGGAAGGGAATAAGTTGAAAATTCCAAGTTTGACTGAAAAAAAAACGAGAAAAAATCAAGAAATTTCGACATTTTTGACGAAGAAACATGGCCAAAGCAGGACTTCCAGAACTGTTCACCATGCTACCAATTCGATCGAAATTTTTCTTCGAAAGCTGCCAAGAAAGACTCGGCCATAGAGGCAAATGGCCTGCAATGTCGTAATCATCGTAATGGAAACCGCAAACACTGCGTAGTAAACAGCTCAAGAGTTGGAGAGCCCCGGTCGTCGTGTGTAATGTGTAATGACCACAGAGAACGCGAATCACGCTGACAGAACAAAGAACAAGGTCCCAGGTATACGTACTGAAGAGATGGATAGAAAGAGATAATCGTAGTATCGTGTCAGAAGCCTTCATATAACATATCTTTCGAGAAAAGAACAAAGCCAGCACGGTTTGGACCCGTCTATCTGCTCCGATGTACAGGCCGGACAGAACCGAAGAGGAGGGAGCAAAAAAACGATCAAATCTTTCCAGAATGCTCGTATCGTTGCGAAGAAAGCCGGCCATTTAGCATCGTACATGAAAAAAAATTCTCGATCCAAGACAACATAAGGAAGTATTCAGCAGAAGGTGAATTAGCGCAAATACCGAACAAAGAAGGACGATAATGAGTCACCGACAGAGACAGAAATAGAGAAGTATCATATGGTCGCAAAATACTCTACGTACATTCGAGTACCTGATTATACGCAGCCTTAAATATACCGAACCAGCTAACAAGTCGAACATAAGAAATACATAAGGTAGTTGGATACAGATAGGTACCTATTAAAGTGATAGGAGGTATACGATTAATAGTATGGTACTTTTATTGAAAAGTATCGCGATGACAATATTGACTCATGGGTAGACGAGCTCGAATCAAGGTTATTAAATACGTAAAGAAAAACTCTACCGACGTTTTCAAGACACGTCCATGATACCCAAGTAGGTAGATAGGTACAATCTACGTATAAAACATTATGTTTATCAGCCGATGGCTATTACTATGTTTTTTTTCCTCCTCTGTACGATCGATGCGATGGGTACGACGTATAAAAACCAAGTGTTTACCTACTACGCCAGAGAACGAGGTACCCTACCTATGCCAACGATTACATAGAATAAGCTTTCTGTATATCTAACCTACCTACCTATCCAATGATAAGTAAAAACGTGATGGATGAGGAATACCATTGACATGAAACATACCATACGTTTTTTTCTCTTTTTTTTCAGGGTTTTGCCAATTACGTATGCTACGTGAAGCAAGGTCCCCATCAATTTCGAAAAATAAATTATTGAAAATCGACGAAGCAAAAAAATCTATCGTGGAATTATTTTTCGCAAAAAAATTAAGAACGGGCAATTTTTCCTTCAACAAGGTGGCCAAAAAATTTCGAAATTGAGGTATGGACTTTTTCAGGATTTTTGCAAGATCCCAAACGAAATGGTTTCAGCTCCCCACCTCCCTTTAAAAAAGTTGAATGAAGAAAAAAGATTATTTTAGGCAGGATGTTTCTCAAAAATTTTACGATTGTTTTGAGAAGAGCTAGGGAGCAAACATTTCTTCTTCGGGTGAAAAAAATCAATTAAAAAAATTCAAATAGGTAAAGGAATTCCAAAACTCTGAAAAAAAGAGGAAAATAAATTTAAAATTTCCAAGTTTGACGAAAAAAAAATTAATAAAATTTCGACACTTTTAACAAAAAAGCAAATCTTGCAGATACACCTTGATTATTGATATTCAAAAGCCATGATATAGGCATTTTAAATGGATCTCAACCAGTGGCATTTGAAGACCCCCTCCTTCCCATCATTCAACAATTTTTGAGAAAATTTCAAAATTCTTCACACGGAAATTTTTCCTTGAGTAATGATTCATTCTGAAATTCAAATATGGCTCAACTATTTATAATTAGTGGATCGACGCCACTTCACCAATTTTTGAAAAAAAATTTAAATCCAACCCAAGAGAATTTTTTCAAGCTACGATTCATTTCAAATTTGATTTCAGTTTGATTTTTCATAAGAGATTGAGAGAAGGGGAGGGGGGTTCGCCAAAAAATCACTTTCAATCGTCACGTTGACATTGACCTCTCGAAATACAATAATTTGCCAATTTAATTCGCTCAATTAATACGATGATAACAGCTGAACGAAAAATTACAAAACCGGTTTATTACGTGTGTTTTTGACCCCCAAACAACGTACCTACAATTTTCTTCGAATTTTTTTTAACTCGGGTTTTGCCACTAAAAAAATAGCCAAACATTATGATAATTCAGAAAATTACGCTGTAATTTCAAATCAACTGAGCGTAACATCATTCAACGTTTAAAACGTGCTCCTCTTATCAGGTGAAATATCAACTCACCTGCGGAATTTGTCGTTTTCAATGAATCAACTCCCCTCCCATCCTCCTGTGCCATCCAAGGGAGGTTCAAAACCGTTCAAAAATAGCCAACATTTTAAATAATCAATTACATCATGATGAATTAATCATTTTCAATTGAAAAAATTCTCTAACAAGTATCAACATTTTTCATCCAACTTACAACTTTCATATCAAAACAACGAGCAGAGTGGAAAAAGTTTATATATAATTTTAAAATTCCAAAAACCACTATAAATGAGCAAACTTTCATAGTCATAAAATTTCAAATAAATTCTGTGAAATTAATAATGCGTTAAATTTGCCCAATTTCAATATCTGAAGAGGCTGTATTTTGTGAATAATTTCACACTTAATAACTTGATAGCGAACTAAATCTCCATAGATCAAGTTTATGTCGTCCAACTGGAAACTTTGTTAGTACAGGATTATTGAATACTGAAATAAAGTATTGATTATTCTCCCCCCCCCCTCAATAACTTCTGAACGATTTTTTGGAGAAAATTCAGTTTCTTTTCAAACATTTCAAAATAAACCAATATTGATCGAGGAATTTTAGTACCAATTGAAAATTTAAAGGGCTAATGAAACACTACCAATGCAGCAATGACCCCCCCCCCAAAAAAAGATCTCAAAAACTCATTTATCGATCGATTTTGAAGAGAATTGGGGTTTTTTGTTATTGCAACATAAACATGGGTAATACTGATTAGAGAGCAAGGCCAATCCAATTGGATGAGTAATGGGGCTTCTTTTACCTCGAGGGAAGGGGGTTCCTCCGAAAAAGATCGAACATGGATCGTAAAATTTTTCAGCTGTTTTAACTCCAGAGCAAATCTCGAGGGAGATGGGATGGGACCCTCCGAAAAAGATCGAAAATGGATCGTAAAATTTTTCAATGTTCAAAACTGGTCATTTTGTATTTTTATTTTTTTCAAAAAAAAATTTCTGTCTTCATAAAATATTTTTATACTCGGAAAATCTTTTCAAAAATTACGTATTTTTCAAATTTTTGACATAGGCACTGCTGCCGTCTATATAATTTTTTCTTTCCTCAAGAAAATCAAAGGAATTTCAACAAGAAATTTTCTCGTTTTCCAACAAGGTTCGAACAGAAATTGAAAATAAAAAATTCGTACTTTTTTCGTACATTTTTGAATCGAAAACTTATTCGATGCCATCAGGGATATTATTTTTGTTTACTTCGTTGATCAAAATTTCGTATTTTTCGCAATTTTTTCGAAAATTACAACTTGCGCAAAAAGTCGATGTCTGAGTTCGTCGCTATTTTTATCTTCATTGAAATTCTAGTTAGAAAATTTTGATTCGAATCAGATATTTTGGGGTCGTGGCGATTTCCCATTAATTTGTGATACGAATCAGCATAATAATTTAAAAAAATGGCATCGAGTCTGAAAGGAAAGAAAATCAAAAACGTCATCAGACCCAAAATTAGTCCCTCTAATTATGCTAACTTTAATTCGTCCCCGGATTAAAGATTATTCTCAATTAAAATATTGAATGGTGTCTGAAATCACTTCCAGTGACCCCCCCCCTCTCTCTTCCACCCTCAATTTTACACCTCCTTCTCGGAACAATTTTGAAATAAATTCAGTTCTTTTGTCACTGCAAAAAGAACAAAATATTGATTAAAAATTGAATGGGTCCATGAAACACAATGAATGCCGCTCTCTGCCTCCCCCCTCCCCTTTCCAAATCGGAAGAAGTAAATGTGTTTCAATCTGACCGTGGAACAAATTATTTTCTAATTCCATCCTCTATACGAAAAAACACGTCCCATTGAGTCAGTCATTTACACAACACGTGGCAAGACGAAGACTACACAGAACAATTCCACCTCCTAAGTGATCGATTTCCTCATACCAAAATTTATTCATACGTTTATTACCTATGGATACGCAATATGACGCAATTGAAACGAAAATTCGGCAATTTTCAGTTACTCATCTATTTCGTAATTTAGCTGACATTCGTTCGAATCACTTGAACGTACTTTTCACAAAATTTGAAATCACTCTATCCCTCAACTAACTGAACCCCTAGCACATAATTCATCTCAATTTGAACTTGAAATATCCATAATCTCTTCAAGAATTTCACTCTTTTGTAAAATTTTCACTCGTACAACCTCGATTCTTTGTCCCAACCAGATAAACAGGGTAAGGGGGAAAACCAACATCGCCCTGTTAAATCTGCCTTAGGCCACAACCAAAAATAAAGGTAAAAGGTACAGGGAAAAAATCAAAGTATCATCCGGCGATTCCTTTTCGGGTACCTGGTACCTGGAAATTCTTTTCAGTAAAAAATCTAGCATTCGTGAGATGTTCTCGCTGTGAAATTGTACGCACCACGACCATCAGCACAAAGGAAATACCGCAAAAGGGAATTGGAATTTACTCGCCCTGTCATTCGGAGAGGTCTACAAAAAGGCGGACAACGAATAACAAAGAATTAAAATGGTAAGCAATTAAGATCACGAGTCGGTCGCCTCGGTATCGTTATTGGCCGTGATAATGATTATTCTCACGTTTAGAAAAACCACGCAGGAGAATTTTTCTCGCCAGGAAAATCATTTTTATCGATCACACATACGACAGAAACAAAGCAGCGACGATCTCGCGTAAGTTTAATCAACTCTGATAAAAATTCAAATCAACTTCACACGATTCTGCATCTCTTTCCGATCCGAATTACCGAAGATGTTTTCTTTTTCTTTATTCGATCCTGCGCCGCCTTCGAATAAAAAACCACGCTACACACAGTATAAAGTAATGAGCGTGAAAGAGAGAGTGGTGGGCCGAACTTTCAAGGTCGCGATTCGTTAAATTTAAGAGCAAGTCGACGAGTCGACTGGCACGGCTGATGGTAACGGATGAGAGGTATTATATCATTCCTCAGTGTGGTCTCCCTGACAAGCGTCTATTCCCCCCACAGCTGATTCTCTTTCCGACGATCATCGTGCTTTGGCCGTAGTACTCGTCTCCGGTCCTCCGCAGCCGTCTCCATTTAACAACGCACGTTCGCCGGAGTTCTTGCCCTCCTACCATCTCCCGGACGAGTTGAACGTCGACAAAGAGTGCTAGCAGGGTCTCCGACGCAGTGTATTTATACGTACCTCTGTACAGAGCTACGAACATACATCGCGACCCGTGTGCCTGTGTGCGTACACATTTTATGTTAGTACGTAATACGTATGTATAGATACGGCGTGAGCAGCATCGTTGAACCGAGTCATTACCTTGATGGAACAATGCCCTAACACCGTACCCTTTCCTCTTCGATTATAATTGCAGACGGTTACAATTCTATGTGATTACCATCTGGAACTATATTATTCGAAAACGCGCCATCCGAGCTCCCAACAGTCCCAATATCGCCGCACAAGTGGAATTTTCGGAAAACTTTTTTTCCTCTCGCCGACTCGGTATTTTCTCAAAACACCTTGCTTTGTACGTTGGCGTATGTGTTTTTCTCTCATTTCTTCATCTCCGTTCGAAATGAGTCCTGGGATCGTGCTCGGCAAATACCACGCATACAATTTTTCACATATTGGAAAATCGACTCGGTCTCGCGAGAAAATAAAGAGGAAAAAAATCCTATATAAAGAGTTAGATGAAGAAGGAATTCAGCCTTTGCACCGTGAACGTTTCTCGATTCGACTTTCAGCGTCGTATAATCTTATTCGCTCGCCAAAAGTAATACGCCAGATTGGAAAATACATCGATAAGTGCTCGCTTTACGCTGCTTTTTTCTAGGTTAGATATACAATACACTGAAGTATAGCATCGGCTTCTTGAAACAGAAACGAAAATTATCGCGGTTTAAATGTAAATATTTAGATTTCGCCGAAAATAAAACACCTTCGATAAAACCGCCATTCGACACCTGTATTGCCCAACAGATTGCGCCCTCGTAGCAGCCTTCTCCGGCTCGTATATGGGTTCAATTTCATGAATGGTATCTTTTTATCCACGCGAGTCGAAGGTATCGGAGGCGATAAGGATTAAAATTAATTCCCACGGATTACAGCGCGTTCAATCGTTTCAGAAGGCATCGTTTCTTTAATGGCTAATTCCGGCACAAGCCAAAAATTACTCAGAAATACAGGAAGTGAAAAATTGGAAAAATTATGCAGTGTTCGAAATATTGTTTCTGGTTCAATTTTTTTTTTTATTCAACGATATACAGGAAAACTGACTGATTAAGTATCCTTATGAACTATTCTTCGAGGATTCCAACTAAAATTGGTCGAAATGGTGGTCCTTGGCCTGAAGCACGACAATTTTTTAATTTTGGCAGTCAGTTTCAAAAGTTCGGGCTTTTCAGAGGAATTTCGAAAAATTTCTAAACAAAACAAAATTGGTTGCGTCCTTGATACCCCAAGTCAAAACAAATAAATGAAACTGAGCGCAATTTTCGTATAATTATTATCAATACTGATAAGGTTAAAGATAATGATAACCTCAATTTTTTTATAAATAGATACAGAAATTTAATTGATAAAATAAAACTTGAAAATAATTTTCTTCTTCAACCTCCTTCAATATTAATGATGGACAAAAATCGCATCAATTTTTTTGGTTTTTGTATCGAATACCTAATCCAGATTCCAGGGACACATTCAATTCCTTCTTGAAAACAATAATTCAATCGATATTTCCATTTTGAATTTCATCTCAGAAGCTCAAACTCAAAACTGGCATTAGCCAAAATTCTGACAGTGTGATACCAGGGCCAAGGGCCATCACTGAGGCCATGTTTGATCAAAATATCTGGAGTCAGTTTATGAGCTTTCTTGTCAAGATGTTTCAGGTTTTAGAAGTACTCCCTTTTCGACTACCCTCCCCCCACTCCATCACAACTTTTTCCAGCGGTATAAAACAAATGAAAGATTATGAATAGTTCCATATTCATGATATACCCCCCCCCCCACACACAAAATGATGGATTGTAGACAATCGTTTACAGGGTGTTTAACAAAATTTGTTGAGCGAAAAGCTTGACTTAGCTTGACCTTTTGGAATGACTTTTTCGAGTACCCCCCCCCCCCCCGAGTTATGAGTCTGTACGCCGGCCCCTCCACCAAAAAAAAACAATATATTATTTGTGTGCTTGTAGCTATTTATAAAAAATTAAAATTTTAACAAACATTAAATTCAAAAAAACGTAATTTTTAATAGCTATATTTTTTAAAAAAGCTTGACCTTTGGAGTAAATAAGGGTAAATTGGTCAAAAAGCTTGACTTATCAAAACATCTTGACCTGTTAGACACCCTAGTTTATCATAATTACAAAAATGGAATAAAATATTTAAAAAGCTAAAAAAGTACACAACAACAAAGATGGATTATCACTGAAAATTTCAATTTTCTTGAACAATTCAAAAAAAATTCAATGCGAAAAAATTTATCTAAATTTGAGTAAGAAAACGTTAAAATCGATAAAATATTTCAAAAAATTGTAAGAATGTCTCATCAATTAATTCATGAAAAAAGTAAGGAAAATTTATACAAAAACGAAGAAAAATATAAAAATGTAAGAAAAATTTCCGAGATTTTCAAGAAAATTGAAGAGAAATGTCACTGCACAAAATTCTGCAAAATTTACTCAAAATATCATAAAAATCATTCAAAATTTATGGAAAATTGCCAAATTTTGACGATTGCAAATGCTTTTGACCAGTATGTAAGCATTTTAGAAAAATCTTGACGAATTTTGGCAGCAACTACAACAATTATTTCATTTTGAGTAAATCGAGTTGACTAAAAAATTATAAATTAAATGCAAGACTTCTTCAGAATTTCTACAGGACTTTCAATGATATTTTAACACACCCCCCCCCCCCCCCCCATTTCCGCAAAAATTGAAATATTCTCAATATTTTGTACACCTAATTTTTGAAAAAATGTCATCAACACCCAGAGAAATAACATACAAGAAAAGCTTTGTGATGTTTTCAACAGTTTAAAACAATCCGTATGGAAAATTCAATCAATTTCTACAGCATTTTGGAAAATATTATGAAAATAAGCAAAAATGAAGCCATGTAAATGGACTTAGAAATCAAGTAAAAATATGCTATTAGATGCCAGGTAAAATATTAACACTGATGTAAGTCATCTTTTCAAAATCGTCTGAAAAGCGAAATTTTTCAAGAAAATAGATGCTCAACTCAAAAATTGACACTAGGCTAAAATAATTTGGATGCTAATAAAAGTGTGAAGATTCCAAATGAAAAATTTTTGAATGATAGGTCGCCAATATTGATTTTAGGTGCAATTTTAATTCATTTTTTCGTCAACGTGGTGTCTACCGGATCTGAAAGATGAAAATTCTTGCTATTTCATGGATTTTTCTTGGCTTTTCATGCCATTTTTCTTGCATCAAATTTTCTCAAAAAAGAAGCCTTTATCCTTCGATCAAAAAATTCAAGGGAAAAGCAAAAGCAAAATGTGAAAATTCATGCTTTTCGCCGTAAAATCGTTAAAAATTTTGCTTATTTTCTGGTTTTTCTAGTTTTTTTTGCCAATAGTCATCATGGACAATTGAAAACATTAATTTGATTGATTTTTCATCAATTTTTACCTCATTCAAACTAGAAAAAAATTAATCAAACGAAGGGAGGAGGACGAAAAGAAAATTAATAATTCAAAATTCATCTTCGAACGAGCCAAACTTCACCTCTTGTTACTTTCAATTTCCAATAAACTGAACAGAGACACTTCGCAGACAAAGACCAGGTCCCATCTTCCAACCAGAATCCACTCCAACCGGACCAAACCCTAAAACCGACTCTGCTGCAATAAAAATCGCAATCAAACACTCAAGTGCTAAAAAACCGCCGCATAACAGATATAGACATTGTAGCGAACCCATTAAAACACAAAGTAAACCGCCATCGTCACTACCCAACGTATCAACACCTTTCGATCCATAGCTGCTTATTATACGAGTGGTTGCAACTGACGCTATCGCTGACCCAGCCCGGCAAACGTATCGGAAGCGTCATCCCATAAATTAGAAATAACGGTTCGGAAAAACCAGCAGTTCGGAGGCGTTCGCGCCCTACGCTACGTCCAGTGATCTTTGTGAAAAACAAGAGTCAACTGTGGCCAGGTTGCTGTCACATCGTATAAGTAAAAAGCAACAGCTGTCGTGTGAAGGTTGAAGAAATTTTTCATAGGATACGTTACACGCGGTTATGTAAGTTTACGCTTGTTGTTTCGTTTTTCATAATTAACCGCCCCCTCGGTCCCAATTCAATTAACAGCAAGAAGGTTCTAGTGTCCGACAGATCGCGCTGAAAAACATGTAGTCGTAATTTAAAAAATAAAAGTGTGTAGATAAATGTACCTACATTGTATATGACTCCTTGGAGTATCTATTAAATATTCACGTTTACTTTTTTTTTCAAGGGTACGAGCACAAATGAGGAAAAAATGACGCTCCAACTTTTTAAATTTCATTTCAACTGTTAAAATTCAACTAAAGTAAGTTTAGAGATGATGGCAGAGCTTTTCAAAAGCCAAAAAAAGTCCTCTGAAATAATTCCATCGACAACTTCGAAGACTAGAGTCACCTTATTTTCTGAATTATAAATCAGAGAAAATTATCGAAAATCACTGAGAAGCAGTCAGAATAGGAGAAAATCAGTGAATTTTTTTACTAAAAACAAATCATTGGAAAATCAGTAAAAATTCACTGAAAAGTCAGTAAAATTTCTGAAATTTGCTGAAAAATCAGTGAAAACCTTTGAAAAATCAGCAAAAATTTGCTGAAATCAGTGAAATTCATTGATTTTTAACGATTTTTCACTGATTACTCAACGAATTTCACAGATTTTTCAGAAAATTTCATAAATATCACTGAGTTTTCAGTGAATTTTCACTGATTTGATTTCAGTGATTTTCTTTCACTGATTTGATTTCGTGATTTTTTCACTGATTTGATTTCAATGATTTTTTCACTGATTTGATTTCAATGATTTTTTTACTGATTTGATTTCAGTGATTTTTTCACTGATTTGATTTTAGTGATTTCCTTTCACTGATTTTTTCACTGATTTCCAGCGATTTTCTTTTACTGATTTGCTTTCAGTGAAAAAAAAGTTCACTGATTTATTACTGTACTGCAATTCTGACTGTTTTCACTGATTTTTGGTAAATTTCACTGATTCAGAAATGAGAGAGTACAAATTTTGGAACCAATCAACCGCCTTCATACACTCTCTTTTTTATAAATCAGTGAAACTTATCGAAAATCACTGGTAAACGGTCAGAATTGCAGCACAGTAATCAGAGAAAAAAATCACTGAAAGCAAACAGTGAAAAAAATTGCTAATGAATCAGTGAAAATTCACTGGTAGGTCAGTAAAATCTCTGAAATTCTTAGAAAAATCAGTGAAATTCTTTGAAAAATCAGCGAAAATCCGCTGAAAACCAAAAACTTTTGCCAATTTTCCCTGTGCTGCAATTCTGACTATTTATCAGCAACTTTTCACTGATTCAAAATGAAAGAGCACCTTCGAAAAATGCCTCCAAATAGCCACTCCTTCCACTACACTTGAACAAACACCTCGACGACTTCTGAACCGATTCCAAGAACCCTACGACATCGTCTTCGTCACCAACACTCGAATTAAAAAATCCCAAGGTTCTTACTTCTTAACTCTTCTTCATCGAAGCTTCCAATGCCACCGGGACTTACCACGATAACGATGTTATCTCACAATACAAAATCGAATCGTCGATCTCATTACAGAACACACAATACAAATCTGGGAATCTTCGACAACGGAGATAAGAACCGTCACGACACAACACAACTCAACACGACATCTCGGGACAAAAATACCACGAAACGAATATCGATTAAAACGTAGGTACACAACATCTACGTAGTACTTCACACTTTAATGAGAAAAATACACACCAAATAGGACTCCTCGAAGACCTGGACGACATCTCGCCGTATCCGCGTCAGCATTCGAAAATCAACGATACGAAAAAAATCTTACAACGAAAACTAAATATTTACGAACCGATAAATTTTATTTATTCAACGCGTCGCACCTCGCACCGCGATGGTTTACTTATCAAAAGAAAAATGGCTAGTTTTAAATTTAATATCGAGGGTGGAAAAGTTTTTCCAACGTCGAGCTGCCGATGCCGGCTTTATCGGTCTCCGAGGAATTCGCCAACGCTACTTTTCTTACCGGAGCCTTAACGGAAATTAATTCTCTACACGATGAGGAAAATGGTCGAGAAAAAATACCACCGCCGAGAAATCTCTCTTTTATTTTAGCAAAGAAAAGAAAAAGCCCGCACGCCGGTATTATCGCGCCCCAAACCTGCTGCTTTATAACGAGCCGCAAAGCTACAGCACCGAACGCCCTTCCACCCCCAGCACCACACAGTCATTCCCGAGAAGAAAAACGTGTCGCAAAATTTTGATTACATAGTTAAAAATCTTTCCTAATTTAACATTCGCCTCCTTTTTCTTCGCTTCCTACCTCGACTCGTCCTCCAGCCGGCGCAAACGTCCGCCAAACCGCCATCCACTGCAAACTTTACATCATCTTTGCGAATAATACGAAATATTAATTCGACGTTCGAATCGACGCGACGCCGGCACCGCATTCGTGGTGGTTGAAATCAATATAGACGACGAATAGAGCTAACAAAAGAATCATCCGAATTGAAATTCGTCAAATTGAATGAAACTCGAATTAATAGGAAAAACATGCCAAACCGAGCAATACTCGAAATCAAATTTTTAACCGTCCAAGGTTCATTTTCCCATTGAGAGGAAATTAAAATTTCTCTCATTTTTCAATTTTGACCCGGTAAATTGATTCGAAGCGTTTATCAGTCGTTCTGGAGTCTCCAGCGAAATTCTACGTTGTTCGAAGAAATTAAAAACACCTCCATAACAGATGAAAATAGAACATCAAGCAATTTGAAAAAACTTGGTTAGCACATCATATCGATGCTTTTATTTGACCCCACCTCCAATTTACAGAAATTCTAATGCATCGATCGGATTTTCAATAACTAAAATTAGTATCAATTGCACTGTTTTGAAGCCTTCAAAGTTCCTGCAGGAAAAAAACAATCTGCTGGGGACTTCAGAATGACTCAATAAATTATTGAAACGTTTCCCAAGAACTGGAATGTTGATTTTCCACTGTTCTGACTTTTCAAGCAATTTTTAAATCACTGGAGAAATATCTGAATTCTCTGGAAGTTTCAGTATTTATTGGAGTGCCAAGGATTGAAGTTGATTGCCAAGTGGATTGAAGCCATTCGTGATTTTGTAGAGAAATATCGAAGTCTGGAGGCTCTAGAAGAATATTAGAAGTGGGACAAAAATATTTCCCAATCACATGAATCCCTGGAGAACGATCGACATTTTCTGGAAATTCCAAAATAATTCAAAAATAATTCCATCGAATTCCAGGTGTTCTGGAGCAATTTATAAATTACTGGAAAATGACTCCAATCGATTTCTGCTTGTTTTGGAACTAACTGTAGTCTGCTGGAGAAATAGCAAAACTTACTGGAAGCTCCAGAATGATTCGAAAGTAATTATGATTGATTGACGAAAAATTTCCAAGAATAAAAATTGATTTCTACAAGTGCTGGAGCGATTTTTAAATTGCTGGAAAAATGTAGAAATCGCTGAAGGCTCCAGAATGACTTAAAAATAGATTCTATCAATTATTTTCTCCTGGAGGCTCCAAAATGATAAAATAATGATCCAAAAATGATCCCAATCTATGTATTATCACATTATCTTGAGAAAAAGATGGTTTTACATCTTCTGAGGTTCATTGTAAGCCCAAATGAAATATCAAAATTTTCTGGAGGCTCCAGAATGTCTTGAAAACAGTTCCAATTGATTATTATCACATTTTCCAAGAATGAAAGTACATTTTCACATGTTCTGGAATTTGTGGTGTCGGAAAGTGGGGTACAAGGACTGCATTGCACCCCCACCCCCCACCCCCCCCCATTCTGGCGTAGGTGCAAAGTATCATTTGCACCCCTCACCACCACCCCCCCCGCATCAATAGGGATTTTCGAAGGATTAAAATATGAAAAAAAGGTTTTTTTGGGCATTAAACACTACATTCTTTCAAAGCTTCGTCCTCGCTTCGTTCGGGCGTGGAAAAAATCACAATTGGATGAATTATTTGAGTCATCGAAAAAAGGTTCCTTTTTTGCTCCCTCCCCCGAAAATCCTTCTGTTATTCCAAGTTTTTGTACTTACTTTGCACCCTCCCAAAAAAAAGCTTCCGACGCCACTGTCTGGAACTATTTAAAACTTTTAGGGGAAATAACAAATTTTCTAGATCCAAAAATGACCAAAGTGAATTTATACACCTTCCGGAGCCATACATAAGTTCCTGGAGAACTATCAAAATTTTCTGAAGACTCTGAGATGGTTGAAAAATAATTTAAATCGATAACCATTGTATCCTTCAATTTTAAATTCGATTTTCATGTGTTTTAAAGCAATTGATAGATTTTTAGAAGAACTGGAAGAACACCAAATTTTCTGGAGCCTCCAGAACAACTCAAAATAGTTCAAAAATAGTTTCAATCAAATTGTATTGCATTTCTCAAGAATTAAGGTTGATGAGGTCGATTACAACATGTTCTAAAACACCATTCGTGAGCTCCTGGAGAAGTATCAAATATTTTTGGAGACTCCAGGATGACTAAGAGCTGGTTTCAATCGATTAGCATAACATTTCCCGGACTAAAATTGATTTTCACGTGTTCTAGGGTTTTTGGTATTTTTCTGGAGAAATGTCGAAATTCGCTGCAATCTCCAGCAGTCCAGAACACCTACTCTCTCATTTCGAATCAGTGAAAAATCACTGATAAACAGTCAGAATTGCAGCACAGGAAAAATCAGTGAAATTCACTAATTTTCAGTGATTTTTCACTGATTATTTAAAGAATTTCACTGATTTTTCAGTGAATTTCATAAATATCACTGAGTTTTTAGTGAATTTTCACTGATTTCCAGTGATTTTCTTTCACTGATTTGTTTTCAGTGAAAAAATTTCACTGATTTTCTCCTGTGCTGCAATTCTGACTGTTTCTCAGTGATTTTCGGTAATTTTCACTGATTTATAATTGAGAGAGTAGAAAACACTTTGGATCTGCTTGGAAAATAAAAATTCCAAAAATTCTCAAAAGCCAACTCGAATCTGTCCATTTATAATTTAATTTTCGTCTCAACTTCCCATCTACTCCAGTTATCTTCAAATTAACAACCTCCAAGTGGACTGGTTCCCTTCTCAGCTCATCAAGACAATCTTCTCCAAAATAAAAACACACAAAAAACTGCGCAAGGAAATGGTTCATTAACTCACAACTCTGTCCGTCTCCACCTCAACTCCTCGTTCGTTTACAAATGAAAATCAACCAAGGCACACACATACGAAAACGAACGCAAATACTCCAGAGAACTCATACATAAATACTCACATAACCTCCTCCATCGTCGCCCGAATGGTAAACAACGACGCTATTAATTGCGTTTAAAGTTGGTTTTATTTCCTTTACATACGTATCCAGCTCTGACTCGACGAGTGGGTAGATGGTGCCGGCTCCGATTGCACGGACGTATCGAGATGGTCAAACTACTTATTTATCTCTCCACCGCATACACAGGGCCGGACGACCCGATGGAAATTTCTTTTCTTCGATTTCGTAGCTATACCTACGAAATTCTTTGTCTGCGCGCATTTATCGAGCCAACTTCACCATATATACCGATACATCCACATCCAGGTGTCTCGAAAGCAACGTCGGGCAGACGGAAGACATACAAAAACCTTAAAATATACCTATCTCCTCTGTCGTGTCTAACAAAGCTTCTTTCTCTTCCCCTGCGCGATTCTAGTCTCGCTTCCTCTCATGGTAGCCGTCGCCGCAACCACTTCTTTTTTTTTCTTCCTTCAATTCGTCAAACCTGTTTCCCTCAGCTTCCTCTCCGATCATTCTCACTCTCTCGCTCAACCACGGTTGCTTATACGATTATATTGTACACACATTTTAAACTGATTAATCGTGCACGACGGATACACCACGTCATGCTAAAAACATTACACATTACATACGCCGCCTCCACCTCCACCGTCCGAGCGACCAGCTACTTTTATAAAAAAATCATGTCTCTTCGGCGGTCTTTACCTTCTCCGAAGGACTTCTAGGACCATTAACGTGATTCGATAACGAAACCCATTAGGTACCTATGAATTGTACGACGTTAATCTGCGCCGGTCGCGAATTTCTCTCTCTCTCGCGCCCTTTCTCAACGCGCAAAATAATATCGTTCGAGAATGGCATGATTTATGCGAATAATCTCGCTATCGCCGCGGCGCCTCGAGCTCGCGATAATTAAAACATAAACATCGACCTTTTTTCCCCGGCGCAACGCACGATTATAAAAAATTCTCAAATTGCCAACAAACGCACGTATAGCTCGGGCTAATTAACTCTCTCCGAAGAGAATTTACATGCGAATTGGGGTGAAATGCTGAAATCTGTTGTACGTGTTTCTTTTTCAACGTTTTAACCGACTGAAGACTTAAAAGATACCGAAAATCCGGATTGCGGTTTTCTTTACCGAAGAACCCGCCTAGAGTAAAATTTTAATCCTCTTAACAACGTTATTTTAATTCAATTTCGTACTCACTGAAGTCGTTTAGACAATTTTCATAATAAATTGACGGTCGACCAATGGAAACTCACCTGAAACATAAACGATACAATTTTCGATTAAATTCTATTCAATATCGATTACAAGCGTTCGTATTAAAATTTTAATTAATTTTAATTCATCAAACGCGATAGTGTTTTTAATGTAGTTATAGCAATTCATCGAATTTATTCGTCGTCCAATGGGGTAAAAAGGGAGGGGTTGTGTTTTTCTTATGACATAAAATTTGTGGAAAGTTTCATCCATCAGTGGTAAAAATGGACCGAAGATGCTTCAGAGTTTCTTCAAAGCAGCTTCAAATGGAAATTGGTAAAGAAATTTCAAACATACTTAAACCAAAAGAAGGGTAGAAAGGGGGCGGGGGAGGAGAAATCTTTCCAGAAAACAAGTCGATATTTGAATTCAATACGATTAAAAATATCAATTTTTGGATTTTGAAATTTGGCAGCTCAACGATCCCCCTCCCCCCCTCACCGCCATTTCAAAAACTCACAGATCATAACGAAATTTTTGAAGAAAAAAGTAACTTTTTTAACCAAAAAATTACCAAAAAGTAACCAAAAATTCAATTTTTTTCGGGGGAAATTTTTTTTACAGTTTTTAATTCTTCTTGAATTTCTACAAAAATCGCTCATTTTCAACGTTTGAGCCATATTTTTATCGAAAATTGAGTTTCGTAATTTCAATGGGTAAATTCGAATCCAGCCACAAATTTCAGTGTCTTCCGACCTCTCATGCAAAAAATTTTCACCAGTCATCATTTTGGGAATACCAGGCTTCATAGCAAAATTTTTGAAGAAAAAAGTAACTTTCAGAAACTTCTTTTGAGTAAAAAGTTACCAAAAAGTGACCAAAAAATGACCAAAATGAGTAACCAAAAATTCAATTTTTTTACAGTTTTCTGAGGGGGTCAATTTTTTTTATAGTTTACTGCAAACATTTCACAGATGAATTAACCGAAAAAACGTGAATAATTAAATTCCTTTGTCAAAACAACAAACAAACTAGCAAAAATCAATTATTTTATTTTTTTATTGAAGAATTTTGAAAAATAGCAATTTCTACGTGAAAATTTGAATTTTTGCCTGGAAGTGCGAAGAAAAAATTACTTTTGAGGGGGTGAAAATTACCAGTGATCTTTCAGACGTGAAAAGTAACCAAAAGTGACTGAAGTCGAAAAAAGTGACAAACACCCTAAAAAAAAAGTGACCCGCTATGATGCCGGAAAACTCAAAACAGGTATTTTCAGAAAACAAGTCTATATTTGAGCTCAATATACTTCAATACAATTAGAAATACCAATTTTTGGACTTCAAAGTTTAAGAAGTCATGGCTCGATTACTAAAAAGTGTCAGGCGTCGGGAGGGGAAGGAGTTACTTTAAAATATGTACTTTTATCCACTTCTGTCAAAGTTTGCATTTTCTTAAAAATTTTCAACAAGCTGCCCCAAAAAGAGGGATGAAAATGCAATTTTATTAAAAACAACCCAATAAAATAGTTTGGGTGCCAAAATATATGTTTTCGAAGATACTGATTCTCGTTATGATGACAGTTTTCCTCGAAAACCGAAAGTGGGCCTCCACATTGGAATATATTTTGACACTAGCATTGAACTTTTTCAAAATTTTGGGTCCTAACTCAAATTTGGAGGTCAATTTTGATTTTGGGATTAAATACGAATCGAAATGAGAATCAGCATCTCTCAAAACTTAAAACCAATATTTTGACACTCGATTGGAATTTTTCAAATTTTTTGTTCCACCTCTTTTCCATCTGTGCCTCTGTGGGGAAGCTCACTTTTGGTTATGTCCACATCATTTTTTTGGTCGATTTGGAAAAATTTGTGAACAGTTTTTCGAAAATTTTCAAAAAATGTAAAATTTGACCAAAGTAGAAAAAAGTACCTGAATTCTTTCGAGAGGTAATTTATCGGCACAACATTTTTTTCCTTGCATGGAATTTCTTCTCAATTGAGCCATGACCCATCCCCCAAACATATTTTGGATTTGGCACATCTGGGAAACTGCGTAACACCCCCCACCCCCCAAAAGGAGAGAAATTACAAAAACTCAGAGGTATTTTTAAAAATTGAGAGACGATATTTCAACTCAATAACCCAATACAATTAAAATTTTCAATATTCTCACTTTGGAATTTGGAAGCTCCAACGACTCCCTATTCTTCACACCCCATTCTAAAAACTCAATTTCATCCGAAATTCCAAGAAATGGATCACAAATGGTCCATAAATGAATAATAAAATCAACCCGACAATACTGTACCCTTTTTCAATATATTTTTCTCCTTCAATAAGAACTTAATAATTCGAAAATTTCCACACAAAAATTGAATCAGCTCGAGACACGTGTCAGGGCCACTCGATTGTATAAAAGTAAACTCGCAAAGATACCTACGCAGAGCTGAGACCGAATATTAAAAAGAGACGCGATCTAATAAGCATAAATAATCCTTAATGACTATTTCGGTCTAAGAATTTCAATTATCAATCCGACAATTAAGCGTTATCAAATTAGATAAACTTGAAAATTTTCCGCTCCTCGGTGTCAATACCGCGCTCGGTTTAAAAATAACCCCAACTTATACTTTAACGGATTACCAAGCGAGCATTTTCTTAATCTAGAATTTTCCTCAAAAGATTACCTACACAACGTTACGGCGCTTTTTTTCCTCCATTCCAGAATCAGTTGAATAATTCATTTATTCGCGAATTTCAAAAGCAACTCGAAACCGAAGACCTCGACCGATATAGTTCGCTTTCAAAACACAACCTTATCCCTAAAACTTTTCTCTGAACTAAAGCTAAGACTATGATTGATGATTGTCTCACTTTTCGCTTCCTCTTCGCCCCCCTTGCAGAACTCCCAGCTCGCAAATCGACCGAAATGCCTCGGATTTTTTCATTCGAGGGGCCCCCCAAGACGTAATACAAATCGACCAATGTACGAGAAATTACTTCACGTCCCTGCGTTTCTCAAAAGATGGTGAAAAAAACACCAAAATAACACAGAAAGAATCTGCAAACAGTATTCATCAATCGTAAATTACCATAAAGCTAACGAATTATCGCCGTATTGTGTTGATTTTGAATAGGACCTTGGAACAAAATGGCGCCGTTGTTTTCTACAAGTTTTTTCCCTTTCTTTTTCTTCGGAGTCATTTTTCATCATTTAGAAAACAAGAAGCTTTCAAATCGGAATTTTTCCCAAGGTGGGCTCTTCGGTCGCGTATACTCGATTTTTCGAGCCTCTAAATCCGTCGATCGCACGCCTACGATAATATAAAATCACACCATCAACCTAGGTAATACGTATCGACAACCTGTCGTAATAGTAGATCACGCCACGCAGCACCGCACCAATCGAATAAAATAATTCAGTGCCTGCCCGTATAAATACCTGGAAGCGGTTTCGATGTTGCTTTTTCCTTTGTTTTGTTTTATTGTCTCAGATTACCTGTTACCGAGAGAGAAATAATATCTGGATGTTTGAAACACCAAGGTATAAAAAAGAAGAGGAAAAATACACCGCGATTTAAAATATTATCATCTACCACCGTATATAATTCGACTCAGGGTAGATTTCGCGCAATCTCCCAACTGGTAATCGGCGATCTTATCATCTTGTTTGTGCTGTTCAGGGACCAAAATTTAAAAAAAAGACAAACTCTAGTTCTAGTTTTAATTCAACTAAAACCATCATTAAAAAATAAAGTTCTAATTGACTAATTTCCGCAAATAAATTCGTTCGATCGACTTCAATCAACACAAATTCATGTAAAAACACACAAAAGAGGTATGTATATTGTATATTACGCGGAACTCACAATAATTGAAAAAGATTAGTAAAAAAACAAAACAAAAAACTATTAAAATAATAATTGACACGATTTGTAAAAATTAAAAAGTAAAGATTGCCATGGAGTTGATTTTTTGAGTCGTGACTGTTTGCTGCGATTAATTCGAAATAACGCTGACGCTATTGGCTAAATTGAGTTGGCCTTTCAATACCTTTCTTTGAAGTTTCTAATTTAAAAAAAAAGAAAAAAATTACAGTTTTCGAAAAAGATATGTATTATGTACCTCGTTTGTATGATTTTTCGTAAATTAAAATTCAAGTTTCACTTACCTTTGCGAATACTTTGGCCATGATTTGATTACGACGATTGCTCGCCTTCTTTTTTTGTTCCAATTTCTTATTCAATACTTCGGGTAACTGTTGGTACTTTTTTTCGGTTTGTTCGCGAAGAGCTCTGTCGTTGAAAATTCTCATGACAGCTACGAAAATATAAAAAATTGTAATAAGAGTTCATTCGATGCAAATAATTGAGCTTTTGGATCTCATTTGAATTACAACTTACTCAAAGGAGCCGGAGGTAAATGTCTCCGAAGTGAGTTTATATCACTTTCATCCGAATTTGTAATCAAAGACATAAGCTCATTTTTACTTTTATTACGTAGCTCGCGTAATTGGGCTATTTCAAATAGACACTGCCTTCTGAATTCAGCTCTATCCACATAATCTGGTTTATTCTTCAATAAATATTCCTGCGAAAATAATTTTCCAGTTACTTGATACCGAAAAAATCACCCAAATTTTCAACGATAATCCAATAGTTATTATGAACCTGTAACGATGGGCATTGATCAACCACATCGGTCAGTTTAATTTCAACTTGTGGCGTCACCGTTTGAGTTTTAGTTCCGACTTCATTGAACGGGGTTTTTTTGGCAGGTTGCTGCTTATGGCACTGGTTGTCATCGGGACAAGGCTTCTTATCAAATAAGACCGTATAACTGATCGGTTTTTTGGTACTTTTTGGCACATTTTGATGGATATTTTCTTTATTCTCGGATACAGGTTTTTCACCGGTTGAACGTGGGGAAATACGACAAGGTGAAGTTCTGTCGCGATACTTTTTATGGTATTTTTTCACGATTAGTTTCTTAGTTGAGAAGGTCTGGTTTGGCTGTTCTAAGCGACTGGTAAAAATTCTGGAGGTTGTGACTGGGATTACGGGTGATTCTCCGTTTAGATCGGATGTCGACGTATGGATTGATTTACTTTTTGGTGTACGTTTCACGTTACGAAGCTCAGGATGAGGTTGTTTTGGTTTATGGTGCCTGAAAATTGAACAAAGATGTAAATAGTGTCGAGAGAAATAGATATACGGGTACTTACGATGACTCAGTCTCAGATACGTTGGTTTTTGCACTGGCAGTTCGTTTATGGGAAGATAAATCTTTGCGGAGTATTTTCTGGCTTTCGTATAGTCTGAGAATAAAATAAAATATGTAATATAGTTTCGAAACAGATAAAAAAAAATAAAATAAAAACGAGGAACTTACTTTTTTAAATTATTCAAATGATCTATTCCGCTTCGAATCCAAAGCAATTGAGCTTCTCGTTCCTTGGCCAGGTATTTCTTCAACGAATATAAATTCGAATCGTCTGGAAAAAATAGAAACGAATTGGAGAAGGTTTTGAGACACCTCGATTTCGAATCTTCCATTATTTGGCTACCTTTGCTCGAGTTTTCGGTCCTAGATGCAGCATACGAGTTGGTATCGTTCGTATACGTTTGCATACTCTTGGAAGATGTGGTACTCTTGGAGAAATCCGAGCTCTCCAAAATCCTAGATTTATTCCTTCGGATTAACTGTCTTTTGGAAACCTTGCGAAGATTCGAATGATCAACGGAATCGCTAGTTTTGGGTTCATCGATTGAGGTACTCTCGAATTTCGACGTCGTACTGCTCTTCTCGCCATTATCGGTACGATCGGGCTTCTGAATGGGTTGAAAAACCATGTCATTGTTGACCAAAAGCTGACCAGGTGTGTCGACTCGGACATGAAAAGGAAGAACAGCATTAGAAGCGGTAGGTAAATTGATTTCTTTCAAGCTGTTTTCGTCTGATCCTTGCTGAGACCTGTGCTCGATCTGGTACAGTAAAGATTTGGCCACTTTTTGAAGAACTTTGTTCTTATTCGATATGTTCAAAGTGTTCACGTACTGGGTGATCAAGTCGACGCCATCAATGACCTCGTTACATAACGTATGGATGCCAGCAGAAGACGAAAAATCGCAATAATTCGATTCAGAACCTCTCTTGGAATTGTACTGCGATCCTGGCACATATTCGAAACTACCTCCGTCGACGGATTCCGAATTACTCTCGGTTAATCTGGATTTACTCCTGTCGCTGCTATGTTTCGACGAATTTATCTTATAAGTGGAACAATTATCGTTCTTCAAATCGGCCATTTTGCGGAGTAAGCCAGCCAAAGTGTTTTCTTCTACTTGAATACTCTTGTTGGATACTTGACAATGTAACTCTTGCGGGACAACCGTCGATACGGAAGACGAAGAGGCGAATTTTTTATGGCATTTGTCCCCGGAGGACGATAAATTCTGCGAACTGCTGCTCTTCGTGTTTCGTCCATTTAATGTGTGAGCTCGTTTGATATGTCTCAGATCTTCCAACGATTTACTACTTTCTGATAAGCTCTTAACAGGATTCGATTTCGTGACAAGTATACTTTGATCATCGAAGGATTGATCACTGCCAATGGTATAATCCACCAAAGGTTTATGGCTGTTTTTGGGCTCAGAACTGACTCCCGATTGAACTTTTATGAACGGAGAAGATTCAGCTAAAGGGTTACCTAAGCTTTGAGACTGCTTGTACGTAGACTTTTCGCCACCAGCTTTGAATAAGTTGGAAGATCCGTTTTGTAAAGCGATACGTTCGACTGTGCTTAAATTTGGGTGCGAAGGGTTCTGGTATCCGATATCTGCTCCGCTGTCCCATTCCAATGGTCGGATTGATTGTACACTGGAGGCTGAGCCTGGGGATGGAATACGTTGGTCGGGTTTACTTTTCTCTGGCGTCTGGTTTGGATCCATTATATCCCGAAAGGAGGTCAAGAATCCATATTTTCTGTAATAATCGAAAATTACGATTAAAACCACTCAAAAACACAGGAAAACTTCGAAACACGACCAAAATAACCGAAATTTTGTGCGAAGATATCGTTGCAGTGTTACCATAGAAGAAAAATTAGCTAAAAGTTTGTTTACATATCTAAGTAGGTAACGTACCTACTTTTGAAACAGTGTGACCATATCATTAAAAATAAAATTCCCGGCAAAATTGATTGATGAAAATTCAAAGAAAAATACGTTACACAATTTTTTAGGGTTCCCAGCCTGCGGAGGCTGTGGAACCCTATTACAATCACCTTTTCGGTAATCGGAACGAAGCCCGACTCGCGGATCTTTGAAAATGGCCTACACAACAGAGTCAAGCATCATAGTGAAATTTGGTGGGAAAAAAGTAACTTTAGTAACCCAATTTGGGAGAAAAAGTAACCAATGTATTACCAAAAAGTAACCAAAAACTCAATTTTTAATGGTAAAATTTGTAAAAAAAAAAACAAAAAAACATGTATTTACTTAATGCAATTATTATAACTTATAAGCGCTCCCAGAAATTATGTAAGGGAGGGGCTGAGAATTGGAGAAAAATGGGGTGAGAGGGGGGTAAAAATTCGTAACAAACTTCAAAATCTATTTTTACAGTAGTGCTCGTAAAGTCAGGTTAATTTCAGTGGACAGATGAAAAAATGTAATACAGATAAAAGCGAAGAAAAACTGAAAAATTGCAAGAATTCTCTAAATCTGAATCAGTGAGATGAATATAAATGAAAATCAGTGATTCGCATTGATCGTTTAGTCAAAATTACTGATTTTTTTCTGGTTAATTGAAAATCGACTAAGAAATCAACGACTTTTAACTGCAATATCAATGAAAATTATTTTATTGGTTCAAAAAGGCAGAGTTTTTATAAAACTTGATTGATGTAGATTTAGAAAGTTATATTCTAATGTAAGAAATAAGAAAAATTATTTTTGAAGAGTAATAAAATGCACTTCTCTGAACACTTTTGAGGTAAAATTTTATTTTTTTTATTGAGCTTGGATTGAATCTGCTCGACTCCGGGACTTAATCAGACATTATGCAAGGGCGGGGAAGAATTTGAAAAAAATGAGGGTGTGTCAAAATTCATTAAAAAAAAAGTGAGTATCTAGCCTACCTACCCTGTAAATTTATATGAAAATCAGTGATTTTTCATTGAAATATCAATCAAAATTACTGATTTTTATTTGACAAATTGGAAATTGATTGGAGTTTCGACTGAAATATGGGTGAAAATCTCTAGTTTTTGATGAAAATTATTTCACTATATACTTAACCAAGAGAATGAAAATACACCAATTTTGACTGATTCAAATTTAGGGAATGATAGTGTATTCAAGAAACAGAGGTATTAATGTACTGCCCGAGCGGAGCGAGGGCGAAATTTTTTGAAACAAAAAAGTCTCCAAAACTCGACTAAACCGAAACTAACAGACACTTTACGCTTGAAAAAATCAATTTTTAGAGAAAAATTGTGAAAAAAGGTAAATTTTTTGAGAAATTTTGGAAAAAAGTAACTTTTAGAGGTAGAAAGTAACCAAAGTAACTTTTGAAGTGGAAATAGTAACCAAAAGTAACTTGTCTCGAAAAAAGTAACCAAGTTACTAAAAAGTAACCACGCTATGATGCCTGCAGAGTCGAATTCCATCCGAATTGTAAGAAAAATGGAATCGACGAGGGAAGAAAGAACATGCAGCGAAGAAATGCACTTTCGACGACCTTTTTCTCCGGTGCGGTATACAAAACACAGACCCACGGCACAAAGAAGACATGTCGGAGAAGAAAAATATTACAGATTTTGGCACACATCCGCCGTATCGTCGTCGGTATTCGTATCTCTAAATACACAACGTTGTTCGGCGCGGGCTTGTTTTTTTTTACCTACGCCCAAGCGACATCATCGAGGTACACATAACTTATTAAGTACAACTGGCACGTCGCTGGTTAATTATTACCGACTATCGAAACTTATTAGTAAAATGCCGCAGCGTACAAAAAAAATATACGAGCACGTTGCGTCGCTCGGTCGCAGGATGGAAAATGCCATATACTCGGTGTAAAAATAAAATACCACAAAATACACGCAACAAGGTGTTCGGCTCGGTGAAACATCTGCCGTTCTCATCGGATATTAGGATATTTGTATAACTGATTGCGAGTGTGAAAAACACAAAAAAAGTGTTTCAGTGTGTGGGTAGCTAATTTTGAGATTTGGAGGGCTAAATTAGGTTTATGAAACCCCAGAAGTGGATATTTGGTTGAAATTCTCAAAAGGAAGTTGAAAGTTTGAAACTAGATTTTCAGCTTGCTACCTACGTTCATTTTTATCAGACGTTTTTTGGTAAAATTTGAAAACACCGGAGAGAATCAAAATATCATTGGGAACTTCGCCACGAGGATTGGAAAAGATGAAATTCAGATTCAGGAGATCGACTTCAGATAAGAAACTAATTTTCATCAATTCTACAAGGAAAATAGTTCGTTTCAAAAATATCAGATTTCGCTTTAAAAAATTATGATTTTCAATTTTCAAAAATTCGCCAAAAATCGAAAAATCAACTGACAGTGAAAGTTTTTAAAATTAGGAAGTGTGAAAAAAAATTCTTTCTGATCATCTCTTTCTCGTTTATAAATCGGAGCCAAACATCTTCAGTGGTTCCTTGAAAAACTAAATCAAATCGCATACTTTCAAAATTTTAAAATTCTCAATCATTCAAGGGAATTCTTGGGAAAAAAACCCTCATAAACATTTCCTTCATCTTTCAATCTGAAAGAATCAACTAAAGTCCCCCTTTTCTTATTAAACAACTGACGAGCAAAAGTTTTTCTATCTGTTTGGAGCTAGGGCCAAGTCAATGGCTGGAAATCCATTCTTTTGAAATTTTCGAAACTCAGTTGCCTTCAAATTTCAAAATGGGCCACATATACATATCAGGAATTTTGCCAGATTTTTTCTAACAAATATCCATAGAAATATCACCAAATACCACGAAGTTGTAAGTGAAAGTAAAAATAATCTGGGATGCACTCAAATTTCAAAAATTTTACCCTCGTCATCAAAATCACATCATTTCATGTTTCATGATACGTAACAAATTTTGATTTAAAAATTGTTATTGAAAAACTTCCTCGAATAAAGATTCCTCAGCTGATGCCAAAAATTGCAATTTTCATGTTTCACGACCCGAATACCCTATTGACTTAATATCAGCCATAAAAATTCGTCTAATTTAACCAAAATATGTAAAAAGACCCTAATTCGGAAAACCCTTTCAATTAGCTCAGTTTCAACGTTCATTTCAAAATCAATGAGAAGACTACGATAATCAAGCCAGCAATGATCAGAGCTGGATCGAAGGGAGAGCATCAAAGGCGTCGTCAAGGGGGGTCAGGGGCAGGCCCTCCCGAAAAAAATGTTGGCCCCTTGCCCCCTCCCCCAAATTTACGTTGTATTTATGAATTTACATTACACACTTACATCAGATAGGGATTTTCAAAGCATTAAAACATGAAAAAATGTCTTTTTAGGGCATTAAAAATCCAATTTTTGCAACGCTTCGCTCGAGCATAAACAAAATTACAATTCTATGATTTATCAGAGATGAAAGTGCGGAAGAACGCTCCCTTTTTACCCTCTTCCCATTTTCAGCAGGTGAAAAAAGTCAGTCCCCCTTTCCATTTCAAAAAAGCAAAAAAAGACAAGACAGTCAAACCTGGAACTCGAATACCTTCATGACGTCACTACTCATACCGCTGAATGTCGTTGAATATTTTACGTCAGTTTTAAACAGTTTAGAATTTTTTGAAGAAGTTTTCCAACTCCAAATTTTTTCCTCGTAATTTTTTCTTTCTGACGTAATTTTTCCACGACCAAAGTTTTTCTGAAGAATTTTTCCATTATTGAACTTACATCTTTTTTGAAAAGAATGACTTCTGTTTGATTGACGTCGTAAAAATTGTATTTTCTCGCAATTTCCACATCTGAAATTTTTCCACGTCCAAATTTTTTTCTCATAATTTTTTCAACTCGAATTTTTTTCCTCAAAATTTTTATGGCGTCAATCAAACAGAAATCATTCTTTTCAAAAAAGATGTAAGTTCAACGATGCGATGGAAAAATTCTTCAGAAAAAAATTTCAGTGGAGAAAATTACATACATCAGAAATATTTCAGTTAAGAAAATTCTGAGAAAAAAATTACAAGGAAAAAATTTGGAGTTGGAAAACTTCTTCAAAAAATTCTAAACTGTTTAAAACTGACGTAAAATATTCAACGACATTCAGCGGTATGAGTAGTGACGTCATGAAGGTATTCGAGTTCCAGGTTTGACTGTCTTGTCAAAAAACAGTTGTCCAACACACGGCCACTTTTGTGCCACCCAATTTTCGATTCTGACGACGCCACTGGAAAGCATGCTTTTGACTCATGATAAAATATTGCTCTTTTGGTGAGCGAAATTCGGCTCGAGTCAAAATCTTCGTAAAAATGAAAATCCTTATGGAAAAAATACATTTTGAATTTAAAAAGTCCATTTGTCAGATTTACTTCTTTTGTTTCCTTTTCTCCCTTCCTTCCACAAACCAAGTTGAATTTGTCTTTGGTAATGAGTTATATAAGATTTTCCGCAAAAATCTATTCACTTTCATTGTTATTTTAGAAAAAAAAAATTGAGCTAGAATCGAAAAATGAACAGAATTAATAAATTTTCCTGAATAAAAATTGACAAAAATTACATTTCAAAACTAAATAGTCCATTGGTCAAACATTTTCAAATTTTATCCTCCCTTCTCAAAGTGTCTAGTTGATCTAAAAAATGAAAATCCTTGCTAATTCATAATATTTTTCTTGCTTCAAACATACCTATACAAGAACTCCACCCCCTCTATCTTTCGAATTAAAAATTCTAGGATGAACAATATGTTGAAAATTCTAACTTTACACAGTAAAATTATAAAAATTCTCGCTATTTTCTGGTTTTCTTGCTACAGGGTGACTCCCACCTCCACCCCAAAGCCGCATTGGGAAACATTTATAAGATTTTTTCAAAAATTCGTCGATTTCTTTCGCCCTTGTAATTAGAAAAATTCAAATTGAGTCAAAAAATTTGCATTTTAAGTTGAAAAACATTCATTTGTCGGGAATTTTCAATTTTTATCCACTCTCCCATGAATTGGACTCGCCCTTCGGAACGAGTAAGATATCCTCGTCACCGAAAAAACCCATCGCCTTTTACCTCTCTTCTCCTCCCCCTCTTTCCTACCATTCAATTGCAAAAAACTAACGGAAACTCTTTACCTTCCGAGAAAACTCACCAAATCAAAATTAAATACTTTCTCCTCTCCGCCTCCTTCCCTTCACTACAGCCAGACAATTAAAATCGACACGACTTGAAATCGATAAAACATCAAACCCTTAAATTTTTTCACCATTCATACCCTCGCCGAAAATTTTCCACAGCTGACATTCTTCCGTCATTTACTTCCACCTAGTTAAATGTCAACAAATAGCAAAAAACTTCATCCTAATTTGATTTTCGAGCTCATAAAAATGCGCATAGAAAACGCGAATAACAAATCGTGCATTACATTAGACCTTCACAAGAGGTCGGCGCCCGCGACGGGGGAAGCTTCACACGAGTCAAGTCACCTCCAATATCTGCCAATCAAACCCTCGTAACAGTAATCATCCATCCGGCCATACCTGATTATCCATAATCCACGGGCGTAACTCGATTTCACCCCATCGCACGAAAATCCATCCAGCTTTACGCGAAACACCCCTGCCCCGAGTCCCGAACTGGTGAAATATCGCACGTTGACAAATCCACTCCACTCGTTCCTGGTGTATTGATTAATACGTATACGGTTGTCGACGCGACGCGGCGGTCACCGAGTGTAATTTTGATATAAACCATAGAGACAAAGTGAGACAGGGAGGCGATACACAAAACGAAGATGGTATAAGATACGCGACGAGGTATAAATATAATACACGTTATAATGGAAATCAATGGAGCGTGTATTTCAAAAGCTATATAACGCGTTCTTTCTTATATACTTGGGTCTGCCCTGAGACCCCCAGCTCACTCCATCCTCAGTTTGCTCGCAAGTATCGAGTACTAATGCGATACATTAATCTCGCCAAGTCCTTTATACGCGACAATTGTTCGTTCTTCGAGAGCCAGCCAGAGCCACCAGCAAAGCAATGAAATAAATACGTAATATGGCGGTAATATACGACGAGTAGGTAGAAAGAGAGAGAAAAATACCATATGTAAAAATAGTACCATTAAGCACGCATACGTACCTCAAGCCCCCCTCCCCTTCCTGGGTTGCAGCCAGTTCAGGTATATCGCGGCGTCGTCTCCTCGACGACGACTACGAATAGGAAATTCGAAAGGGGTACGGAAATGAGGACGAGGGGGATACCGGGAAAGCAAACAAACAACGCTACGTGTTTTTTTCCTCATTCTGCTATAGCGACTTTAAAACGATGGAAAATTTACGAAGCAACATGTATACCAGCGAGAAAAAGCAACAGTCTGTCTTTATGGCGGCGACCGACGACGACGATACATTCTCTCGAACGCCATTTAATTTCGAAGCCACCACCTCTTATCCTCGCACACACACACGCTACCGTCGCAAAGCGTACATGTGTACACGCGCACCGCGTCGCCACGAGGAACGTCGCGGCGCTAAAGCTTTCGGAGGACGAGCTTTGGAGGCGCGGAGAAAGGGAGCTTTTTTTTCGCCGCAGCGGCGCACGAGGAGCAGGGAGATATTGGAAACGGGGCGGCGAAGAGAGCAGAACGTCGCGTGGTGTGGTGGATTCGAAAGCGGCGCGCTCTGCGCAATAAAAAGCTCCGCGACGTAATCACCCTACCGTACCCCGCATATCCAAGGTTAATCGATTACCAGTTGCGACGGATACCGGCGCTAAGAGGAGGTGCAGTCGAAAACGAAAGTTTCGTCTGGATAAAAAAACACGCTTTGAGAAGCGTATCGGTAGCCTGCAGCTAACTGAGGGTAGCGGCGAGTTTTCCTGCGGGGAATGGAAGATGGAAGGGGGTTGGGGTGATTTTCGTTTTCGAATTAATTTTCTTTATTCGGTTCGATGATGCGATGAAATTGAGTGACCACAAAAGCACAATCAGTGGGAATGAAAACAAGAGATACTTCAAAGGGACAGAAGCAGCGAAATTCCTATCTTTAGATCTCCAATTCGACTTAAGCTCGAACCGTAAAAGGCTGCGACTCAATTTTGACCGATTTTTCTCACCATAGTCAAAATAAATTGGAAAATTATTTGGCATACTGTTTTGCTCTTGGGATCTCCCCAAGAGCCACTGTCAGAAACCAGAAGAAACCAAGAATGAAGCTAAGCTTCTGGCTCATAGCTTCTACAAAAATTATCATGTATTTAGGACTCCAGCTTCAGTTTTAGGCTTGTTTCCTCTTATGTTTCAACTTCCAAGTTCAGAAGTTTCAGACTTACTACTCTCTCATTCCGAATCAGTGAAAAGTCACTGATAAACGGTCAGAATTGCAGCACAGGAAAAATCAGTGAAATTCACTGATTTTCAGCTCTTTTTCACTGATTATTCGTGAATTTCATAAATACTCGTATTACTGACTTTTCAGTGAATTTTCACTGATTTCCAGTGATTTTCTTTCACTGACTTCCTTTCAGTGAAAATTTTTTCACTGATTTATTACTGTGCATGCTGCGATTCTGACTGTTTTTCAGTGATTTGATAAATTTCACTGATTCAGAAATGAGAGAGTAGATTTATAGGACAAATGGCAAACTTTTAGCCAACATTTAACTTTTGGTGACACGTATGAGCCTAGATATAGAAACCAACCTTAGGTGTCAAAAATTGGTTTTTGAGCTGAGGTTCCTTACTGATTCTGCTCCTTCTGAAAAGCCCAAAATCAGTGTCAACTCAAAAACCAATTTTTGACACCTGAGAATGGTTTCTATATCCAGGCTCACTTGTGAATTTTTGGCTGCTGTTTTTCAGCTTTCAGTTTTTATATAACTTTTTATACATTTTCCACTCTGTCATTTTATTTTGATGTTTTATGTGCTCCTGCCTTCAAAAAAATCATCAAAAGAGATAAGATAGTCTGAGGATGTAAAATTGGACTTCATTTTTCAAAAGTTAGGGGAAAATTTGCACAACAGTCAAATAGAAGTACAAATTTTAAAAAGGACCGAATTAAAATTATTTCCCTCTCCTCCCCTCACTTGGCTCATAATATCCCCTAATTCCCCTTCAATTCGAACAGGATTCGAATATTTTCAAAATTAAACAAAAGAATTTATGTATCTGCAAAAAATGTTTAAAATCATTCAGACGTTGATCCTAATTCAAATAAGATGGAATCTGCGTCAAAAATCAAGAAAAAGATGATAGAAAAGTCATAAAGGGAAACTCTTGGCCGATTTTCAGCTCACAAAAATCCTTGAAGAAACATTAGCTTCGGTTATTAGCTTTCACAGGGTTGCCACTATTTTTTTCTCTGGACTTTTCCAAATTTTCCACAGCCACTTTACGAAAAGGACTTACGCAGAAATGAAATTCAAATTTTATGTAAGACCAAAAAGAGATGGTGCCTTAAAAAATTGGTAATTTTCAGAAACGAAAAATTTAAATCAATTTTTCAATGTTTGTTGCTTTAAAAATTTTCATGAGTTTGGAGAAAAAATCTCAAAATTCCTCGACTTTTCCAAATTTTTCAGATTTTTTTTAGAAATGGCAACTATTTTTTTGTACTTGGTTACACTGCAATCTAAATTTTAGAACATTCATTTCGATATAATAGTTCAAGTTGAACAAAAAAAACACTAAAGAAAACCTCTTGTCTTCTAAATTAAAGGGCTATCAAACAATATGAATCGGAAAAGTGAAGAAATTATACTCAAAAATAATCATTCAAGTTCATATTTCCTTCAATTTTGAAAACAGGTACCCCCCCCTCCTACCCACTCGACCAAAAAATAAACACCAAACAGCATAATTTTTCAACTGTGAAAATTCGCCTTCACTAGTTGAATTCGAGCTGCGAGGCGAGAACCCCACGAGTACGTTATTTGATCGGGTATAAACCGAAACACCGAAAAAACATCAGGATTACGTTAATCGCGCCACGATCCGGGAAAAAAGCCACCGAAATGGCTCGAAAAAGAGAACCAATTGAATTGGTAAACATTTTTTTGCTTCCAGGATCAACGTCAAAAGAAAAATATGAGTTTTGCAGATTCCGTATTGCGTGGATTATATCGGTCGTGCTACGATTCAAAAATAACGTACCTCCATCTACACCAAATTGTTGGAAAATGGAAATCAATTTCGGATTCGTAAGCGGTTTGAATTAAAATTAAACCGTCGAGTTGCTTCGTTTACCATATTTGCTTAGCTTTTCTTTTCTAATTTAATTTTCTGACACTGCGATGACGTCATTTATTTCTCCGAGTGTTTTTAATTTTTTTCCTTATATTATTTTTCTTTCTTTTATCGAATAAATACACATTACGATTGTACGTATAGAAAATTGCATCATCACGCATCGAAAAAATAAAATTTTGTACGTATTCGTATTGAAGAGTTTGCAATTTTATGGAATTCTATAAATAGAAATAGATATTTTCTGATAATAGAATATTTTTCAATTTACACACGTTCGATAGTTCGTTTCATCATCACCATGATTTAACATACTACATAATTTCAAAGGTTTCTAATGAATAATATCAATCCCCCTACACCCCTTACTCATATTCATCCACATAGCAATTATGCAAAGAATTTGTATACAAATATCGAGCTTCGAGAAATCGCGGATCCCCGCCTTAAGAATCGTTTAGCACGTAATCCTTTTAATTAACTCATCTTAAAGCTACAAACAAACGAGGAATCTCGCAGTAATTAGACGATTCGTTTTGACAACACAGCTGTACGAGATGTCATGTCAGTCTCGGATTTAAATGAAAGTAGCTTGTAAGCTTAGTTTGAAAAAGCACGTCAAAATTTTCATTTGGTAAAGTTTATGCTTCGAGTAGGATTTTCGTCGAATTTTCGAAACAATTTGCGTCTTTCAACTCGTAGCTATAATTTGTGATGAAAATTTTTCAAAAATTTACAAGCTGTTGACTTTGTTGTAACTAGCAACTGGGTTTTGATTAAAAGATGTTTCAGCAGCATTTACATTATAATAATGCGCGAGGCTTGGCGCAAAATTCTTCAAAAACACAAAAGAAATATTTGGCAACGAAGGGACTAAATTTTTCAAAGCAATTTTTCAATACAAGAATCTGTCGAAAAAAAGAAAATTAAATTGAATATTTAGAATTTCGACGAACTCAATTATTGATATTTATAATTTCATATTTTGAATTTGAAAATTTGGAATAAAGTTTGAAAAAAAAGTTCGAAAACTGAAATTGATAAGGTATTCTCCCCCCCCCCCAAATAATAAAAGGTCATTCAGCATTCTCAAATTCTGAAAATTAATATTGTACTTGTTTTCATGACAAAATTTTATCACTTCCGCTTGTTCTCCTTGCCTTTCGGCTGAAATGTACACTGAAAGAAATGATTGGGGAATGGTTCCCCGAAAATCTCGGTAAACTGCGGACAGCCTGAAATATTCGGTGGTGATAACCGAATATTGGGTAATACCTACTCATCAACAAGTAACAGTTCCCTAAATATTAGTGAATCATTACCAAAAATCAGGTAATGTCTCCTGATATTTAGGGAATGATTACTTGTTAAACAGGGATCATTCCTTGTTGAAGAGGAATGATTTTTTTTATTAAAGAGGAATGATTTACCATTTATACAGCAGTTTCTTTAATTTATTTTTGATTTTTTAAAAATAAAATACAATAATGGCATGCCTCTCAAGTCGATTTTCTGAACCAGGACACTTCACTTCTTAATTTTGGATAATTTACACGTTTTTCTGTTCTAACAAATTTTCTGCCCTGGGTGGGAATTCGAACCCAAGTCCCTATATCTGTGTTCCTAAGTCCTATCCTACAGCTACCTAACCACTACGCCACCAATGCATGTGTGAAATGAGGTATTTAAGTGATATATCTACCACCTAGGTATATATCTCATATTTTTGGCATAGTGCTTAGTGCATTTCAATTTCAATTTTTGCAGAAATTGTGAAAAACAATTTAATAGATTGTTTTAAAAACCTTTAAATTTTGAAACAAAGCAGTGGCAAAATGAATTTATTCATAAAAATATTTTTTAAAACGTACTACATTCTTAATTTTATATTTTTTTCATCTTGGAATTTTACTCCGCCATATTCATCAAATTTATTAAACATAAGAATTTTATGCTAATTTTTTAATTTTTACCAATTATAATACACACTTTTTAAAAAGAATCCCTTTAAAAATTTGCATGCAACTTCATTATTTTTAAAATGATTTAAAATCTTTAAAAAATGCACTGCACTTAGCAAATTATACTTGAATATATCACAATATTTTATTCACTTTGATACAATTCACTTATTCCTTAAAATTGGGTAATGGTTACATATCAAGTAGTACATAAAAGAGATTGAGTACCTAACTAAGAAATCAATCATTTCTTATGTAGTGTGCTGTAATAGGTACTTCTCACTTTCAGTACTAGTTGGTGGTTTTTTTGTTAATAATTACCATTCTCTCAGTAATGATTACCTCCTATAACCATTACCGAACTTTTGGTAATAAGTACATTTTATTCAGGAATGATTCCCCAAAAATTTGGGAATTGGGAACGATTACCCAGCATTCGGAAATCATTACTTGAATCTCAGTAATAAGTACTCAATTTTTATTCCCATTTCTTTCAGTGATAATGTAAGTGATGCTGAAGAAACATGCATTCCAACAGTTGAAGGAATTCTATGAAAATTTTAGAAAATTAAAATACAAAAAAGTATAAGTATGTAACAAATTATGCCAGTTTTTTCAGATAAACAGCAGCAAAAGATTGCAACAAACTAGTTCTAATTTTTAAAAAAAAATCGAAATTGAATTTTTTAATCATTTTAATTTTAAAAATTGATATTCCTGACCTTCCATGATCTACTCCAACTATAAAAAATGTGTTTTCATTCAATTTCCCAAATTTTTCCAAATTTTTGGGTAAAATTTTAGACTTTTACAAAACTTTTTTGATCTGGTAAACACCTTGATTTTTTCGTATTTTTTTTTATTGACAATTCAGACGGGTGGGGATTTGAAATTATTTTAAAATATTGATTTTAAATTTAAAAAGATCACTAGAGAAAATAGCCAATCTAAACTCACGTGTTAAATATTTTACAAAGTTTCCACAAACATACTATTTTATTATTTTCAATTTTTTCTCACCCCCCCTCCTCCTCACTGGTTAACTTCCGCCAACTTGATAAACAGCAGTATACCTTTAAAATTTTCTAATGAAAATACCAAGTAAATGATAACATCATGATAAATTACTCACTCATTTAGGTCTACACCTTCTCATCCCAGCAATAAGAATTCATAACTCACCTGAAACAGAAAAAATAAATTGTTCATTAGCTGATTGTAACAGAATTCGATTTTTAATGTTCTAAGATAAACATTTTTCTAAATATAAGGTCATTTGGGGTAATTGTAAACATGGGGTAATTGTAAACAAGTCATGCTGTAAATACTTAAATGCATCTAGCGAGCAGGAGTTACCAAAAATAAAAACTTTGAATAATTGGCCTTACTATAATAAAGAACTTCGGGTTCTTGGTGACAGCTGTGATGAAAAATTTCGCGATGAAAAAAACATGATATCAAATTTCGGTTTTCACACAATCTACGTAATCTTCAAAATTCGAGAAAAAATAGAAAAAAGTAAAAAAGTTGGTGTTTGATGCATTAATTTAGTTCTACGGACATTCCAAAATGAAGAAATTCAATTCTTATGATTTTTGAAGCTGAGAAATTAATTTTCTGCAGCATTCACAAATGCCCATCAAATTTTTCGGGTGTGGGGTAATTGTAAACACTGGTTATTTAAATGGGATTCACAAATTTAAGCATAAAAAATCATTTTTTTGGTTTTGATTTTTTTTTTTGATTTTTTTTTACAAGTTAGTTTTTTCACGCGTTTAAATATTTAATCTGTATAATTTTTTTCAAAATTATCCAAAAAAAACCGAGGGATACGTTTTTTATGGGGCACAATGTATGCATTTACATTTACCCCATCACTGTGGGGTAAATGTAAATATTCTTGTCCAATTGTAAACGAAGTCCATAATTTCGGAATGAATAATCGAATCGATGAAAACAAACCGCCATATTATTCCTCATACATTCATTGATGCATGGTAAAAATTTCAATCACTTTGCTTTCTTACTTACAGAGTAAAACGAAAAAGAGTATCACAAAATCGGTTCAATTTTCCGAAAAATTTACAATTACCCCAATTGACCTTACTGTAAATAAATGAAAAAATTGGCCATTTTTCGAATATTCAACAAGTCCTCGTAAAGAGCACCTCATAAATACGCCAATGCCAGTGAATTATTTTCTTGGTTCATTGCTGGCTACTTTCAACTTCCATCTCATCCCCTCAATCTATGAAATAGTAATCTGGATCTTTAAATTCTTCGTCATCAATTTTCATAATTTTTTTCTGGAGAATAATACACACGCCATGGCATAGCTGGAACCCTGGTACAATGGTACATAGATCCACCAATTTCTCAAGGACCACAAATTCCGAAAAAGTGAACAAATCTTTAAAAATTTCTCAAGAGTTTTAGATTGAAAAAGAATATCAAAAATTTAGTATGTATTTTCTCAACATGAAAAATAGTAATATTCAAAACATTACCCTCAGAGGGTAATGTTCAAAGTTGATTCTAATTTACAAAAAAATTGAGTTTCAAAATTTTCAAGCAGAGTGTCTCACAAAATTTGTTAACCAAAAATCGTGACAGATTGACCTTTTATTTGGAATAACTTTTCCGAGCGATCCCCCCCCCCCAAAAAAAAGTTATGAGTCCGTATACCAGAGTCCCCCCCCCCCCCAAAAAAAAAAAAATCTATACATTTGTGTGCTTGCAGCTTTTTTTAGGAAATTAAAATTTTAACAAACACATTAAATTCAAAAAAACGTAATTTTTAATACATAGCTATTTATGCAAACCTAATTCTAACATAATAAACAAATTTATTCTTTCAATTTTTCAAGGGTAAATGGGAGTTTTCTTGGATTTTTAAAAAACAGCTTGACCTTTTGAGTAAATCAGGGTAAACTGTTCGAAAAGCTTGACTTTTCAGGACAGCTTGACCTGTTAGACACGCCGTCAAGGATGAACGGGAGAGATACTGGAATATTTCAAGAATTGATTTAAAAAACTTTTGAACTTTTTTTCAGTTTCAACAATTTTTTCTACTTTTTGGAAAATATGGATCAAGCTGACACCCCCTCCTCTCCTCGAGAAAATCAAAACATAACTTTCAGGATGACCAAAAAATGAAAATAAATGTTGATAAAGAATTGGATTTCTATTAACTACTGAATTTAAAAAAATTCCCATTCCTTGCCACCTCATCTGGGAAAACCAACATGTTTTCAAAGTAATTACCTAATTGCCTGTCGGAGAAAATTATGTATTTCAAAAATATAAACAAAAAAATTATAATACGTTTTTTTTCAAATTTTCACAATTTTTCATTTTTTCAACTTGAAACTTTTCAGAGGAACCACTTCTTACTTCGATTTGAGGAGGGGGGGGGGGGGACTTGACAATGAATATTTTCTCACAAAATCAAATACTTTGAAAAAAGTAGAAATGAAAGCAATCAAATATTAATTTTTTCTCAATAATGAATCAGATTCAGCTCCGTGCCCCCCCCCCCATCCTCTCTCGAACAAAGCTTCTTCCACAAAATCAAAAACCCGCCAATTTCAAATGTAATTTCTTTCATCATCTGAACCAACTCGTCTACATTTGCCAAATTCAAACAACCATAATCTCCCATCTTCACCTCACTCTCACCACATCACATAAATTACACCAAAAAAACCTTACTCATAAAAAATTCTCCCATTTACCCATCCCATCGAGAAAAATTACATCAGCGATTTTAATACGTCGATAAAAACGACCGTAGATAAGCCAATATGGAAACCACATGGAAGGCAAAATTGTCTAAAAAGATTTTCTTCGAAACAAATGTGCAGCGTACGGGCACGGTCGGTCGTAGGTGTATTATTACGTGTACTCGCACACACGTTTCTTCTCCTCGCACAGCACAGCACCCGTTAGCGTAGAACATATTACAAAATAATACACGTAGAAAGACATACAAATACACAAATGAACGCGGGCATAAATGTAATATTTTTCATCGCGTGGTTAAAACACGACTCGGGACGAGTCGGAGGGCACACAACGATACAACCACACAATCTCACATATTTGGTAGAAATTTCTCATTAGAACACGCAAACGCGTCGCTCGTGTTGGAAAAAAATACCACACCGAATCCGGAGCTAGATGAGAGGGTTAGGTAAAGAGGTACGGTACCGTACACGTACGGTCTACGTACTCACATACGTACACTTTTGAGTCGAAAGGAGCAAAAAAAAGAGACAAAGACAAAGGGAAATAACGAAATGAAAGTAAAAGAAGCGAAGAAAAGAGAAAAAACCTCGGTAAAATGGAAATACAGTAAATGTGAAGGATTTTCCAGCACTGAATGTGAAGAAATTCAAGCCCGTTTCTATGGTTACACTGCCATATATACTCGATGCAGTAGGTATTATTTAACGACGCGTCTCGGCAAATACTACCGCTTGCCCGACCTCCGCCGCCATTCCTGGATCACCGAAGCACCCGGGGAGAATTTAGTAAAAAGACTTTAAAAATGTTAACAACTTTGAGAAGTGGAGGATCGAGAGGGGGCCCCGGACGGTTCAAAGTGTCGGTAACCCGGACCCGTTGCGGTGGCGGGTCATAAACGACGATGACGTGCCTCGTGGTGGTATGTAACCCTGTCACCCGTTCAGCCCTTGTCAGGGGTCTCAGCGACGACGTTTCTACAAAAACCATCATATCGCGTATCGTCAATTTCTCAAAACTTCATCGTATCTCGATTCGACGAATTAATCTAGCCTGCTCTCATCGTACCCAGGAAACCTTTGAAAGTTACACAACCTTTGGCAGCACAGCAATCGTTCTAAACGATACTCGTGTGCATATCAGTACCGCACCGCGGAAACACTCCATCGAAATATAGCGAAAACACCAGAGGTAAGTTATAAAACGAAGATGAAGGTACGCATGCTCTTCTCAGCTAAAGTTATTCAACTACGTCAAAAACCACCGCCGGACTCGTGCTGTACAAATGTTTACACCGTAAAGACCGGGGCCAAGGCGGGGCAACGGGCTCGTGAGACGAGACGAAAACACCGCGAATAAAAACACTCGCTGGCGGTGGTTTTCCTCTCTGGCGAAAAAAAAAACAAAAGCATGATCGACTTCCTAAGGTTAATGGTCTATGCACATACGACCAAAGACGACGCGATGTGGCGATAGTAACGCAGAGCAAGGCGAGGCTCGCGGCACCAACGGGGTGCTGGCCAAAATTCCATCGAGATCTTTCACTCGTTCGTTTTAATCAAACAGTTCGTATCGTTCACGTCGTAAAATAGAATCGTACACGATTGTAAATTACAGAACCAACAAACAACGAGAAAACTCCGGTATAAATGTGCGAATTACGTAACCGATCTGCAGCACGTGCCCTACCTCTAGGACATTTTTGTCGATGATTTCACATCCTCCGAGCTGATCGATTTCCCCTCAGCGTCGAAATACGATTGTTAAAAATCGCCAAAAAAAAAAGGGCAACAGAAGCGAAAAGACAACGGTGAAATTTTTCAACGTCGAATTTCCAGCAATATGAAAAAAAGGGGGAGGATCGGCTACTTGAAACGTGCCAGGATTAACGTCAAATGGAGAGGCGTTCGTTTTGACAGTTGTTTGAGAAGGAAACCCGCCGCACCGTAGCTTCGTTTCGTATAGTTCGTGTGAAAAATAACGTCGACGTTTTCCTTTTCGCTCCTTTTTTCTATATTTTTTTTGTTGCTTTCGCGAGCTGTTTAAATGCGCCAATGTAAATTTTCAACGGTAAGGGATAGACATAGGTACCTATCTGGATACCTATTTAACCATTCAGCTACCTACTTGAATTTTATCGTTCGATGACGCGTGATTTCCGAACTTCTCGAGCAAAAAAATAAGCTACGTGGATATTCGAAGAAAAATAAGGACTACGTTTCAACAGGAACAAAAAAAACAATGGGAATTTTTATCGCTATTAAATATGGTAGGACAGGACCGAAAGAGGGGAAGGGGGAACTTGCCTGCCAGTAATGACAAAATCGTATTCTTTCCAATTTCGTAAAGCAAACGTTTAAATGTTTCAAAATAAACTTCTCTTTTCGGGGGCGAACGAAAACCAAAATTATGTGATGAGCAAAATATTGAAAATTTCTGCTTGAAACGAATTTTTTTCGGGTTTCCTGATTCCAACAGCCAATTTTATAGATAAAAAAATTGTCATATTTCCAAATTTTTCGATTCGAATCTAATTTTCAAGGCTAAAAATGCAATTCTGATGTAATTATGCAAGCGAAGGGGGAAGGAAATTTGCATGACTGATGACGTGATGAATGATGACTATTTAGAGGAAATTTTCGCGTAAGACAGAAAACAGAAAAAAATGAAATTTCGAGAAAAAAAATCGACAGTCGAAAACTTTCATTTATTGTCTTCCACAGCACAGCTAACTTTGGTTCATTCCTGAAGTCAGGAATATTTATCCAAAAATGTACCAAATCAATTTTTTTTTTTTTGAGAACAAGATTCCATTTCCCCATGCGAAAAAATTGATGATAAAAATTTTCAATATTGAAACTCCTTCAAATAGGTATTAGGTACTATTTTTTTTTTTTTTTGGATAATGAAGGGTATGCTCTAGCATGTTATCAGTGGGAAAATTTAGGATCGGAATATCTTAAGCATTATTGAATAAAATGTTCTGAAAATTTAATATGTGCTACGAAACAACATTATATTTTGAGGACTTTTGAGATATTTTCAAAATTCCTCTTCCATTTTTGAAAAAAAAATGTTCGAAAAAATTGGACAAACAACAACAACATTTTTAATCCAAAGTATCCATTTTTGAAAATCATTTTTTTTTTTAATTGAAGAAAAATTTTGAAAATATCTCAAAAGTCCTCAAAAAATAATATTTTCAGAACATTTTATTCAATAATGCTTAAGATATCCCGATCCTAAATTTTTCACTGATAACAAGGTAGAGCATATCCTTAATTTCAATCATTTATGTAATCAATTAATCTTCAAATTATTATTGGTTTAATTATTTCTATGACACATTATTTTAAATAAGTAATCCTTTTTCAAGATCATTCTATTGTCAACAAACATGCTCATATTTTGAAATTATTTTGAAATTATTTTCCAATTAAAACTGATACTTTTCCGATTTTCCAAAACGCACCCAGTATATTGAAAACAAAAACCTCAAAAAATTGCCAGTCGAATTCTGACTGAGTAGAATTGAAACTCTTTGCTTTTCATTCAATTTTGCAGCAGAAAACATACTTCTTGAAAAAAAATTGTTTACTTTTCCACCATTCAAAACCGTTTATTGAACTGCTCAAAGTAGGTTGGGCGGAGGGGGCTTCACCTTTGTCGTCGAAGATTAATCATAAATTTCAGATTTTAAAAAAAATCGATCACAGATGAAAATAACGAATTTTCCATCGGTTTTTGTCTCGCATGATTTCTTCAACTGCAACGGTCAATTCGAACATAGAAACGTCAAATCTTCAAAGAAGAAAAACCAAATGGAAAATCAATCTTATTTCCTTTTTCAGCAGATCAAATTAGGTATTCCTACATACATCTTTTAGGCAATCATTTTACATAAATTCTAAAAATTCCCTTTTTTACTTTGAATTTGAGAATTTAAAGTCGAAAAAAATAAACGAGTAGAAAAAGTAGCACCAGATAATTACTTCAACGAAATACTCGAAATTCATTTTCTTTGCTGTTTTTCAAAATAATTGAGGCGTACGGTTAAAAAACCAAGTCCATGTTGAAATTTTTACTTCAGAGAGTTACTGAGAAAAGAAAATTCTCAAGCGTTTGAAGATTTCATAGACCTAATTACATTTTTATTTCATACAAAACTTTTTTCACAATAACTGTCGAAAGTCAGAATTTCAAAATGGATTAGGGTTGCTTTTTAAACAGCCATTTCAATTGTTTGAAACATTCAGACCAAAAAAAAAAAAACAGATTTTTCAAAATTTAATTTTTAAAAAAATACAAAAAAGGAACCAAAGAACGAGTCCTCCAAAATAAATCAAGTTTCACTAGAACGTTATTTTTTCAAAATGCCCTTGAAAAATCCAATACAAAAAACCGATTCCCAAACACACAAATTCTCAAATATCGCCATTTTACTGCCCCCGGGAGAAATCAATGATATTACGAACGCGAATACCCGAATATTTTTTCATGAATCGACTAAGCAGACCGCCCCTCCCCATTTTCCTTCGGTGATATAATTTTATAAATTTTGAAAATTGAGACTACCATAATTTTTCTCTTCTCCTGTAAAATTTAGCCAATTTTGTTTTGAAAAAACCGTTCTCAAATATTCTTTAGAACGACTGTCCATATTAAATGCAACATCTCATCTCCTAATACATTCGTTGGGGGGGGGGGAGCTCATCAAACATCTACCTTCTCAGAAGTTCTTTTATTATAAAAACTGGCTCAATATTTTGGAATAATTTCCATTTTGGACGAGAAATTTTTCGAACGAATCAGAATTAGCAATTTTAGGCACCCCTCAAAATCTATATCTACTCTTCTGGCGTTCTTGAAAAAAATTATCGTTTGGTTACATTAAAATTTATGCAATAAATTTTATAAATTATCGAGTCATTTTGACCATTTCTAGGAACTCACGTTCCTTTTTTTTTTAAATTGGCAGATAGTAAATTCGAAAAAATTGTTGAAACCCATCACTTCCGAAAACTTGTCGAGATAAAAACCAAGCTGAAAAATCCCATATCGGCATAAACGAACCGTAATCAATAAAGAAGAGATAATTAAGACCTAATCAATGGCCATACGAATCTCACTACCTTACATCAACATACATCTTACAAAATAGGTATACTCGTTTCGTAACCCAAGCACCAAGCAGCAAACACCGCCAATCGATACAATTCGTACAAAAAATCGTGTACGGCTCGTTCAAAACAAAAGACACCCACCCCAGGTCTAATTTAAACAAAACTTTTTCGAGAAATACTTCAATGATAATTCAAAATATAGTAATTTTATCTTCGAAGACTACGCAGAAAAAACTTATTAAATATATTATAAATCAAGATTGTACATAACGAACTACCGTGAAACTTTTATTGTTAGAAAAAAAGCTCTTTAAATATATTATTTCTCTGTTTCCCTATCTCTTAGTCTCACTCTGTCTCCCTCGGTACCATTGCTTGGCCCGTAATATCGAAAATATCAACATAGGTACCAGAACCCTACGTCGTTTTATCGATCAATACAGCCATCGCATCGTCGGTAGCTAGTGCACCCTCTTTTTCGAATCTTTTTTTTCCTTACTTTTTCGGGAAGGAAACGTCTCTATCGTGTACCATCCGTACAGCTACGGTGCGTTGTTACTGCAGCTTTTCGAACGAGAACCCACCTTTAAAGGAAACGTAATGCAAATAAAAAGAAAATATTCCAATTTGGTGGGATTTCGATCTGCGGCTATTATGAGTTCAGATGAGATATCGTACGAGAAATATCAAAAGATGGAAAAAAGTCAACAAACGATGTATCAATCGGGACGGAACTTTCTACCTTAATGCTCGAGTAATAATTTTCCTCTCTGACGTGAAATTTTCAAGAAAAATATTACCCATAATTTGAGGGGGAAAAATCAAAAAATGGGAGGAAAATCAAAAATATAATAATGACAAGTGCTGAAGCCTCTTCCAGCTCACCAATCAGAACGAAACGCAAAACTGGTACTGCCTTTTTGGAAAATATGAGAAAAACAATGGAAAACAGCAATAAATGCCAAAAATCAATTCAAAATGAAATTTGCCTATTTGCTCCACCCAAAGGATCCCTTATCCATTACCTGACTCGACTTCATTTTGGTGGGATAAAACGTGAGAGGGGAAGAGGGGGGAGAATGAGAGGGTAAAACTATCAACCAAAATGATTTTTTCCATTTTTGGCCATTTTTATCAATTTTTCGACTCCAAATCCCTCCTCCTGCTCTTCAAAAGCTCCCAAAAATAAATCTCGCCAATTCTTACGTAATCTTCGGTGAAAAACCCCCAAAAATTATCGAAAGAATACCCCAAACCAACGCAACTTTTCATCACACAATCGCACACAGCGCAGGCTCCATCGACTTCCACATCGTTCTCACAGCATCTCACAAGCTCGTCTCGTGTTGGTCACAGCAGCACTCCCTCGTGTACTCATTCGTATCGTATAACCCTCCGGACCGGAATTTGAGCTACAAATAAGAGACGAGCACAAGACAACGACGGCGTCGGCTACCAGCGCATCGTATACCTTGGTTTTAATTAATCGTATTGACACTAAAATGAAATACGATTTTAATTAAGTTTTCACTTATTATCTAATCGCAGGGATTCTCAATACGCAACAAGTCTTTTGTTTGTCTCGCAGCGATTGTAATCGCGGCGGCTGCGGCGCAGCGCAACGCGGCCACGTTATGTTCGCGAGCAGAGCTCTATGTCTATACACGCAAAATAGAGAGAAAGTTCAAAAACGTTACGTTATCGTTTCTCGTAATTTCCTAGCCGATATGTTATTTATCTCGCTGCTTCCCTTCCTTCGCCCCCGTCCCCCAACATACTTTGGCCTGCTCGTCGTACTTTATCGAAAACAATAATCCTCGCATCGACGACCATAATAAACCTATGTACGTACATAAACATACACAATACTCGTGTAAGTATGTGTAAGTATATTATACAGTTCGCGAAATACGGTCACCAGGTATTATGTACCTGCGCTTATCTCATATTCGGATGTACGCTTATTTGGATACCCACGCGTGTTCAACTTTTCTTTCCACATATATCGTCGAAATTTGTTGGCTGCGAAGCGATAAGGACGAGTGGACTGAAATTCGTCGTAGTTTTCTCTTCCTACGTTGGTCTAGTTGTTCGACTAGTAAATTCGCAACAGGGGACGTCAAAATAATGGATTCAAAACAAGTTAATTAGAAAGTCATTCGAGACTTTTTTTTTGAGTAGAGGCTCGTTCGGGGAAATTTTGGCAAAAAAATTGAGAAAAAAACTACGCTCAGAAACTTCGGCATTTATCAAAAAATATTTCAAGATTTTTTAATGTTGTCAAAAATTCAATGAATTTTCAAATCAACTTTTCAAAATGGAGTAGAAAATTGTTGAAAACCTCGATGTATTTACCTACCCAGAAAAAAAAGTTATTTCTAGAAAAATTTTTTCAATTTCTTGTGTACTCTCAAAGGTCAAAGTGTTTTCCAAGACACGTCCAAAATCTCCAAAAATCTGTTCAAGAGACCTCTCCCCCCGCCTCAACATCCTTATTAAAAGCTTTTTGCTGAACTGGGATTTAGATTTGTTCGAAAAATGATTACCAACCACATAAATACTCAAGTGGAAATTTTTCAACGTCTTTTTTATGGCATCTATTTTTCAATAATAAAAGTTCACCAATTAGACAAATTTCAAAAGATTTTGGTAAATTTTCTCATGGTCGTGAAACGCCTAAATTAAAAATTTTTCATTAAAAATTGAATTTTGAAATTTCAAAAATCATAATTCGAAATGAACGATAAATTTTAATGCTGCATGGCACTTCAACAGGGTGTCTAAAAAAATTTGTTGAGCAACAAACTTGACTTACTTGACCTTTTGGAATGACTTTTTGCATGACTTTCCCGAGCACCCCCCCTCCCCCAATCTATACGTTTCTGTGCTTGTAGCTATTTATAGAAAATTGAAATTTTAACGAACACATTAAATTCAAAAAACGTAATTTTTAATAGCTATATTTTTGAAAAAAGCTTGACCTTTTGGGTAAATTAGGGTGAACTGGTCAAAAAGCTTAACTTATCAGGATAGCTTGACCTGTTAGATACCCTGTTCAACAAAATTTTCCATACTTTCCCCAAATTTCAACAAAATAGTTCGTTTTCAACACTTGAGCTTCAAAGATTTTTCAAAAATTGTGTTTTGAAATTTTCAAAACTTGTATTTCGAATTCAATAGAAATTCTAATGCTTTCAAACACTTCAATCGCCATTTTTCGTATCCCAAGTATTCTTCACAAATTTTCAAAAAATTGTTCATTTTCAACGTTTGAGCCAACTAAAATTTTTCAAATATATTGATGAATTTTCACAAAAATCGCTCATTTTCAAGTGTTTGAGATAAGAAAATTTGGATCAAAAATTGTGTTTCGAAATTTAGAGGCAATAATTTGTTCACAAAACTCGCCCATTTTCAACGTTTCAGCCATGTTTTGATCAAAAATTGAGTTTCAAAATTCCAATGGGTAAATTTGAATCCAGCAACAAATTTTAATATCTTTCGAACTCTCATGCGAAAATTTTTCACCAGTCATAATTTTGGGAATGCAAGTGTCATAACAAGTTCGCAAAATAAGGGAGTGAGAATTCCATTGAGTAGATTTTTGCAATTCTTGAATATTTTAGAGAATATCTTTACAAACACTGAGCCAAAAAAAAGTTTTTCAATGTTTTTGCACAGTCAATAGAAATGAATTCATTGAATTCTGATTCCATTATCTATTATTAAAATTTCAAATTATGATGTGAAAACATTTTTCCACGTAAAATGAAGTTGCACCAAACATTGAGAATTTTTAACCAAGATGTTTTCCAAATTGAAATGCGAAGTCTGATATTTTGAAAAAAGTTCAATTTAATCGCAGCTGCACATTTTTCAAAACTTTTCCCCCGAAAATTTTGATCCTTTCATTAAAATTTTCCCATATTGAAAATTTTATCAAAAAATTAGCAATTTAAAGGGTCATAGATAATTACCAGCCATTTAAAAATTTATAATCCAACCTCTTAATATTTACCCAACAACGAAAAATATATATTCTGAGCTTTTCAATCGATAATTTACATCTTAGAATTTCGAACCCTTCAAGAACACAAACCACATCTCAATTCGATTATCAAAACATCCTAGATCAAGACCCAATCGCGAAATTGCTTTCAACTTTCATCCCTGAGAGACCGCACGCCAAGCAGGATAAATCCAACTTCACGCAATTAATAATATCGCTACATTGTACGCTCTTTCGTCATTTCGCCGACACCCTGTTCCGCTATATACGCAGAATCAATGGTTACCGCGTTCGATTCGTTATATAACGTGTAAAGAATTAGGTCCATCGTACCGCTTTACGGCATATCGTGCGGTGTGTACCAAGCCGCAGCCTATATCTTCGCCATATACGTCCAAGTTCGAAAGTTTTCTCAACCAAATACATTGAAAATATCGGCCATAAGAACAACGAGCTTGATAAAACCGAACTCTTCCCTCACCCACCATATACCCGGACACGAAAAATTAATCAAACGGAAAAAATGTAGGATTTTATAAACGATCGAATTTCATCTTGTAAAAAGCAAGACACCAGACCATTTCCGGTTCAAAAAACTGAAAAAAATACCCATCTACGTAGATACGTTCACGTATTTCTTCTCGAAACTAAAAAACAACGCGCTACAAAAAAGGAAAAAAGGCTTACGAATTTTCTTCATTAAATACTACCCTGGAAAAAAAAACAAGCTCGAAAGCAACAGACAAAAAACCGTTTGATAAATGAATTTCGATTTCTGTTCATTTCTTTCCAAGTTCCCATACATACGATTCGTACACGAGTCGATAACGCGAACATGACCGAGTCGAAGAATTTGGCAACACTGATACGAGTCGACCGACGTACCGACGCTACCGTTCGCATCGAGCTTTTCACTTGTTGTTGCACGAGTTCTCGGGAGCCAGCGTCAACACGACGAGAATTTTTTTTCGGAGGATTTGCGAAAACGAAACGCCAACAATGAGTCATCGTCCGACGCTTGATGACTCATCAAGGTACAGCTACGGCGGCGACTTGCTACGTGCACGATATCGCGTCGTTTTTTCGCTATTTCTTTCGTCGAACCGAACAAATTGCACCGCAACAGTCATTTTCCGAGAATTTTCCCAAACGTCTTATTACGTATGAATTTTATACTGAATCATAGTGGTCGTCGATGCTGTGAACTTTTCGGCACCGAATAGACGAACTTCGAGGAAAAGCTTCCCGAAGTTCGTGCGTGACCTCATGACGCCAACGCGAGAATGAAAAAATTATCAAGTTTCATGGCCGTAACGTTCGAATTCCCTACTCTTACTTCATTTTTATTAACTCTTCGATTGGAGCAAATTTCAAGCTCGAATATGTATCCAAAGAAAATAGAAGGAAGTCAGATGAAAAAGGTAAATTTTACCCCCCCCCCCCACTCCCTTCATTCATCTAGGATTTTTGAAAGTTTCACCTCCTGAGGTGGTTCAATTTCTGCTACAAATGAGATTCTCAAAATATCACCCCCCCCCCCCGGATCTCTCCCCCTCTCCCTTATCTCAAAAGTTGGACTCATGAAAAAAAATTGAACGATTTTTGTTCTTTGATATCTAATGCATAATTTCATTTACTATCGGGATTCATTGTGGGGCAAATTTTGTTCGTGAGTCCAACTTTTGTGAAAACGAGGAAGGGGGAGAAGTCCACTCTGTCGGGAAAAGTTGGTGAAAATGGTCGTGATAGAGCTCATGGGAAAGGAAATTCAATTCTGAATACTTTTTGTGATCACAAATTTTGTCGTATCTCCGAAATTATTCGTTTAAAATGAAGAAAACGCGATTTTGAGGTTTTCTCAAAAACTTATGTTTTGTTTCCAAATTTGGGACGCAGGAGTTGCTCCAAAATGGATTTTGATAAGAAATTAAAATGTACATTAGGTGCTGAAGAACAACTTTTGTTTGAAAATTTTTTCATTACGACCCATAGATAAGGCACGTTTGCAATTTTTACGGGGGGACCCTGAGGAAAGGGGGAGGGGATAAAAAGGGCATACGGGCTAATTTCTTTGTTTTAGTGTCCAGAACAAGAATCAATCATAAAATCAATTTTAACAGGAATAGCGCGCGGATGTACGATTGAGACCTGACTATAATATGTACTTAAAAATATGAAAATATGACTCAATTTTGATTTATAGGGATGGATTTTGGACCCTGGGAAACACCCTAGGGAGGGAGTCCAGGGTGACTTAAAATAGTATAATTTATCCGTTTTCATCAGATTTGAATTGAAGGTAACATACCCCCTCCCCCCAGTCATGATTCCTCGGGTCCTAAGTTCAGCCCTAAAAATCAAAATGAGTATATGTATTTTCAGATTTTCAAGAATAATATCAAGTAATTTTGCATCATCATCCCCCCCCCAAAAAAAAGATTTTTAGCATGTTATTCTATGTTAAATCCCTTAAAAAACAGGGGTCCAACGCATGTCCCTTATTTAATGTTAGGGGTTGAAATTATTTCATTCTTGGAAGAAAATGAACCATTTTGGGAGGTGAGACCTCCAAAATTCGAAAATTTGATTCAAGATACACCCCCTCCACCCCCTCCTCTCACGCTTCCTTTTCAATACATGAAAATTTTTTCCACTCTCCAAAATTCAAAAATTCGATTTTCAACTCACCTTAATCTCGCTCTCACACTTCCTTCTCAAAAATATTAAAATATTATTTTCTCCAAAATTCGAAAATTCGATTCAGAACACACCCTAACCTTCCTCTCGCATTTCCTTCACAAAAATTGAAATATTCCACTCTCCAAAATTCGAAAATTCGATTTTCGACTCACCCTAATCCTTCCCTAATCTCTCTCTCACACACTTCCTTCTCAAACATATCAAAATATTATTTTCTCCAAAATTCGAAAATTCGATTCAAGACACACCCTAACCTCCCTCTCGCATTTCCTTCACAAAAAATTGAAATATTCTTCGAAATTCGACTCAAGACACACCCAAACCCCCTCTCCCACTTCCTTTCAAAAATACGATAATATTCCACTCCAAATTCATTTCAATAATACGTGAAAAAAGAAACGAATTTTCTGCTCAAATCAGCTTTCAGTTCAAAGAGGGAAGAAGTCAAATTGAAAAAGTAAATCGCACCCCCTTCCCTCAACAAAATAAAAACACCCCACTCGAAATTCATCATAACGAACGAAAAAATAAATGTCCCACTCAAATCTGTTTCCCGCGCAAGGAGGGGACATAAGCTGAAAAAATTTCACCCTTCTCACCTCTCACACTTCAACATGGAAAATAATGGATGAAAAAAGATACCACGAGGGCAGGAGGTGTGGGGGAAACGTAAATATACGAAACCGTCGACGATGACGATACGTAGACATGGAGAAGCGAAGGCATACACCAAAGCAGGAAATTTTCGCCGTTGAAATACCTTGAAATGAGTAATGGAAAATGGCGTAAAGTATATACATAGGCGTCGGGTTAAGGAATTAATTACTTTCAAACGAGCGGCATGGCAGGAGGCGGGCGCGAGCGTTTGAACCGCAAATGGCGGCTCGATTAGAAATTAATTTCGCGTCGCGGCCGTCGCGTCGCCACCGCCACCGACGCGACGCCGCAACTGCGTCCTTATGACGATAAAAATTTCCTCACCGGTGCGTTGCGGCGATATACGTGAAATTTTACCACTCGTCCATTTAATTATAACGTTTAAATCCACCAATTTGTATACGCGGTTTTCCAAACTCCAAAATGAGAAAATGAAGTAGCTCCGGACTCGAGATAGGCAAATTTTCGAGTTCGTCTGGCAATTCAGCGTTTTTCTCGTTCGATATTTTAATACCGAGGTTTAAAAAAAAAACATTCGTAAACGACGATGATGAAAACTCTAGGAAAAGAAACCGAACACCGAATGACGCGTCGAAATTATCTAAATGGGGAGAAAATCACATCAGCACCACTTTGTCACACAAACATCCATCGTCAGCACAAACGATATCCATAATTTAGCAGACTGCTACGCTCATTACCGTTACATTACCTTGACGACATCAAAGCCAAGGCCGACGATATGATTATCGTCTTAGATGAATAATTCCTTTTAGTCGCAGAAGAGAAAAATTACTCGAGAGAGGAGGCAAAGAAGCCCACGTCGAAAATTCATTTTGCAAAATACCAACCAGGTTTGAAACCGCAAACGACTAAGAAGCCCTAACGCGAGGAAAATTTAACAAATTTGACAAACACGCAGAGTACCATGATGACGAAAAAAGCAACGTATTTCGAAAGCTGGTGTTTTTCATATTTAGACCAAAAGATAAGAAACCCATGAACACGATTCGTATACCGGAAAACGTGCGGCATTCGACTTCGGCGCGTTATTAAAATATCAGCTGCGATAATGATAAGCTCCCATATCGAATTATTATCACGCTGACCGCAGAATTCGGGGAGTAGCGGGGAGACGGGAGTAAAGAGGTGAAGAAAATATTATCAGTATAGTTCGTTCACAGCGCGGAAAACTACGCGGAAAAAATATCGACGACAGCGAGAAAAACAGACGTACACGGGGATAAGAGGAAAAAAAAGACTACACTAGTAAGTGTCGTCGTCGCAACGAAATAACACTCTGTTGCGTTGGTAATGACCGTTTAGAAAGCCATTAGCCTATTTCTATTAATTCATTATAATACGCGTCGCGGCGTATTATAATTTATTACGCGCTGCTGCTGCGTCCTTCGTCGTTATGTGTATAAATGTCCTGCGTATACATACGATAAAATCGAAGCGATTTTGCGAAACGCGTATTGGCGCAGAATATATGGGCTCTCTCTCGAGAGTAGTATTTTTTCCCTTTTCTCAAAACACTCGGTAATGAAAACGAATCAAGAGAGAAGTCGAAATCGTTGCGTCTTGGGACTCGATTCGAGAGAGCTGCGAAGTTTTTCCCAGTCCTGGCGAATGGATCTCGATGGGTACTTTATTTTGAAATTATTTCTACTTATGAGGATTGCGGTTCGACAAGGGCCAATGAACCGAAGAGGCGACGAAATCAGGATATGACGTGTGGTTGGTGAAGTGGCTTGAGAGTAGATTCGTATTACAAATCGGGTACTTGAGATATTGCATTGAAAATTTTACGAAGTTTAAAATTGTCGGAGAGATAAATCGAAGCCTCGAGTGGTTTGAGTTTAGATAAAAACACACCTCAAAAAATAAAACAACCGTAATGTAACTGAAACACAACTAAAACTTTAAAAAATTAATATGAAATTTTTTTGATAACGTAACACAAACCTCTTGCGTCTGGATCACAACAGAAACGTAACAATAACGTAACAGAATTTGAATTCAGGCTTAAAAATGGAGAAACGTTTTCAGCAACATAACCGAAACGTAACAAAAACGCAATTAACGTAACAGAAACTTGACAACAAAGCACCCCTTTCCAGTAACGTAACAGAAACATAATGTAACCGTAAGGAATTTTTCCAGAAAAGTAACCGGAATGAAACACCACAATACCATTCTTTTATTTTTGAATCAGTGAAATTTATCAAATAATACTAAAAAACAGTCAGAATTTTAGCACAGTAATAAATCAGTGAGAAATTTTTCACTGAAAGCAAGTCAGTGAAAGAAAATCACTGGAAATCAGTGAAAATTCACTGAAAACTCGGTGATATTTATAAAATTCACTGAAAAATCTGTGAAATTCTTTGAATAATCAGTAAAAATCACTGAAAATCAGTGAATTTCACTGATTTTTTCCTGTGCTGCAATTCTTACAATTCATCAGTGACTTTTCACTGATTCGAAATGAGAGAGCAGAAATGTGATAGAAACGTAACAGAAACATAACTGAAACTTGACAACAAAATACCTTTTTCCGGAAACGTAAGGGAAACGTAACGACATTTTACCAGAAAAGTAACCGGAATTGAATAATCAAAATACCAGAAATGCGATAGAAAACTCTCTCATTCCGAATCAGTGAAAAATCACTGATAAACAGTCAGAATTGCAGCACAGGAAAGCAATTTTTCACTGATTGTTCGAAGAATTTCACGGATTTTTCAGTGAATTTTCACTAACTTGCTTTTGAAAAAATGTTCACTGATTTATTACTGCACTGCAATTCTGACTGTTTTTCAGTGATTTTTGATAAATTTCACTGATTCAAAAATAAGAGGGTAGTAATGTAGCAGAAACATAATCGAAACTCATTAACGAAAAACCTTTTTCAGAAACATAACAGAAACGAAACTGAAAATCATCACTTTTTCACCTCCATAACTTTCATGGTGAAAAAATGAAGTAATCTGTTACTTCAGTGGGGTTGGAGTAGTTGGGGTATTTTCAGTAGGCAAATAATATATACCTACAGATTTTAACGGGAAAAAAATGAAAAATTGGGAGATTTAATGATTTATTTTAGTCAAAATTACAGATTTTTTCTGATAAATAGGACCTTGACTGAGAAATTAGTAATTTTTGACCGAAAAATCAGTGAAAAATTACTAATTTACTGCACGAGCGAAGCGAGGGCAAAATTTATTTTGAAAATCATATTTTTGGCATTTTTATGATGAAAAATCTCCTTGCTGAGCATAAGGAGGGGGAGGGACACGGGGGCTCGAGCCTCCTGAGCCCCCCTCGGTGCACGCCTGATTTAAAAACCAAAAAAAAAGTGTTCTTTTTCAAAATCCAGAATAAATAGCACCATCATTTTTTGCATAAAATTTTATTTCCGAAACTGCAATTTAAAAAAATTTCCTAAATTTGGACTATCGTTGTTTTTTAAAACGGACGCTTCATTTTTTAAACCAATTTTTTTGGGGGGGAGAGGGCGATGGATATGTGAACACTGAACATGGATATCAGAAACCACCCTCAAGAGTTAGAAATATTTCTTGAGTTGAGGTCCCCCCCCTCATTCCACTCCTTCTGAAAAGTCCAAAATCAGTGTCAACTTGAAAACCGATTTTGGGCACCTACCATAGGTACACTTTTGAACAAATATTCAGAAAAATTTGAAACCACCAAAAAAATTAAAGGTAATCAAAACAACCAACATTTAGAGAAATTTCCGAAAAAAATTACTTTGGAGTTCCACCTCCTCCTTCGCTCTTGTTATTCCATAGAAACGTGATGATAACGTAATATGACGAAAACGTATCGCAAATTGTAACGAGATCTCGAACTATACCATAATATCTCGAATTTAAATGTATTACAAGAACTGGTATTATTTTTCCACAGGATGATTACATTCGGAAACTAATCAGCTTTATACAGATAATGTAAGACATTTGTAAGTGAATTTCAATCACGACCGTGTATTTTAATGTAGTAGAACACCATGTGTGAGGTAGGAACATACATTTTTATCATTCGTAATCTTGTTTTTTACAATTTTATTCAATCGAACCATCCCATATAAAATAATGAAGCATTTTTGCCTTTAATCACTCTGGTTTCATTCTGATATCATATCAAAGGCAACGAATTAGCTCATGCTACATTTCATCTCACTAAGAACAGTGTCAAAATATAAATAGACCTCCCCCTTCCCCTCTTCACCCATGTGAATTTTATATCAAAAGTTCTCTCTATTTTTACTTTTGGAAAACCCACTTTCATGATAACGACCTCAAAATATTTTCTATAAGCTAGTCACAAATTCGTTTGAGCCGTCAAGCCCCCCCCCCCCCTCAAACAAAAATTGTGCAAGTCTACGTTGAACGACAAAATACAACTTTTTACATTATATTTCGAGATGAAATTTACCTACTCGGAATTTTTGTTCGCTCTGGCTTCTAAGGGTGGAGCCTTCGGTTCCTAAAGTAGGGTCATTTTCGAAAAAAATATCAAAGTTTTTCGTATTTTTACCCTCCTCCGTTTCACTCTATAAAAAAATATCAAGAGATTCTGTGTTTCCAAGTGCGATTGGTTTTGTTCTGGATTTTTTGAATTTTTTCAGATTTTTTAGCACAAAGGCCTTCTCGAAAACGCTCAAAAATAAATCGTTTTTCATTGCCAAACTTGAAGAGAATAAATGTACGAATGGACCACTGTCAGATTCGTATAATCGTGTTCAGCAGGTCAATTTGCTCAAAGTCCAAAATTCACGTTTTTTTCATTGATTTTTTCATGGTCAATTGAAAAAATAAAGGAAAATAAATAAATTTTGAGAATTCAATGAAAATGATCCGGAAATGAGTGTTTATCGAGGTATTTTTACGCGCTGAACACGAATCCGGTATTAGTGATATGACGACTGGTTTACGAGATGAGAAAAGGTAGGTTGGCAACATAGGTAGGTATAATTCGGCTGGTTGTTTAGCAATTGTTTTGGCAGTAAAAACCATCAATTTTTACGATCGCAGAGAACCCTTATTAAACGAACCGTTGACAATTAGTGTAACGCTAAATGAATACGTTGACATGATTTTATTAGTTACGATACATTATTCAACCGAAAATGAATACCAGGCACACTTTTTCACTCCCCCTCTCCGCCTCCTCTTCCTCTCAAATAATCCCTTAAATATTTACATATGAATATTTTTTAGTACTTTTATACAAATTTGGCAAATTTATAAGAAAATGAAGCCTCCTACAAAGAAATTTTCAAAAAAAAACTTCATAAAAATCAGTTGGTACATTTTTGTTTGCCTCAAATTTGAGAAAAAAAATTCAGGAGTTGAAAATAGTAGTTTTTATGTCCTAAAACGGTTTTTCAAATATTTGAAAGTGGACAAAAATGTACTATGGAAGCAAATTTTCTCGTCTTCAACATCAGTCACTAAAAATTTATTTATCGTGGACTTCATTTTTAAGCAAACAATTGAAAACCAGTGATCTGGAATTTGGGAACTTTCAAGCATTCACTTGAAGGATAAAACATACCTCAGATTAATCAAAAATATTTATTTTTATCATCAAAGTGCATAAATGAGGACAAGAGGGGGGGGGGGTGAAAAACCAAACATTTTTTCAGAAAAGAATTCTAATACAAGGGCTCGCAACTTCCCTCTCAAAGGTTGAAGAGAGGGGGGCATCAAAATATTGTATTGAGTTCAAATTCAAAAAACATCACCAAAAAATCGGCAAAATCAGATAATTTCCGATTTTTTGACCACAATATTTTCAAGATTAGCCATAATAATTTCCAATTCCCAAAAAACCTCAACACGTCTTCATTAAGTATCCATACCATCAATCCCCCCCCCCCCACAATAAAAATTTACGTTTTTGACGTCAATATTTTCTGGACTCTTTCATATTAAAAATTTGACAAAAAGTCTTAGTATTCATTTATCAGAGGGGGAGGGGGAGGGGGAGATGAATGTCTCAAAATTCAATATCTAAAATCTTATTTATCAAAACTCGAAACCACTCATGCAATCATATTTTTTTCGAAAAATAACACTTTGAAACATTAAGAACTACTTAAAATTACCAGTAGCCTTTTTTTCTCACTAAAAAATTCCATCTTCGCTATTGAAAAAAATTGAATCGATTTCTAAACTGGTACCAACTCCACGACAACTCCCCCCTCGACAATCTTAATAATTCCAATCGTTTCGAAAACCGAAAAATGTCTCAAAAAAATCACCAAATTGCTTCACGAATATTCCATACGCGTGCCGAAGGTGTCTAAATAACCATCCTTGAACGCGAAAATTACCCATCCCGAGACCTCTCGAATTTACCATACGATACTATCCCGTACCCCGGTAATAATTCACTCGGTACCGGTAATAACGGGTTTTACATCTGTATAGGAGAGTCATTCTTCGAAAATAATGCGGGTATTACTGCTCCGAACAGCGTTTTGAAAAGACGCTCAAATTCTTTGTTTCTTTTATAATATTTTCTCGAACAGCTCGTACCAACACAGATACCTAGTACCTAGTTGGAAACTCGACCCTAGCCGCTCGTATTCCTACATGGTACACACCTCTCTGCGTATCCACTCATTACACATACACTCGAGCCAGTACAAATAGTCCACCATAATATTCCCACACAAATTAACCACCATCCGGTTTCGTTTGGTAAAAAAGAACAGTCTTCACCTCGTATCGCGCCATTTATTAACCTTTCCACGCGGTCATCTATGGCAACTCTCCGCAACGACGACGCTCGTGCTAGGAAAAAAATTCCGACAGACGAAAATTAAGACAATTTTTTTCGACGAAAACGTGTTCTCGGGCGGAAGAGGAATAAAAAAATTCGGCGCCAAAGCCACCACAATCGCGAAACACGTGTTCCAGCAACGGCCACTATCTCCTTCTAGCTTGCGAAATTGAACCCCAACCCGCGCAACGAGTCCGACTAATTACCCAGGCTGGGCTTAATTCGATTCCGCAGCAGCCGACGCGACTAGGCTTACGATAACTCGCCGGCAATTAGCACTCAGCGTCGGGTATTTTACAGCTTGGTTTCTTATTTTCCACGTTCGCGGTGGTACGGTATTTAAATCGTAGTCGACGACGATGTCCTTTAATGCATCATAATCAATCGATTCGAGGCAGCGGTGGCGAACTGAGCTATGAATCCGTATTCGAGTCGTAGATGAGGTCGAGGTCGATTTACTCGGGCTCGAATGTCATTACGAAGATAATCCAACACCTAAGATTTCTCGTACGATGAAATTTCTCGTTGAAAAATTGGTCGACGATGAAAACGGATTCCAGATCTGTATTCTTGACGCGTTCAGATTCGGAGTCGGAGGCGCGGGCGCAGTATGGCGTATTTTAGTATTTACGACGACTCCGACGAGTAGGTAGGTACAACAAGTACACAACGAAAACGTGTTGTATTCATAGCGTGTGCATCGACGACGTCGCCGCCGCTCAAAAGGAAGACGAGTGGAGGAGAGACGATAGTGAAAGTACTTGGAACCGGCGACGGTCGCGGTGGCACGTCAACGCCGTCCGACGATTCGAGTTCCCTTTCCGCGGGCCCAAGCAACCAGATCCGAATAGCACGCCGCAGAAGGTTACTCAACTTTATCTCCTGTATCAGCATTACGCCATTGCGTTACGTTCCGAGCTTCCAGACTCGTAGGAGCAGCTGCGAAGCTCCCTCGCCGAGGGTGGCTTTCGTTGTTTTTCCACCGCCGAAGGCGACGAAGGTGTGGCTCAGAAGGGGAAATTTTCTTCCACGCGACGTCGTATTCTCCGGCGTAAATAAATCATCGTCGATGCTCGAATTCGCGACGGTCGAGGTGTAAATTGCAACGACACCGGCGGGTGACAAGTTGATAATCGCTGAAGAATTAAACGATTCCGGTGATGTAACCTGTTCCCATCGAGCAGGTGCGAGAGCTTCGTTAATGGGTTTAATAAAAACTCTTCTGTTTGCGACGACACATCCAGTACTCCATATCTTTGTAATTCGAAACGCGGCGCCGACGATTCGCAGGTTTCCATTAAAAATCCAACCAGCTACGAAAATAAACATCGACAGCCACCTATCAAACCACCTTAGTAGTAAATTAACTCCAGAATCTCACCCAGCTGCTACGTCGAGGTAAAAATCACAATCCCATCGTAGACCATTTTCAACTCGACGATGGCCAAAGGCATCACTGGCATCGGCTTCACAATCGGAATCCTGTAGCGAAACCGAACGACCAAGAAAAAGAACCCGAGGAGATTAAACGCATCGACGAAATATAACAATACACGAGGCGAATCTATCAAATCGAACAAATATTTCACCGGAGCAATTTTCAAGACTGGAAAAAATTCATCTCGACCAATTTCAAAAGCTCCATTTTTCCTAGTGCACTTAGAAACCGTAAATTTAATTTTCGATCTGGATGGTAGAGCTTCGTCGAATGCAGCCAATTGCATCTCATTCACAATACGAACCGACGTCGTAGAATAGAAATTCTTCGATTCTCATTTTTTATTCTCCTATTCTTTCCTGAAATAATTCATCGGTAAAGGAATAGAATTCGAAGAAAAGATCGCGAGCTCGTTTGTGCTTTTCGATAAAGGTACGTAAAGGTTCTTTTTTACAAACCGAACGACCTATCCCCGGGAGGTGATCGGCTCTAACAATCTGTACCAAAAATGTATCACAGGGTGATTTTTCACACTATACCTTGTCGTAGAATTTTGACATGAAATACGTCCGAACGACGTGTATACATAACCGAGCTTCGTAAATATCGACGACATCGAATTTCCCTCGTATCTTCGGACTACGGGCGAAATTTCACAGACACGATCGACCTCGTGGAGAAGTAAAACACGCGCTAACACTTGATAAATTTAATCTACGACGACGGTTGCCTAGAAATAGACGAAATTGCCACCGTAGGTAAAAATATGTACAGGACACGATTACAAATAACGACGATTACTTTACCACATACACGATCGAACAAAGACGAATACCAACGGAGACTCGATCACAACGCAGAATCTTATTTCTATACTCAGCTTCGGAGTTAAATATGGTAAATGAATAAGCTCATAAAACTACAGCTTACCTTTAAACAGTTTCACTTCCATCCTGCAACATAAGAGAAAAAAGTACTCGTTAGAAATACGATGGCGAAAAAAAAACTAGCACAGAAATATTTTCGCAGTTCGATTCGTAATAATCGTGACGTTTAAGAAAAAACATTGGTCAATACAGCGATAATAAACATAAATAAGCACTACGATAGAAAACACTCGAAACATACTTCTCGAGGTACATTATACGTATTATGTACTACAAGTAAAAACTCGATCAACTTTACCTCACCTAAGATTGTATTTCCAAAGACGACGAGTAAAACGTTCGCACGTGGTACGATTTAGAATTGCATCATACGACTAGAATTTTACACCCAAAGTACGTAAAATTTTTTCTTTAACAAGTATAGACAGAAATGAAATAAAAAATCAACCGGCTAGAGAAAAAACTTACCAATATAGTAAGTAACGAACATAACCTACACGAATGGGTATTTAACCAACAAAATATAACAACACAACCGCGAATTTCGATACAAATTAACTCATACGAACAAACGTGACGTTAAACGAGGAATTTTTAAAAAAAATAAAGAACTAGTGTTATAATATTTTTAATCACATTAACCGAACAAAGACCGCACTATAGATTTCAACGAGCATCACACTTAAACGACACGCCAGTACGCTACTACGCAGTACGCACTAAGCAGTCAGAAACAACCGCCGAACCGCCAAGCAAACAAAGGAGCAAGTCACGACAGTGTTACCAGCTGCAACGTGCGAATTACTCCCGCAACGAAGCCGGACCACGTTTTCATGCACACACGCGACGAATGACGAAATAAAATTTTATTAGACGTAATCGCGATCGGGGATTAAAATTTAAGCGAATTTGGGGATCTTGGTTTTGTATGTAGATCTCTCGCAGGAAAAAAGGATTTGATTTAATTCGATTTTATTTTTTATTCGAAGTTCATTAACGTGGTAAATGAAACGCATTGCTAGTTTGCTACTTTGCTAGCGCTAAGACGAAAAGTGGGAGGGATAAAATTTCTAATTTTCTATGGCATTGATGATTGATGAAGCACGTTGTGACTGTTGTGAGCAGCAGAGATGAGATGCCCGAATAATGGCGCAAATCATGTTTTATGTGGTCTGGAAATGTGTTTTAATCATTTTTTAAATTTTAACATCAATGAAAAAATCACGAATGCGAACCGTAACTGAAACCGAAACCGAAATTCAAAGTGGTAACCGTAATTGATATTTAAAATTTTTACTATTGTAACCGTAACCGAATCATTATCATTTTATTTCGGTTACGGTTCATTTTATTTTTCCATGTGATTTTTTGTGTTCAATTTTCGAATTTATTTTTTGTTTCTTTTTTTCTAAATTTACCCTTAACAACTTGAAAAATTATTAAAATTTCAACTTTTGAACGGTTTTTTTTTGGGGGGGGGGCAAAATTCTAAATTACCAACTTGTAATGGTACTTATGCATTTTTTATGTAACCTTTAACACAATTCATTTTATGATTGACACTCAGTCAGTAGTGATTAATTAGTGATTCGGTGATTCTTTTGTTTGATTTTTCGAATAAATCGCAATGAAATTCATCATAGACTGTTGATAAATTCAAAAAAATATAAAAATTTTAACTTTGTAACGTTATTTTTTAATTTTTTTTGAAATTTTGAAATTTACCTTAAACGTTATTTTTTAATGAAACTGTAACCGTAACGGTTATTTTTACAAAACCCAAACTGCAACCGTAATATGACGTAGGGCGGGGGAGGGGAAATTAGAAAAGTGTAACTTTTTACTTGACGTAACGTTTTTAGATGAAGACATAATAAAATAACATTATGTTGGACTTGAAAAAAATAAAACTGAAAAAGTATTTTAAAATGTTGAAAAAATAAAAAAATAATGAAAAAATTGAAAAAATTGAAAAAAAAAGAGAAGTGCATTGATATTTTAATGAAAAGTTATGAAGTAAGTAGATAATTATCTTATTTTGAGAAAAAATAAGGCAATTTTTTTTCAAATAAAAAAACTGAAAAAAGACTTAATATTTAGGTGTGTTAACATTAAAGAAAAAAGTGCGTTATTACTTTTTTAAATTATCGAAATATATGGTGACGTTCTGAAGGAATTTTACTGGCGGGGGGGGGGGGGGATATGTGAAGAATCCAACTCAGTTTTTCAATTGAGGGGCTTGGTTCCAAAACTCACTTTTGCCAAAAAGGTACTTTTTGAGAAAACAAAGGAAAACGATTAGACAAAAGTGAGCTTTGACACCAAAGTTACTTTTCTTACGTCTATTATAGCAAAGTCGAAGCGTTAACATGAAAATTGAGATTGTAGAGTCGTGAAGCATTAAGAACGGAACCCAAATCCGCAAAGAAAACGTAGTAAATTTTCGTGGCAAAAGTGAGTTTTGGAACCAAGTCCCTAAATTTTCCCAATTACATAATACCTACCTCATTATTAAAACTTTTCAACCCCCCCCCCCCCCCGCAATGCTTCTTTTTTACTACGTACCTAGGTATGCTGGACTTCAACCAGACTAAATTTTATGTAGAAGGTATAGTTGCAGCGAACATATTTGAAAATCATTTTATTCAGGCAAGAAATAGACTGGCTTTTTAGAGAGTAGGTGGATCAGTGGCGTACCAGGGGGGTCAGGGGGTCTGGGGGTCCGGACCTCTTCGCCATGAGGTCAAGAATTTACGTGAAAAATGCCTTCTTGGAGCATTAAAAGTCAAATTTTCTCAAAGCTTCGCTTGGGCATGAACGAAATTACAATTATATGAAATATTTGAGGTGACAATGCGAGAAAAGGCTCCGTTCCAGGGGCGTGCAGAGAGCTTAAACTTTACCGGACATTTTTTGGAATTTTAACCACCCACCCACCCACCACCACCCTTCACTGATGAGAGCAAAAAAAGCAATATGGGTATCAAAATACTGGATTTTTTCAGAGGAGTTGAATTTTTGCAATATTTTGAGTTTTAACAATAATTTTAGGACCAAATTTGCCGACTCGTAGGTAGTCTTTTGAAAAATGTAAATTTTTAAAAATCAAAATTTTTTGAAAATTCTATTGGAGATCGCACGAAGACCCTTGATAATTTCGAATGAAAATTTTATTCGTTTTTAAATAGATATTCAACTGTCTGGAATGGAAAAAGAAATAATCCATATTTATTATAACGTTGAGAATGAAGTGTGTAAAATTATCGAACCCGAGCGAAGCGAGGGCGAAAATTTTTGAAGAAAAAAGTATCCAGAAACTGAAATTTCGTGCCTTTTTCGTGTTATTTTTTTTCATTTCCAAAAAACACGACATTCTTTATTGCACTCCTCTCTTTTCTAAACAATCTTAAAGTTTGGAAAATTCCATTCGCGATTGTCACTATTGTTTTCACTTGAAAATATTCAATTGTCTGGGCTGCAAGGGAAGAAGGTTCATACAATAATTTTGAAACTGAATTGTGTGTATTTACTGAACCCGAGCGAAGCGAGGGCGAAAATTTTTCTAGAAAAATGCATCCAAAAGTTGAAATTTCTTCATTTTTTTACAAATAATGTAGCATTGAAAGGAATGCGAAATCCTCAACTTCTATTTCTGATATATTTTAGACTTCATACGCCCGAGCGAAGCGAGGGCCAAGATTTGAAAAATTTATGATTTTCGGGAAGAAAATAATTCGCTTTTCAATGGTTTGTTGTCTGAAAAAATTCTATCACTTTGGAATAAATATTTCGTGCCCTTCAAAGTTTTTTTTACGAAATTTCGTGTTTTTTTCTTTTGCTACATGATAAAAATTTGTGATTTTTTCAAAATTTGTTGACTTGATGAGAAAATTTTCAAAAAAGTCGTCAAATTTTGATGTAAATCTGTAAATTTTTCCAACAAATTTTCTGAAAAAATCAGAAAATTTCATTATAAATCGACACCTTTTCAAAAATTTTGGATTTTCAGCAAAATTTTGCGAACTTTCTCAGAAAATTTGTCAGTTTACATCACAATTTACCGATTTTAAAAGAAAATTTGCCAAATTGCAACAAAATTTACCAATTTACAACATGTAACTAAAACATACTTGAAAATCAAAATCAACTTCTGTTGAAATCAATTTTTCAAAAAACGTCTAATAAATCCATTACCGATTCTTATTTTTTTTCAATTGTCAAACCCGGGATTTTTTGAAAATTTTTCAAATTGATTTTTCAATAAAAATTTAGCAGCGTGAAAATTTAAATGCAGGTAATAATTTTTAAAAATCACCTCTCAATCTAAAATTCACTTGTTACATAAAATAAGATTTAAAGGATAATAAAGATAAGGAAGCAAATGCATGTTAGGTAATAGGTATCTGTATCTCTAATATTATTTTTGCCTTTTTCATTTCTTTTGCAAACTTTCCAACTTTAATTCATTTTTACCATCCGACATCTCCCAACACCACCCACCCACCCACCCACCCACCCAACCCCAATTTCTACCGGACATTTGTCCGGTAGAGTACTATGTCTGCACGCCCCTGCTCCGTTCTGGTATTCCAAGTCTCCACACCCATTTTGCATCCTCCCAAAAAAAGCTTCCGAGACTACTGTTTGAATTTGTTACGTATTACGTATTTTTGGTTTTTAAGATCAAAATAATTTGTATGGAAGTTGTTTGTTCCAAAATTACATTTTCATCAAAGTTTTTTTTCTAAATATTCTATGCAAATCGCGTACGAACTTTATAAACACCTGCGTGCGACTCCTTAATATTTATGAAAATGATTCAAATTTCGAATTTAATGTTTATAATTATGGTAAAAGGAAATTTAATAGGAGGGAGAGGGGGTTGAACTCAAAATTTCTCAAATAAATTTGAAAGTTTGCCCCCCTATCGAAAAATTTCTGGCAACGTCAGTGGGATGAATGGCACAAATTTAACGACCGAACTAAATTTTAATTAAGTTGAGCCCCTCTCCCTCTCATTCACTTTATTGCTTATTCCAAATTTTTCATTTTTTTTCAAACCTATTAATAATTTCATCGCAGTTGAAATCCTTTACGATATTGTCTATTTTTTTTTAAATCACAATTTTATAAATAAAATTTTGTAGTTTCAATGTGAATATGAGGAAGAGATCAATTTGGCCCGAGCGAAGCGAGAACAACAATTTTAAATAACCTCAAATTCGACGTGCAATAAAAGAAAGTTTTGAATTGGTTTTGAATTAATATTTAAATCTGAATGAAAAATCGGTCTCTTCTAATTTAAAATTATTATAGGAAAAATACGATCAGGCCGAGAGCAACGAGGCTAAAGCTTTTAAAAAACTTGATTTTCAAACATCGAAAATAAGTTTAAAAGAAAAAAAAAATAAAATTAGTTGAAATAATTTTGAGAAAATACCAAAAAAAAATCAATTTTGTAGGATTCGAATTATTTTAAAACTATGAAAGGAAAAATACATACAACAAGGCCGAGTGCAGCAGGATCAAATTTCATTGCTTTTTTATTTAAAAAAAAAAAAACGTAAGTATAGGAGCAAAACTTTGTAATTTTATTACTTAAGGAAAATATGGGTAAGTAACTACAAATGATAAATTTTTCTCTAGAAAATGATCATTTTGTTCTGCTTTCTCATTAAAAAAAATATATGAAAGCACAAAAAATGTCCAACTTTCTCAATTTGACAAAATATGTGTGCAAATATTAAATTTTTCAGACTTCAGAAAATAATTATGAAAATTTTTCCAATTTGGGAAAATATGTGTACTAGTGGTAAATTTTCCCAACTCAGAATAGAAATGGTGAATTTTCTCAACTAAATTCCGAAAAATCTCGTTGAGAAGGTAAATTACCCTCTTCCCTTCCCCTTATCAGTACGCTGAGTAATTTTCGTACTTTTTATGGTTTCCAATAAAAATATTAATCAGTACGATACGAAAAACTACTACTTATTCTAAAAAAAATATACGAGTAATTCCACCCGATATGATAGATAGGTAGGTACCTATATCTTGGTAAAAGCGCATACGACCATTCAGAAGCACCTTCAAAATACACGAAAATTCTCCGTATTTCTGTTCGCGCATTCTTATACACAACAGAAGGGTAGAATTATCCCTTTTGGAGAATTCACCCTCAAATTATAGAAAAAAGTATATAAGGGGGAGGTAAGGCGCTTGCGCGAGTTTTCCTCTCATTTCACGTACAAAAATACACGCTACGGTTTTCGTATTTCGCACGTAGAGCTACAGATTTTCCCAACATTAATATCATCGAAATATAAAATAATGTACTTTTTCCTTCTTTATTTTCAACCGAGCAAAAATCATCTTCGCCGACGAACCAACGCTGGTAAAAAATTACTGGTTGTTGATCCAAAGATGGGTATTTTCAAAATCATTTTTTATTCCTCGAAACTCGCGTGTTTGATAATATTGATACGTCGTGTAGAATTACAAATTTTTAAATTTTCATCGATGTATTAACGTTTCAATGTACATGAAAACCACGAATACCCATCAGATATTGCCAACGAGTATATTACGAACGATGATACGAAATGGTTAACAGGTATAGATAAGAATACATTCGTATTTGCTCATTCGTAAAGTATGGTTCGATTGTTCTACGACACGATTTATTTATCATTTTACAGATTCCACATTCTCATTGCGATTCTGCTTGTAAAAAATGTAGCATTAAATAACGACAGTATGCAAGAATGCCCCGTCCACGTAAACGAAAAAGGATTACTCCAAGCATACTGTTCCAACCTAGGTTTACCTAAACTCCCGTCCAAGATACCAGCTCACATTCAGGTACTGATCTACCGATTCTTAGAAAACATTAAAATACTACGTATTTCTGGCATCGTATGTTATAGTACAGTCGCATATAGTGAATTCCGCTCGATCGGAATGTTAAAAGCAATCTGATGATTGATCCTTAATCTAGCTGTATAATGAACAAATTTAGCTTGGGTGCCATTTTTTAACCCCCTTCCCTCCCGAGGATCCATCCCCCTTTTCTTAAAATCCGGGCTGGTAAGCCAATCAATAAACTTAAACTTAAGCTTAAAACTTAAAATGAATTTTTTTTAAATAAAACTTATAAACTTACGCTTAAAGCTTAAAGCCAAATTCTTTAAATCTAATCTTAAACTTAAACTTAAAGCTGAACGGCCAAAAATCATTGGCTTACAGCTTAGAGCTTAAGGCTTGAAGCTAAAATCCATTTTTTATAATTTTTTTTGTTGTGGTGGGGGGGGGGGTGCGGTGAAGGAAGTTCGAAACGAGATTGATTTTTCACTTTTTTTGTGATCAGAAAATTGATTGTACTTATTTGAATTCAAAACGAAAAAAAAAGAAATTCAAGTTTTTTTCTCTAAATTTTTTCAAGGTGCTAAATTTTCTTCTAGAAATGTTTTCAAACCAAATTTTTCCCTAAAATATTTTTAAACCCAAAATTTCTTCTGAATTCTGAAACTTTTTCAAACTCGATTTCTTATCTTAAAATTTTTTTAACTCCGATTTTTTTCTCAAAATTTTTTCAAACCAAAACTTCAAAGTTTTATACTTTTTTTCAATATTTTTCCAACCTAATTTTTGTACCTATCCAATCCTAATATTTTTTTATACTCTGAATTCTGGAATTCAAAAGTATTATTTAAAATTTTAAAAATAAAGCTTAGACTTATTTCTGGAAAAATCAATCGGCTTAACTTCTTAAAGCTTAAAGTTTAAGGCTGACTTGCCATCCCTGCATAAAATCGTTCTAACTCCGGATGATTTCATCCGATTTCGATTTTTTTCAACTCTAATAATAGCTATAAGGATTCTGCACATTTTTTATTACCAAAATTTCGAAAAACTAATTACCAGGTCGTCAAATTTCCAAAAACAGTCATAAATTACCTATGTTCAAATTTTCATTTTTTGCAATTTTCATCAAAAATAAACGAAATACAATAAAACTTGTTATAATAATTTTCGAAATTTTCATAACAACAAAAAGTGTGTGAACCCCTTTCGGCCATCATTTGGAATTTAAAGAATTGGAATCAGATAAGATGAGCCTGAGTTACAAGAATTTTTGAAAAGGAGTGGACCCTGAGGAGAGAGAAGCAGTTTTTGAAAAAACACCCTAGATATATTTTACCATTCTAAACAACGTTTATTATAACAAGTTTTATTGTATTTCGTTTATTTTTGATGAAAATTGCAAAAAATGAAAATTTGAACATAATTTATGACTGTTTTTGGAAATTTGACGACCTGGTAATTCGTTTTTCGAAATTTTGGTAATAAAAATTAAAAAATGTGCAGAATCCTTTTAGCTATTATTAGAGTTGAAAAAAATCGAAATCGGATGAAATCATCCGGAGTTAGAACGATTACAAGAAAATGAAAATGGAACCAAGCTAAATTTGTTTATTATACAGTTTAGATTAAGGATCAATCATCAGATTGCTTTTAACATTCCGATGGAGCGGAACTACTTTTTTTACATAGGTTCCCAATGTGACTATACTTTCTCATTCTGAATCTGAATCAGTGAAAAGTCACTGATAAACAGTCAGAATTGCAGCATAGGAAAAAATCAGCGAAATTCGCCGATTTTCGCTGATTTTTCTTCTAATTTCATAAATTTTACTGACTTTTCTGTAAATTTTCACTGATTTTCCAGTGATTTTTCTAACTGATTTTTCAGTGATTTTTCTCACTAATTTTTTTTCATTGAAAATTTTTTCACTGATTTTCTCCTGTGCTGCAATTCTGACTGTTTCTCACAAGGGAAGTATCCCAACACAAAGTAAAATTTTGAGCCCAAACAGAAAAAAAATCGAAATTACATCATAACAAGACCCCGTATCCGAAATTTCAGGTGCTGAAGTTCATTTCTCGATTTTTGGCGAATTTTTGAAATTTCAAAATTAACTCCGCCCTGCGAAATATGAAAATTTGATCTGATGAACGAAAAAAGTTAAAATTTGGTATATGCCCTATTTTTAACCTCCCAAATCAATTGGAAGCGGTTTCGAGACGTTTCGGAGCCAGCAGAAAATTTTGGAATTTTCCAGCGCTGGAGAAAAGCCTATAAAAATGGCCCATATGCACTTCAGCTCCTATAATCGCGGATTATCCGTATTGGTGACCTATTTTATCGATTAAAACACAATTTTTCAAAATTCGTAACTTTGAGTTCAAATTCGCATTTTTGGGCAAGAAATTTTCCTGAAAAAAATTTAAAAATTCGCCTAATGCGCATACATCGAGGTAAAAAGTTGAAACTTCGTAGATACCCTATTTTCGACCTCCCGAATCGAATGGAAGCGGTTTCAAGACGTTTCGGAGCAATCAGAAAATTTTGGAATTTTTCAGCGCTGGAGAAAAGCCTATAAAAATGGCCCATATGCACTTCAGCACCTATAATCGCGGATTATCCATATTGATGACCTATTTGATCTATTAAAACAGAATTTTCTGAAATTCGCAACTTTGAGTTCAAATTTATATTTTTTGGGCAGAAAATTAATTTTTTCCAGGAAAATTTCTTGCCCAAAAATGCGAATTTGAACTCAAAGTTACGAATTTTGAAAAATTGTGTTTTAATCGATAAAAAAGGACACTAATATGGATATTCCGCGATTATAGGTGCCGAAGTGCATATGGGCCATTTTTATAGGGTTTTCTCCAGCGCTGGAAAATTCAAAAATTTTCTGGTGGCTCCGAAACGTCTTCAAACCGCTTCCATTCGATTCGGTAGGTCGAAAATAGGGTATCTACCAAATCTCAGCTTTTTTCGTTGATTAGATCAAATTTTCGTATTTCGCCGGGCGAAAGTAATTTTGAAATTTAAAAAATTCGCCAAAAATCGAGAAATGCAATTCAGCACCTGAAATTTTGGATACGGGGTCCTGTTATGATGTACTTTCGATTTTTTTTGTTTGAGCTCAAAATTTTACTATGAGTTGGGACTCTCTTGTCAGTGATTTTCGATAATTTTCACTGATTTAAAAATGAAAGAGTACTTATTCGCGCAGGTTCTAGATTTATCTAACAATTACCAACTACGTTTCACTCCGAATGCATTTCGTCGTTATGGACAAACCTTGGTACATTTGAAGCTGAGTCGTATCTCCGAAGTACCTTTCCAACGATCCAGAGGCTTAGCCCCGTTGGATATGTTCCTAACACTGTACAAATTGGAAACCCTCGAATTCACGTATTCGAATTTAACCGACGCCGAAATGTGGAGATTTCCGGCCAATTTACGTAAACTCGTCTTAGACGGTAATCAATACACCCATATCGACGCATCGACCAGCTACAAACTGGAAGAGATCAGCGCCAGTGACAACAAATTGAAAAACCTTCCCCATATGTACAAACCACCCGTTCACGTGCTCAAGTACAGTCTGAAAAATAACCCTTTGGATGACTTCACTGTCAGCGATCTAGCCCCATTATGTAATCTGAATGTATTAGAATTGGAAATTCCGCAGGGTGCTTTTCTAACCACACCGATGGCAGATTGCAAATGCCAACAAATAATCAAATGGACCAAGCTGTTTAATATTTCATCCGCGTATCTCGCTTGTAGTAATCTCACCGGTAATTATTTTCCAATTTTGACTCTTTATCCGAAAACTTGCACGGTTTAATGATCTCTCGATAATTCCAGACACAGAATGCGATTTCAATTTCGACCAGTATATCAAATTACGCGAAATTTGCCCCCGATCCAAAGATGTACACGGGCAAACCCAGATAGAGTCAGATATCGGACTCGTCAACGTAATAACCAAGAAATTACCCAAACCGACTTATTCGAATATGATAATCGGATTCTTCATTGCCTGCGTTGTGATGTTTTTAATCTATAAATTCGTCTTACGTTCGAGAAGAAATTCAGCCCCGAAATCTAGTAAACGTAATCTTTGGTTTTTACGAAGGCAAATTTTTTCTCAATTTTGCAGTACAGTTTGTTCTGTTTTCTCTTTTTTTCAATAGAGAGAAGAAATAGCAGAATGAAGAGGAAAATACCCAAACCTAGTGAATTAGGAGACGAAGAAGAAGACGAAGAAATTGGGCATCGATTTTGATACTTTTTTAATTGGTTAATTCATTTGTTACACTGTGAAAAAAATTATACTAGAGAAATCGATGAATTATTTTCTTTCGAGAATTCCAATTGGGATTTATGTTTGAACACGAAATCGAGATGGAAAATGGACTCGAAGAAAAATTAAAATGTTCTGCGAGTACCTACCTATTTATTTTCCAGATTTGGAAAAAAAAGTTCTCCTTTCGCTGAAATTAAAATCTTCGATGAATTTTCAATAATTTCTTTGAGTCCTTCCCAATTAATTAGTGGAGATTGCATCCTAAAATTTATGCAATGTGAAAAATTGTATTGAAATCACGAAAAAAAATTAATTGAAAAATAATGTAGCTTAAGTAAACAAGAAAACAAGATGTGCATCTCAATAATTTTTTAATAACAGTTTTCAAGAAATTTTCTGAAAAAAGTTTATTAAGTATACATATTTTTAAAAAAAATCAACATTGTACCATTAAAATAGCTACCTACGTAGTTTAGAGGATACCTATGTGCCAGAAATATCAAATATTTTCGTTTTAAAAGTCGTGAAAATATAAAAAAATATGAGGTATTCAGGGACAAAATAATACCATTTCGTATTCAAAATTCGTTAAAAAAATAGACAAATTTCCAAAAAATTGGACAGATTTTCAAAAAATTTTATCAACCTACCAAAAAAAATAAAAAACTTTCAAAAAAATTAAAGTTTTGTAAAAAAAAAATCGGCATTTCCGAGATTAATATTTTACAACAATTACTATTCTTATCCATAATTTTCAAAAAAATAAGTTCAATTTTGTGGAATTTTTGAACAATTTTCATAGCATGAAAACCACTTCCCAATATTTTTAATAAATTTTGCCTTTCCCGAACTAGAAGAAAATTCCAGCACTACGAATTTATCCTTTCTTTCGAAACTAATATCCGAAAGATTTCAAGTAAAAATCATAACACATCCAATAAATCCTCCTCCATAGCTAATTTTCTCTTCCCATAGTACACGCTAGCGAAACGCAAACAAAAACAAAAAACTTTGCCAATAATGGACGGATTTAAGGGTGAAATCAATAATAATCACTCGAGCAACTTTATACAATTAACTAGAAACTTTTATAAACTTGGCTCAACCGAGGATAATAAAATTAAAAGCTAGCAAAGTGATAAACCCAACTGCTATATCGCAGGTTAACAATGAACAATTATTAAAAACCACCTGAAGACGACATCGTGTAAAAAGTCTTTCCAACTCTGTTGTAGTATAAATTAATAATTGCTACACGTGTAGATAAAAAATGAATTCTTTTTGTTGGTCTTTCCCTTTTTTTTTTCTATTCTAAATAATGTTGATTTTTAACTTAGAACTAAAAGAGAGGGAGGAAAAGTCAGACTATTCCATAGGTACTAGTACAGTCAAAGCTCAAACCTAGCCAAAATTCCCAAAAAGCTGAATTTTGGTTTATACGTGTATAGTGATGTCAGTAACAACATACAAAAAGTTCCGCCCCCCAAGTGTGGAGGAAACTCCAGGAGGGGGCAAAAACACCCCCAAAAGTGGTTTTTCCTCCGTACCGCCTCAGGGAAGCCCCCAATCGAAATAAAACAAGTGTGAAAAAAAATTCTACGTCAAATTTCCTATCAAATGGATGTTTCACTTTTTGAAATAACCCCACTCTGACCTCAGTTAGGGGTGCTCAAAGTTGACCCCTTTTTACAATTTTTTAATTTTGGCCTGAAAATACACTAATTATTGGTTAAAAGTGCATTCTACGTAAAAATTAGTGAGAATTAAAAGTGTTCCTCGTTCAATTCTACATTCGAAAGTGCGATCATGTTTTTCAAAAAATGAGCCCAAAATGGGAAGGAGCTGAAATTCAAATTTGGAAGTTTTTATCCTACAAATTACTTATTTTATTAGTTTTGAGTATCTGATGAACGGCATAAGTGCTTTCTCTGTGAACTAGTAAAAAATTAATTTCAAATAAGACAGGCTCGAAAGTTTGCAATTTTTTCATCAACTCATATCCTAAAAAACCAATGGTTCTAATTGGTGGCAAAGTATAGAATTTCTCGCGCTGAATACGAATATAATAGGTCTACCGACCTCTAAGTGCTGCCTAAGCCCTGGCAGACTGGGTCAAAGAGAGAGAAAATATGAAAAATTCTCAATTTTTGAGTTAAATTTGCATAAAAAGCCATTTATTGGAATGAAAAAAAAATTCAGTCGGTTCTAAGGGATGTCTAATAGAAGCATTTTTTGGGCTGTAGAATTTTATTCTGACAATATTTTTTTGCATTTTGGTGACCGAAAATTTCATAATTTAGGAGTCGAGGCGCCTGAGGCTTGGGAAAGGTCAATTAATTCACGCATTAAGGCAAGTGGTGCCTATATAAATATCTATGTTTTTTGGATTGTAAAATTCTATTCCGGTAATAGGTATTTTTCGCATTTGGCTGAGGTCTGCTATCTGCGAACAGATAGCGATAGCTGATAACTAATTTGATGATGTAGAATTCGAATATCGACTTATTTTTTGATCCGACCCCCTCTCCGTGCTCTAATAGAACCCCTCCTCCAGTCTTAAGTGATCAACACGGAATTAAGTTTTTCAAAAAAATTCGGTGATAGGATTGGATCAAAGAGTAAGTCGATAGTCGAATTTTACGCCCTCAAAATAGTTAGAATCTATATGCCATACGATATTTTCATTTCTCAAAATACTTTTTCCCAAAATTGGAGAGCTAGAGGGGCCCTGATGGGTCAAATCCAAAAAATAAGCAAATATTTGACCTCAGTGCCCTCCAAAACCTAACAAACGACAGGGCACACGTTATTTTTCATTTTTTTTGAATTTTGGCCCTATCAAGGAGGCTACTAGGAGGGTTCAGAGGGGTAGGATGAAAAAACTGAGTATATATTCGAAATCAGCGCCTTTGAATTAGTAGTAATCGATGTGTTACTTTACTTTTCCGATTTTTTTAAATTTTTTTGGTCAAAATTGTGGGCCCCTGTACTCCCCAGAGGTCTTTTTTTTTTTTTTTTTTTTTTGAAAAACAAACGAATTTATTTATTTCTTTAGCCTATTACATACCTCCTTCTCAACTGCCATACCAATGGTTTGATCCCATATTGAAAATTAATTTATTGAAAAAAAAAGTGAAAAGGTCTACTCACTGTAATTTTTTTAGTTTTTAAAATGGCAGCTTTCATCTTTTGTTCTTATCATGAATAGAAATAGTCAGGTCTCAATCGTACATCCGCTTGCGATTCCTGTTAAAATTGATTTTATGATTGATTCTTGTTCTGGACACTAAAACAAAGAAAATAAGTCCGTATGCCATTTTGATCCCCTCTCCCTTTCCCCAGGGTCCCTCCAACATTTCAAACGTGTGTATCGCTTTATCTATGGGTCGTAATGAAAAAATTTTCAAACAGAAGTTGTTCCTCAGCACTTAATGTACACTTTCATTTCTCATCAAAATCCATTTTGGGGCAACTCCTGCCTCCCAAATTTGGAAACAAAACATAAGTTTTTGAGAAAACCTCAAAATCACGTTTTCTTCATTTTAAACGAATAGTTTCGGAGATACGACAAAATTTGTGATCATAAAAAGTATTCAGAATTGAATTTCCTTTCCAATGAGCTCTATTACGACCATTTTCACCAACTTTTCCCGGCAGAGTGGACCTCTCCCCCTTCCTCGTTTTCACAAAAGTTGGACCCACGAACAAAATTTGCTCTAAAATGAATCCCGATAATAAATTAAATTATGCATTAGATATCGAAGAACAAAAATCGTTTAATTTTTTTTCGTGGGTCTAACTTTTGAGGAAAGAGGGAGGGGGAGAGATCCCCCTGTCGGAAAAAGTTGATGAAAATGGTCGTGATATAGCTCATTTGAAAGAAAATTCAATTCTGAATACTTTTTATGATTACAAATTTTGTCGTATCTCTGAAACTTTTCGCTTAAAATTAAGAAAACGCGATTTTGAAATTTTCTGAAAATTGTTTTATTTTCAAATTTGGGGGGCAGGAGTTGCTCCAAAATGGATTTTGATGAGAAATAAAAATATACATTAGGTGCTGAGAAACAACTTTTGTTTGAACTTTTTTTCATTACGACCCATAGATAAGGCAATATACGCGTTTGAAATGTTGGGGTAGACCCTGAGGAAAGGGAGAGGGTGAAAAAAGGCATCGGGCTTAATTTCTTTGTTTTAGTGCCCAGAACAAGAATCAATCATAAAATCAATTTTAACAGAAATTTCGCGCGGAAGCCTTTTTTTTTGTACGATTGAGACCTGACTAGAAAGGCGAGCTTTCACCACCAAAGTTCAGCTGTGAGCTTTTAAAAATATGATTACCGTTTTTGAATCTCCTATTAATTCTCTTTCAGACCCTGCAAACAGTTTTTGCCCAAGTACAACCTATCTCGAGATATTAGCCTTCAAAGTTGGGTAATTTGGCTAAAAATCGCAATCGCATAAAAATCACGAGGCCCACCCCCAGCGCCCTTAAGGGTTAGAAAAGAAATGATCGTGGTTTTGTGAATAGACCACCAAGAGGAACTCGTAAAAAAAAATTGAGCGAGATCGGAAGACTCGACTTCATTTTTGGTCTGTTTTAGACTTTTAGTTCGGAATAGCCCAGTCATTCTCCTGCGGACATTTTATATCGGTGTACTGGCGTATTGAGCCATAACTCGGCAATAACGTTCATATTACGTATACAACGGCCGTGATTAATTACGAAGGGAAAAAAATATCAATTTTAATTATTTATAGATTATTGTTAGGATAGCTGAAAGCGAAAAACTAAAGTAAGTTTTTGCGATTACCTCGGCGTGCTTTGATACTAAATAATTACGTTTGCGTTATAAAAGCTTAACAAGAGGTACCTTAATACTGGTATAGGTCTACGCTGTTTTTTTTCCTACGTAGTTTGTAACTAGCTTTTGTACACAACGCAACGTTTAATTAACATCGGCATGGAAATAGGTTTAAAAATTCACGGCATTTTTAACACGTTCGATATCTGGTCAGCCATCTAGTCTGCGTTTTAAAAAGGCCGAGCTAGGATTTGTGCGAAATTTTTTACGCCGCGAAAAGGATTGATTATTATAATGAGCTTTGCTTTTTTTTAGCCTTTTGTTTCGGTCGCTGCTGTGCTTGTGATACGGAGTAACGTCGAATTGAAATCTTTGTTGATTTAATTAAGTTAGACAGATTCCAAGATATTATAAGATTTTACGCATTAACCTGGCTCGTTACGAAGCAAAGGTGATTAATATATTTACATTGACGAATTGTATACAGCTTCGGAGTTGTATTGTTGCCTAAAATAGGAAACCAGCAGCCCGGATGGGTTCGTAAATCTACGAAATTGATATAGCGAGGGTGGATACGAAAATTACTCCGGTTCAACAAACCTAGCTACAGAGCGCGGTTTCCATTTGAACTATTCGTATTGTAGAGGAGAACAAGAGCGAAGCCCATACCTAAAGATTTTATCAAAGATGTAAGTATTTCCTTATAAATTGCTAACCTCATAGAGTGTAGCATTAAATGCTACAAGAATTAAACAAGCTTTGCAACTCTAATCCTCGATAGAATTTTATGATGTGAATATACAATATATAGGTAGGAGAGGTACGTGTAGTACGTATAGAAGTACTGTACGCGTAGGTACTGTAGGTACGGTATGCTATACGTACGCAACGACGAGATTATTACGATTACTAAAGACTAGCGAAAATGTTACTTAATAATTTAAAACGTACGGATTAGCGAAACAAGTAAGTACATATAAGTAGGGCTTGTAAAAGTATCGTTGAGATATAAATTATTCGTAACATTTGCGCGAATTAGTCGTCCTACATTCGACGCCGACGTTCTCTCTTTACGCGCGTGGTTCAAAAAACAAACTTCAAAATTCAGACATTCGCGTTAAATTTTAAGTTCCATCGAGATGGTGAAATTTTGGATTTGGGGTTTGGTACTTAGCTGAGGAGGTCCCATGTGAACCTAGGTTATTGATTTTTTTAGATTCTGATAAGTTAGGTATCGTTGTGTTACTCTCTAAATTTGAATCAGTCAAAATTGACTGATTTAAATAAACAGAGTTGAGTCACTATTGAAATCAGTGAAAAAATTTACTGATTTACCGTGAATTTTCACTATTGAATCAGTAAAAATAAAAATTCACTGAATCAGTAATTAATTACTGATTCAATCAGTCAAATAAATTTTTACTGATTCAACAATGAAAATTCACTGATTGAATCAGTCAATTTTGATTGATTTCAATCAGTCAATTAATTTTTACTGATTCAATAATGAAAATTCACTGATTGAATCGGTAATTTTTCACTGATTGGCAGTAAAATGTCACTGATTAACAGGGGAATCAGTGGAATTTGACTGATTATCAGTGACTTAATTTTGTCTATTTCATCACTCTCTAAATTTGAATCAGTCAAATTGACTGATTTAAATCGACGCAATCATGTCACTGTAAAATCAGTAAAAAATTTACTGGTTCAATCAGTGAATTTTCATTGTTGAATCAGTAAAAATGAAAATTCACTGATTGAATCAGTAAATTTTGATTGATTTCAATCAGTCAAATAATTTTTACCGATTCAATAATGAAAATTCACTAATTGAATCGGTAATTTTTCACCGATTGGCAGTAGAATGTCACTGATTAACTGGGGAATCAGTTTAATTTGAATGATAATCAGTGACATGATTCAGACTATTTCATCAGTCAATTTTGACATTTTTCACTGATTCAGATTTAGAGAGCAGTCAATTTTGGCATTTTTAACTGATTCAAATTTAGAGAGTACCTACTCTCTAAATCTGAATAAGTCAAAATATCACTGGTTCAATTTGTAAAAATAAATTATTTCTCAGACAACTGATTGATCAGTGATGTTTTTCAACATACGTAATACTGTGCTCTCTAAATCTGAATCAGTCAAAAATGCCAAAATTGACTGATGAAATAGTCTGGATCATGTCACTGATTAAGTGATTATCAGTCAAATTCCACTAATTCCCCAGTTAATCAGTGACATTCTACTGCCAATCAGTGAAAAATTACCGATTCAATTAGTGAATTTTCATCATTGAATCGGTAAAAATTATTTTTTACTGATTCAATCAGTGAATTTTCATTGTTGAATCAGTAAAAATGAAAATTCACTGATTCAATCAGTATATTTGATTAATTGAAATCAGTCAAATAATTTTTACCGATTCAATAATGAAAATTCACTAATTGAATCGGTAATTTTTCACCGATTAGCAGTAGAATGTCACTGATTAACTGGGGAATTAGTGGAATTTGACTGATAATCAGTGGAATTTGACTGATAATCAGTGACATGATCCAGACTATTTCATCAGTCAATTTTGGCATTTTTGACTGATTCAGATTTAGAGTGGAAAGTGGAATCAGTAAAATTTCAATTTTAACTGAATGATTGAGTAAAATATCACAGATTCATTTCGTACATTACCAAATCTACTACTGAATCAGTAAAATTTACTGAAATTTTGGTAGTTTTTCTACTGATTTAGAGATGATTTTTTTTTTTTACCAAATGAATCAGTGAAGTTCTACTGATTTGGCAGTAACTCAATTTTGTAGATTTCAATCAGTCATTTTTAACTGCAAACCAGTGAAAATTGACTAAAAAAAATTTACAGTGGAAAAAAACACCAGTTGAATCCGTTAAATGAAAAAAAATTACTACTGGATCAGTGAAAATTACTGAAATTTTGGTAGTTTTTTAACTGATTCGACTACTGGATCAGTGAAAATTACTGAAATTTTGGTAGTTTTTTAACTGATTCGAAACTTCGAAAGTAATTTGTTTTTTACAGGATGAATCAGTGAAATTTATATTTTTTTGCAGATTTCGATTTCTGTTTTCGATTTTGATCTAATCTGAAATTTCGCATGTTTCTGTTATCATGTCAATTCGGTTTCTGTTACATTTTTAGAGGAATTTTTTCAATATTCTGGTAATACCTAGTTCTATTATCCCAACGTTGTTTTCAAATCAAAGCCAGTGAATTTTGGAACTCTTAATCTGAATGATCGAGTCTTCAAAAATTTCGACTTGGAATTAAAAAGTGCGAGTGTTGAAACTTCAACTTTTTTATATTATATTTCATGTTCAGCACAAAATCCATTGTCCCATAAATTTCCTCAAATTGTTTTTTTTTTACCTTCAATTTTGTTCTCCAAGTTCAAAAGTTCTTAAAAATTAAATTTTTTCAACTGCAAAATTTTCATCAACGAGACCAGCCATCAGAAAATTGGTGATTTAACATTGATAACTAATTTTCTAATTTGTTTCTTTGGCGTATTTTCAACGAAGGAAAAATTTTGAAGCTGAAAAAATTTGAGAAAATTTAAACGTGGAAATTATTTTGAGCTGGTAAGGAATATTCCTTTTCCCAATTGCACCCTTTGGGGGTAATAGGGCAGATTCCGGGGAGGTTAAAGTGTAGCTTAGGGGAAAACGTACGCACCCCGGGTACCTATCTTTCCTATAATTTGCTAGGGTGTGGGAGATAAAGGTTTTATTTTTAGTAATTTCAGGGCAGGGGGTTTTTACATAGGGTATCGTTTTCGTACGTAAAGGGGCTTATTAAAAAATAAGCCAGTAGAATAGCGGCTGGGGTGTGCACTACTTTCCCGGGAAAATTCGGGGCTATCTACGGCCCGGGATTTTTGTCACTCCCGCAAATTTGATTTGGGCCCCTTGGCTGGGTATGGGGGGCATTATTTTTTCAGGCCCCTCAGGGGGTGCAGCTTTTCCCAAGGCAGTGGGGTGCGGTATAAATGCGGAGCAACAAAAGGGGCCCAGCTTCAAAACGTTTTTTAAACTTTTTTTCTAGTCGCACCTTTGTGTGTTAAATGTTATGCCTTTGTGCATTTGTGCATAAAAACGTATTCTTTTTGCTCTATGTACATTAAGGAGTTACTGTGCGTAAATATTATTCGAATACAGTTATCCCACGGTTATTCGCGTATTTATTCGTACATCTCGGTACATAGTGTATGAGCTGATTGATTCAGATCTCCTTGCGGTCCTATCTTGAAGAGATAGGTAGACCTATAACTCGTGCCTACTTGACCCCCACGAGACGATAGGTTGGAGCAGAGTTATCCAGCACTCAACTCTCCAGTTGGGTGCTTAAAATCAACACACTCCATCTAGGAGAAAATTATCACACCAGTTCATTGGCGCCCGAACGCGGTTGGACTTTTAAGCAACTAGACGGATTCTGGAAAGTCAAGAACTGATCATCATCGACTCATCGCAGATTTATACGCCTATCTACGAAGCTTCGACGTAATCCTGGTATCGTTAGACCGTTTAAGACACTTTTTCGGACTCGTTTTCGCAACCGTTACGTTTAATTACGTATTCGGTGTCTCGTTCGTGTGAAATAAATTTTTCTAGACTTAAGTTCGCGTAATTTTAAGTCATAGAATAGTGCGTGTTGCCTATTTTGTAGAAAAAGCACATAAAACGTAGGCCTATCGATTAAATTCGATTTATTAAGCAAAACGGAGAACGAAAGTGAATCGGTAGCATATTTAGGGCCAGTCGTGGCAGATTACTGGGTAAAATTAGCAATGGGTAATGAAAAACGATAATTTAAACGATTCGATCGCCGAAGAGGTTGAAAAAGCTCTGAGGCGAGAGAAGCGTGAGAAAAATACAAGGCTGATCGTGCTAGATTATTTTTAGGACCCATTTTGAAAGAAACGTGTGGCCTAGAAAAAGAGGAAATTGACGATTTGAACACTTTTGGAAAGATAGTAGGATCGGAAATTCAGAAAATCAAGGATGAAAGTCACCGAATCGATAAATGTTTCACAGAGGTTGATGATAGACATACTAAACTTAAGGAATCGCTGGACCAAACCGATTTAGAAATGAAAGAAATTGAAATAAATCTTATGAAAAATTTAGGAGAAGCGAAGGATCTGTTTGACGGAAAATTTACTGGCCTAAATTCGAAAAAAGATGAAATGATTGTGAAAATTTCGACATTAGAGGTGGAAAACGCGAAACTGAGAGGCGATGTAAATTTATTGACCGAAAAAAATGTGAATTTGAAAGATGAGGTTGACTTCGTGCACGATCAGTTAAACGGTAGCCTAGAAAAATCGAGAGATTTAGAATCGAGATTGAATAGGCTAACCAATGATTACGTAAATTTAAATCAAAGGTTGATCGAACTGGACATCAAAGTCAATGAGAAATCATCGACAGCGAGTACAGCCGATCATACTAATGAGGAAAATGTACGTAATAATGACACCGAAAATGGCAACAATGACGATGTCATATCGATACATGAGGACGATTTTTTCGATGAAGAAGAAGACATAAATAATCGTCGTCATAATAAGTCAAATATGGAAACTCAAACTCGCAGCTCGACCTTTCAAAATTCGCAAATTAATGCCACTTTGATGGGCAGTAATTGCATTTCTCTGATCAAGCCTCCGAAGATTGATTCGAAAATGATCAAAGAGAATGGTATTGAATTCAACGAAGAAAATCAATACCATCCTATGAGATACATTAAAATGTATGAGGAATTCATGAAAGATTACCCGGACGTACGCGAAAGCGATAAATGCAACTGGTTCAGGCAACTGATCAGTTGCAAGAAAGCGAAAGCGTGGAGAATGACAGCTACGAGCTTCAGAACGTACGGTGCTTTGAAAAATGAATTTTTGAAACAATTTTGGAGCAAACAAAACCAAAGAGAAATTTGGGAAACGTTCAAAAGGAATAATTTTGAATGGTGTACCAACGGAAGGGAGCTAATGATGGAGTTAAATATTTGGCTAGAAACGATTAAAGAGATTAAAAGGATTCCCATAGAAGATGGAGATATAATTTTGGCAATCGAAGAAAAGATACCGTTCTGGTGGAAGAGTCGAGTAAACCAGGCTCAAGTAGACGATGGAAAGGACTACTTAGAACAATTGGAAACGATGAGATTGAAATTTTCGGAAGATTTGAGATTTTTAGACCTTTGGGGTTCAAAAAAGAACAAAAATCAGAACAAATCGAACGGGAATTTTGACACACAAGTTCCAATGGATCGAATAATGAGAAAAATCAATCTCAGAATTCGAACCAACAGAACAAAGGGCAAAATTCGGGTCAAAATAATCAAAATCAGAATCCTAATCAGAATAAAAATCGTTTTTAACAATAATGGTGGTAATAATAACACTAATGGAAATAATGAAAATTACAAAAAACGTAAAAATAATCGATTTTCGCGTAATAATGATCGAAGCTCAGGGGGTTCGCAGACGTATACGAACTCGAACCAAAGCCAGAACGGAAATGGAGGCAATAATGCTGGAATTCAAGGGGCAGGAAAACCGAACCCCTTGAAAGTAAACAACATTGAGCCGCCAAAAAACGATACTGGAACAGGTACGAGTACTTCAAGCAGCCAGTAACCTACTGCGTAGGTGAACACCAAGTGGTAGGCGATGGATTAGCCTACTATGCGGTGAGAAATACCAAGGGAACCGATATGGAGATGCTGCGGCGGGTACCATATTTGAAGGAGAATATCTCTCTTCGTTCTCTGCGGCGTGCTCTCGTACCTGTAAAATTGAAGCAAAAGAAAGTACTCATAGGTTTCGGCCAAGAGGCTTTAAATAGCTCATACTTCCCTAATTCGTATATTAAACGCGAAATGACTTCGATTATCAATCTCCTGATCGAAAAAGGAGCAGAAGAAATTGTAATTTTGTTTCCAATGGTGAAGCCACGTAGGAGGAATTTCGCAGTAACTATGAATAGGCTCTGGGGAATTCGCAGGATCTTCTATCAACTTCAGAAACTTGGAAATGTCCATGTTGCGGTGAAACCTTCGATGGTTTTCGCTGAAACAGAAAATTCAAACAGAAACAACGAATTACGATACTGCGTCGATAGGAATAACTTTATAAGATATTCTAGATCGAAATTTTTTTGGAATAAATATTTCAAACGTTATTTTCCGTCACGTCACGCATTCGACGAGGTAGTTAGCTCCATAAATAAATTTTTATGTTCGGTTAAGCCGAGAGTTTTGCCTACAGCTGAGCCTGAAAGGATGACTCAGAGATTTTCTGCTCGTTCTAGTGAGAATGTAGAGGATGGTGAGGGAAATATAATTGGCAGAGTAACTCGTTCTGTGCGAATTTCTGAATCAACTTTGAAGGATGATTCGGTCATACCTGAGGACATTAAAGAGGATTTGAAAAACGATAGGGAGAATCAGCCTAGCTCAGCAGAAATCCTGCAGACAGTGTCTGAAGCGTTAGGTGTCGCGGTAGAAGAGATGACGGGGGAAAAATGTGACATTGAGAAGCCTATGCTAATGGACCCACCGATAGGCGCAGAAATCTTAAATTCTATAGACTCCCCTGAAAAGGAGTCACCGGCCACTGAACCGGTAGATAGCGTTTACAGATTCGAGCGCAAGGAGGGTAATACGTGTGTAGTGCCGACGAAAATCAACGGCACAGTTTTTCCTATGCAACTTGATACTGGGGCAGAGCCTAATGTGAAAGGCAAAATTTTTGACAGGGTTTTGTACCTTTTTTGACAATTTTCGAGATTGGGTAAAAATTTTGTGAAATTAAATTCGTCTTTTAAATTCGAGCTTAAGGGGACAAAAAGATAGTTTTGATCTTTTTTACACTTCCCACTGAAATAAAAAAGAATTTTGGGGAAAGTACGGAAAATAATGGGACCTTTTTTTTTGTTGGGCCCAAAAAGTAATCAAATTTTTATAATGGGGGAGGAAATTTAATGTTAGAGTTTGGTATTGAACCAAAAATTCGCAAAAGGACGAGCCTAAATTTCCACCTAAGGGAGGATTTTTTAAAGGGAAAACATCTTACATGAAAGAAAACGAATTTAAGGGCCAAACCTTGGAAAAAAAATCAAATAAAACCAGGTTTGGGAGGTATGGGAAAGAAATACCTAACCGAATGCGTAAACACACATACGCAAAAAAACGACCGAAAATCAGACATTGTCGAGCCTGATAATTCGGAAGAAGTTTTCTCAAAAAAACTTTATGAGGGTTTTAAAATCTTTCGTTACTGAGGGCAAAATTACAGAAAAAAAGGAAACAGTGGGCCTATGACCTACTTTCTGAATTTTCTGACGTGTTTTCCAAGACACCTGGCGAGTATACTGGTCCTCCGGTGCACTTTGACATGGCGGACGAGGAGACATGGCGGGGTCCAAATTACCGACCTTCGAACAAATTGATGCCTGCAATCAAGAAAGAAATTAAATTCATGTTACGAGAAGGTATAATTACGCCTTCTGATACCAAGTACTTAAACAACGTTTTAGCTAGGGTAAAAGCTAACGGATCACTTCGCATTTGTTTAGACCCAAAGCATTTAAATCCAAAATTGGCGAATAATTATAATGAGCCAGCCACATTGGATAGAATTATCACCCAATGTGGAGATGCTGAATTTTTTTCAAGTTTTGATGTTACCAGTGGATTTTGGAATCTGCTTTTAGATGAATATTCTAAAAAATTTTGTGGTTTTGAGATCGAGGGGCAAGTCTATCAATTTGAAAAGACTTCCCTACGGCCTCAAGATATCGTCTGCCGAGTTCATAAAAATGATTACTCGAGTACTACCCGATAAAAAATCGATTACAGCGTACGTAGACGATATCTTGGTCAGAAATAAAGGGTTCAAAGAACACGTTTTGGACATTATTGAAATTCTGAAGGCCATCAGAGCGTTTGGTTTGAAATTAAACGCAGAAAAAACCGATTTATTCAAAACATCGACAAAACATCTCGGTTATGTTTTATCGACAGGCAAAATTGGTAAACAGAACAAAAAATTGAGAAATTTTTGGAATTTGAGGCTAAACATACGAAAAATGATAAGTTTCAATTGAAACAAGTCGTTGAAATCCAAGCTTTGGTCGGGTTGACGAATTTGTACCGGAGATTTATTCCTCGGTACAATGAAATCATAGCTCCCTTGATGAGGCTCACTCATAAAGGTACTCCATTCGTGTGGGGGAGGAGCAAGCCCAGGCCTACCTAGAATTAAAACGAGAATACTGCAAAAATTTCCAACTCTGCGCACCGATAGAAAATTTAGACTTTTGGCTTCATACTGAGTGCCTCGATGAATCAATATCGAGTGTACTCTACCAAAAGTAGAAGGCCAAGACAGAATTATTATGTTTTTGGACAAGTCCCTTCAGGACTATCAAAAACGGTACACGTGCACAGACAAGGATATGCTTGCGTTGACGTATTCGTTGAAAAGACTTGAGATGTGGTTACATGGGAAAAAAGTCCATGTACGAGCAGATATCAAACCTTTAATATCGAAATATACGGAATTGGCCCAAACTCACCGGAAGGCTGCGAATTGGATCGTTAGGCTAGATGGTTTTGATCTCAATTACGACCTGAAATTATCAAAAACAGAATTAAAATTGATTAAAACGACTCAAGATTCTAGTTTGACTTTAAATAACATAAAAATTAAGTCAGATATTCAGGAAATCAAAACTAATTTAGAACCATACGAATCAACGAAATTGGAAAATTTCAAGGAAAATTTGCTCGAATTGTTGGACGATTTGCCTACATGGCAGGCGGAGGACGATATGTGCGAGAAAATTTTCGGTGACCTATATCCGGTAGGCGAGTACATTAGTGACAAATTGAAAGCTAATAGTAAACGAGTTTGGAAAAAGTACGATGTGACGATAGAAAAAGGGAAAAAGTTACTTTGGAGAAAGCACAATGACGGTACAAAAGTACCAGTGCTTCCCAAAGCACTTTTTCACGATACTGTGGTACTATCTACATGACATATACGGTCATGTAGGTAGTAATAAATTGGAATTAATTTTCCGACAATTATATTTTCATCCAAATGCGTTGAAATATATAAAAATGATTACGAACATGTGCGTGGTATGTAAAGTGAACAAAAACTATGGGATGAAGAGACGGATTGAGTGGTCCCAAGTTGAGGCATATCACAAGGGTGAGGTACTTTCTGCAGATATTTGCGGTCCAATAGCTGCCATTCCTGGCGAAATAAAATATCTTTTCGCGGTCAAGGACGTATTTACTGGTAAAGTTTGGATTTTTCCGACTGAAAATATCGAGGCGGAGACCATAGTTCAAAAAATGGAAATTATGTTTGAAATTTTGAAGAACTATGGTATCGTGCCGAGAAAAATAATTACCGATAATGGTAGCCAGTTTGTATCGAAAGAATGGAAGGAATGCATAAAAGCGAGGGGTCCGAAAATTGCGCACTCGAGTCCTTTCAATCCGCAGAGTTCGTCAATCGAGCGAATTTTCCGCTGTTTGGGTGAAAAAATGCGTGTTAGGATTAATGACAAATATCCTGATAAATTCTATACTCACGAAGGATGGGACGAATACGTAGAGGAGGTCCAAAATCAGTTGAATGATCAACCTAGCGTGCTGGGTGTTTCTCCAAATGATTGCTGGCAAATTGACGCGTCTTTGACCGATGGTTTGCCTGTAAAGAGAAACAAAGTCAACTTTAAAAATGAACTCAAGAAATTGAGGAAAATTTTGGAACAATCTATACTTCCCTCTGTAACGTCCAAAGAACTCATGAGTATGGTATGGGATGAAAAACAGGTGATTCGTGACGACGATGGGTACATTCGAGTAGTCGTGGACGGTGCTTGCGCCAAAAACGGGAAAGAAGAAGCTATCGCCGGCATCGGTCTCTGTTTTGGTCCAAATTCAGATTATAACGTATCTGAAAGAGTATCACACGAAAAATATAGGCCTACGAATAACTTAGCTGAAATTATAGCGGTTAAAAAAGCGTTAGAATTTGGCATAGCTAAGGGGGTGAAAAAATTAAAATTTTCACTGATTCCAAGTACACTGTTTACGCAGTGAACGAGGGAGCCATTCGTTGGAAAGCAAAAAATTGGAAAAATTATAATAAAAAAAGATGTTCACCATAAGGAAATTTTTCAGGAAATTTTAAAATTGCGTCGTGAATTTGAAAAATGCGAGGTTAGGCATGTATTCGCACGTAGATACGAATACATGAATATTTTGGCTGACCAGCTTGCAAAACAAGCTGTGTATACTTTCGAGTTAGAAGTCGAAAAAATCGATGAAATGACTGATGAGCAAGCCATCGATCATTTCATTCGAGAAAAAAGAAAACAAATTCGCATTACAGAGGAACAGCAATTTAATAAGTCTCACGGAGAAATTTTCCCGTATCAGGAAGGTGATCTCGTACTGATCACTGCCCATAGGCAGTCGAACAGTGTTTTGTTAATTTCTAAAAAATTGCTTGAACGAAGGTACGTCCATATATCGTGCGAGAATCTCTGGGGTCCAACCATTATATGGTAAAGGACTACGCTGGCTTTGACTGACGATAAGTGCGTCAATGCTCGGCAAATGGACTCTGTTCTTGTCTAAGGATCAATTAGACGAGGCCGAAGAACGAAGAGGGGTGTCAATCGATGATTGATACTCGCTCAATTCAACAAAAATCAATGATTTTTCTGAGGAAAAATAACTCGAAGAGCAGAAAGCTCAAGACGGATAAAAATAAAATTTTAAAAAATCTAGTAAAAAAGTGAGCGAGAGTGCGAGTGAAAATATCTCAATACCCTCGTTCGACGTGAATGATGATGTGATGGACGGTGACGATGAAAATCTTGAGTACGAAGCTCGAGATTCTGGGGGCAGAAACTCCGTTTCTCCAGCGCCGAGGGTAACGTAGATTCGATTTCTGACGATTTTGCAAACTCCATTGACTCAGGGATTGACTCAGCTTCCGACGTTCCAAACTCCGATGCTGAGGTTGACTCTGGGGCAATGCCTGCCGCAACGAATGAAATTCTGAAAGAAAAAAGCAAGGTGAAAAATCCTCTGCATAATTTGATCGATCCTTTAGCATCGAAAAATAAGACCAAATTAGCTACTAATTTGGCAGCTTCAGAAAATCAGACAAGTGGTAGGGCTGCGAGGGCGAAAGCGAGAGAAATGAGAAAGCTTCAAGCTGAAAATGAAATTTCTCTCGACTCATCGGAAGATGAGGAGAAATTTTTTGAACGAAAATCAAATTTGGGCGAAAAATTCAGATAAAGATTTTGATATACGTGTCACAAAGCCTCCGGTAAAAAAAGTTGCCAAAACGATCGCGAAAAAGCGTCAAGAGAAACTTAAAAAATCTAGAAATTTAACTGTACCTGAAACTCAGGGTTCAGAATCGGATTCTTCATCGGGTTACGATTCTAGCGGTGCTAAGCAGGTATTGGAGGAATTCAATGACTTGAAACGTAAGGCTAAGAAGAAAAATTACCTTACAAAAGACGAATCTGATCGTCTCGGAAAAGCACTGAAGGCCAATTTTGACAAGAAAACGTTAGATAAATTGATTGAAGAAGCAGAAAAATACAACGCTTCACGTCCAAAATTTACTAATGGTCAAAAAGCTCAGAGAGGTAGGCCAAATAAGAAAAAACCTCTGAGCACGAATTACCTGGTTTTAAACCAGATTTCCTTTGTACAGAAGGTAATAATAGGCAACTACTACGTTAGGATGCCTGATAACGAATGCTAATTACTAGCATGAGCTGGATCAGTGGTGCGCGCCGGTACCGAAAACCGGACCGACACTGAGTCTAGCGCCACGTAGCGCCAGACGTCAGGCAGGGAGGGGTACATATTTCAACGATGACTACCTTTTCTTGCTCGATTCCTAATAAAATGTACGAATATGGGAAATATCGAAATGTTCACGGTGTTCATTTGTTCTTCGACTGTTCTTGTACCTGGTCATTTTATGTTTCTTGCGTTTTATGTGCTTTCTCAGGCCACGTTTTCGTATTATTTTTTCCGATTCTAGTCATTATTTTTAAGTATTTTTTGTCTTTTATTTTCGTTTGTGTCGATTTTTCTCCGAGAAATCGTCCTACGATTTTTAAAAGCGGAATTTTAGGCGGTTTTGTAATTTTTCATCGATTTACCAGCATGTAAGTACAATTTTCTTTGTTTAACGAACGTAGATGACACGTGTCATAGATAGGCTAAATTATTTCAATTCTGATTTTGGTTGTTATATTAATAATCGTACATGCTATTATAGAACAATGGCAGGCAATGATCGATTATTGATATCAAAATTCGAATTTGGACTGCTCATACTTGCAGCTTGTGCGCTTAAATCAACGGTGTCTTTTATTGCGATAGTCTTGGTGGCGATTCTATGGTCGGTGACGCTGCGTCGGAGATTCGTGGGAGTTACGGCGAGTTATTTGCTTCGTAGAGCCGGGTACGCGACACCAATAAGCGTGGTACGAATACGCCGCGCGGCAGTCAGAACGGTTTCCGGTCATTCATCGAGGAACTTCGGCAGTCGTCAGCGAGTAAGCGTTTCGTCGTCGTACTACGCAAACCGCGTCACTCCAGCGAGTAATGCTTCGGCGGGTACATCATCCGGAAGGGTAACGAGTTCGTCCCAACCGTACTGGCACATACACGTTCCGGCAGTACAGAATTCTACGCCGCGTGTTCCTTTAGGACTAGTGTCCAGCACAACCGTCTGCGTCCACGAAGACTTATCGACGACATCGCCGATCCTGATTCAGAGGTCGATTAAGTATGGCAGGAAACGTCCGTCGCCCGAATCCTCGTCCGATTAGCCGCGTGGCCGGGTGCCCGATCTGCCTCGATAGTCTAATTCGATCCTCGTGTTACACTGTCGAGGTGGACCCGGACATCCGGTTCGTTCAAGAGTGTGGGCACTTGGGGCACTATGCGTGCCTGGAACGGTGGTACAGCACAGCGGCGGTTTGCCCAATCTGCTTTGTACCAGCGGATCCAGCGCGCTCCCGGCTCACATTCACCGACGAGGTGGTTGAGGCGCGTATGAGTCTCAAGCTCGAAGCTGATGAGATGCAGCGTCTCACCACCGAGTGCGCGGCGTTGGACGAGGAGATCGCGAGATGGCGTGGAAGGATCCGGAACCTCGACGAGCGGTTGGAGGAACGCCGCGACGAGCATCGTTTTCACTACCGCACGAACAACCGCCTTACGGGGCAAGCGATCGCGCAGCAGGTAGCGGAAGCGGTTGCAAATCCGGGACGGCCTCCAATGCGCCAGCAGCACATTCAGCAGATCGTCCATTTACCGCAGAACCCGTTTCCAGTCGACGAACTAGAAATCTCCGATGACGATATTATGGTTCTGGATGAGGAAGAAGTCGACAGGCTGCTGAATGAAGATGAAGCGATGGACTAGGTCCGGTAAATTCTTCATTTTTTTTTGTTTCGTCGTGGTATTTCGGTATTCTGTTGTTCGTTTCGTATATTTACCATCTATTGTGTAATTTCGTGTCGTAAAAATCTCGTTCCGATGCTTCGTGTCGAATCGTTGCTATCGTGAAAATTGTCCTCTAAATTCTTCTTTAGGCTTACATGGGAATGGTACAAAATTGAACAAATTTTCGGTCGGGTTTCTTCTTTTGGAAAAATTCTTCTTGATTCTTTGGTAAATTACAGTCTAGTCTTTCGAAAAATTACGTCTTAAATTCTAGCTTAGTCTAGTTTTCGGTCTGTGTCTTAAAAATCTAAAATTTAGGAACTCAAAAAGCAAAAAACATAAAACATTAGTAAAAGTAAAATATAAAGTGATGAAAATTTGGTAACTTAAAATTATTCTTTGGTAATTTTTGGTCGTAGAAAATGAAATATTTTTCTTCCGATAGGAAAGTCGAAGTTTCTTAAAAAATAAAAGCTTAAAATTAACAAAATTTTGATCTTTGGTTTGCATCGGTGCGATCTTGGATCGTATTCGAGTTAAAAAATAACATTTGAATGCATTTCGATTTTTACAAAATCAACAGGTTAATACCTGGGTATCCGTGTGAGTTGGTATCGAATTTGGTTTATCGATCCACTCAATCAAAATTGCCTTATAATTAAAATTCCCATACTCGGATGTGTCAATAAAAGTTCGATCGAGCGAAAGCTCTCGTCTTTTACCCAAAATTAGTCTACTTTCTCATGAAAGGATCGTGTGTAGTAATTACCAGTCTGACTGATAATTACAATTGTAAATAAATAAACACACGCACACATACGCACTCGTAGCTATGTGTTTTGTAAATACGTGCAATATTTTTCGATTTTTCTGAAAATTTGCTTAAAAAAGTGTATTTCGGCTTGATAATGAAACGGTTAGTCATTCTAAACGAATACTACCGTCCAAATTTTAAATTTTGGCAATTTATTTGAAATTTTTTACTTACATTATCATGCACGGTGTCCGGCGAAAAGTCGGCATCGATTTTGTACTGGTTTCGTTTACCGAGCCAGGTAACGGTTAGGGAAAACATCTTGGCAGTAGCAGGGTGCAATTACCTATCGTTAATTATGTAAATAGTTAAGAAAAACAAAAGAAAAAAGGATTTAATCCACCAAAAAAAGTTTTAAAATAAACAGACGAAAAATATCACGAAAGCATGGATTGATAAAAACAATTCATGTTTGCTCGGTTACCAGGCGAAAAATCTGCGACGATATCGGTCAATTATTGGCACCACTGATCGGTACTACGTATTCGTTCGGGAGATATCGTTCGTTTATTTTTTATTTATTTAAATTACGATTTAATTCGAAAAATGAAAAGGTCTTACGCCTACCGGGTGAATTTTAAAATTTCGTCGATCGAAATTTTCTAGTCTGTGATATTTTTTGTACATTTTTGTTTCGTCTGTTTATGTTTTTTGTTGTTTTTTAATTATTTCTGTATGTTTTAACCTTACATTAATTTGTAATGGTTCCATTTTCGTCTGTTTTTTGTAAAAAATTCTGTAATTTTTTCATAAAATTGCGTAAGGTTCGTAATTTTGAATGGATCTCGCAAGAGTGAATATTCGAAAGGAAAGGGTTTTTTCTAGTAAAAAAATTCTGTATTTTTTCCCATTGGGAAAAATACGTACGAACGTTTTTCCATCGATCAGTCTCTGTTAAGATTGAAAGATGGAAACTTGAGAATTTTTAAAACAGATAGGTTAAATTTTTTTTAATTAAAATTTAACTTCAGGAAATGATAGAGTTCCGAGGTTAAGTACTAAGGAAAAAGATCGTTTCAAATCCTAGGGCTAGTACTTAGGGTTTTTTGGGTTTAATTAAAGCTAGGTTCAGAAAGTGTAATCTAGTCTTTAATAATAGGTATGCTTATTAAGAAAAGCATACAAATAATTAGGTACCTATCGGTTTAGGTACATAATTGTCCTGTACACGGTTTTTCACGGGAAACTCGTGGCAGACAATTATTTTTCAGTTTTTCATCTATGTTTAGGAATGATAGAGTTAGGGTACCGAGTGTGCTGGTCCATATCAAGCAATTTTTGATATGTGACAGCAATTTATTTAGGAAAAATTTCGATTTTTGAATAGATAAATAGGATTCGGTTACTCGGGTCATATTTTCACGTGAAAATATGACAGAAATTTCTAGTTCATAGATGATCTGTTATACATAAGAAGTAAATGTATACATTTTTTGTAATTTTGTATATTTTTCTTATGTAATTGTTGATAAATGCATAATTTCGAAAATGTATTTATTTTTGTAAAATACAAGAGAAAGTTACCATTTTTTTTTTTATAATTTTGTACTTGTATTCTTTTGTATTTTTGGTGTTACGTTTTGAAGCTTGAGAAAATTGAATAAATTTCGCAAGTGTTGTCTTCGATATTGGTAAGTGAGAAATCTACCTGGTTTGAAGTCTCTGTCTACTCTGGTTTTCGGCTAAGTTGTTAATAAACGATTTTCGAACTTGTGTTTTCATTTCGGGTGTTACGTCTTCGGATGTACTCCTCGGGAGGGGCAGGGACGGGGAGTCGGGCCTCTGACCCGATGGTGAATCTTGGACCATTTTTCGTTGTGTCCCGAGAATGCATCTGCGACGTATTACTCGGTGGGGCAATGAGCTGGTAAGGAATATTCCTACCAAGATTGCACCATTGTGGGCGAGGTAGATAGGCAGATTCGGGTAGGTACGTGTAGCTTAGGCGAAACGTACGCACCGGCTACCTATCTACGCGATAACTCGCTAGGCTGTGTAGATAATGCTCATCTAGTAATTACAGTACAGCGGTTCGTACATAGGCTATCGTTACGTACGTAACGGTGCGTTATCATAAAGATAACGCCAGGTAGAATAGCGGCTCGATAGTGCACTACTTCGAGAACATTCGGTAGCTATCTACCTGAGCATTATGTCACTCCCGCTACGTGATTTTGGGCCCATTTGGTGGGGTAGAGGACAATTTAAACAGGGGGGGAATCAGGTGTTCTAGCTTCCTAAAGGGCCGGGAGCTCGGCCCAGTATAATAGGGGGGAGGCAAACCCGTCGCGAGCTTCCAAAACGTTTTTTAAAACTTTTTAACTATTTGCACCTTTTTTGTGTTAAATGTTTGCCCTTTTGTTGGGTTTTTGTGCATAAAAAAAGGAATTTTTTTTGCTTTTAGTACATTAAGGGGGTTACTGTGGGGTAAATATTATTCGAAATCAGTTATCCCACGGTTATTCGGGGTTTTTTTCGTAACTCTCGGTTACATAGGGGGTAAAAGCTGATTGATTCAGATCTCCTTGCGGTCCTATCTTGAAGAGATAGGTAGACCTATAACTCGTGCCTACTTGACCCCCACGAGACGATAGGTTGGAGCAGAGTTATCCAGCACTCAACTCTCCAGTTGGGTGCTTAAAATCAACACACTCCATCTAGGAGAAAATTATCACACCAGTTCAATTTTCAATTTGGGAGATTCAAACTGAAAATTTTTTGGGAAAAAATTGGAACTGATAATGATAAAAATATTTCAGAAAATTATAAGAATTTGAACATAAAAAACCAAAATTACAGAAAGTTTGAATTTTTAGGAAAACTAAATTTAAAAAAAATAGGTACCTAATTGAAAAAAATCTGAAAAATCCCTAAAAACGCTAAGATGAAAATAAAAGCGAGAAAAATGATAAAAATGTAAAGTAAGTATAAACAGTTTTGAATCTTTGAGAAAATTTTTAAAAAATTTGAAGTTTTGAGAAAATTTGAACCAAGAAAAAAATGTGAAGTTTTAAGAAATTTTTAAGTAAGAAAAAAATTTAAATTTTTAATAAAGTGGATAAAATTGAATTTTTGAGAAAAAATGTAAACTAAAAAAATGTTTTGAATTTTTAAGAAAATATACACTATGAAAAATCATAATTTTTCAAGAAAAATAAAATAAGACAGGTTTGAATTTTTGAGAAAATTTAATTCGAGAAAAAAAATTGAATTTTCAAGAAAATGCACCTAAACTAAACAAATGAAGTTTTGAAAAAATAAAATAAGAAAAAAACTATAAACAAAACAATTGAGAAAATTATGAAAATTCGAGCTAAGAAATTTTCAGTGAAAAAGCAAAAATTGAGAAAAATTGTTCTTGAAAAATGGGTACCCCAGAAAAAAGTTTTCAAACGCTGGGTTTTCAAAGTGAAGAAGTGAAATGACCTTGAATATGCATTTTCTTCCCGTGTAATCCGACTTATTGAATTTTCTATCGATTTATCGATTTTGGAAACTTCTTACAAAAAACAAATATTAGACACAGCATTTTCTGGGAAAATTATACAACCGGTTGTAAGAACAACAATTTTTTGGAGAGAAAATTAAAAATCTGAAAAATATAATTTTGCACTTCAAGTGTGAAGAATAAAATACAGTTATTCAATGGCATTTTACGTTTCAATTTTGAAAAAAGAACATTTCAACTTTTTTTTAGGGATAAGAGAGTACCCAAAATTGACCCAAGGAAAACAACTTGAGCCAAAATTCATAAAATGAAACTTTAAACTAAATTTAGAACACATTTGGCGCGAACCATTATTGTTACTTTTTCAAGGGTTCTCAAAATATTGAGCACCAATGCAGCATAACAAAGTTGAAAACTATTTTTGAAAAATCAAAAATCCTTCCATTTTGCCAAAGAATGGTTACCGAAAAATGTTTCCTTAATTCATTTGACTCTTACAAATTACTATATTCAAAAAATAGGGGGGGGGGGAATCTCGCGCAGTACATCAAAAAATTTTCAAAATTTTCAATTTGGGGGACCCTTTGCCTCCTTTACCTATAACTTTCAAAATGAAGTTTCAACTGGCCTCTCCCCTCTCTCTTCTGTATTCAAAACATTAATAATAAGAATTTAGATATGGTAGGTACCTACAAATTTCATAGATTAAATTTATTTGATTAACAATTTTCAATTCCCATCGAGTTTGAAAATTCTTTTTTTCGTAAACTTGGTCGATTTACTGAAGAAAATTTTCCTTAAACATTGCATTTGAAATATTTTATCGAGTTTATAGAACAGAATTAATAGATAGTGAATATTGGTACTGCATACAATACGCCAGAAAATGTCATAAATTTTTGTATTCTGACTTAATTTTTAATGATTTTCTAAATTTTTTTCAAGCATTTCTCAATATTTTTTACACATTTTCCTCATTTTTTAAAAATTTGTCAATTTTTTATTTTCATGCAAATTTACGTAAGTACTCTCTCAATTATAAATCAGTGAAAATTACCGAAAATCACTGAGAAACAGTCAGAATTGCAGCACAGGAGAAAATCAGTGAAATTTTTTTCACTGAAAACAAATCAGTGAAAAACAATCACTGGAAATCAGTGAAAATTCACTGAAAACTCAGTGATATTTATGAAATTCACTGAAAAATCTGTGAAATTCTTTGAATAATCGGTGAAAAATCACTATTTTTCCTGTGCTGCAATTCTGACTGCTTATCAGTGATTTTTCACTGATTCAGAATGAGAGAGTAGGTATGTACTTATACCGAAATATTCCAATTTTTCAATGTTGCTACTTTTTTGAAGAAAAAAATTGGAAATCTAGAGCAGCCACGTCTCTCTTATATTTCTCGTTTCGTTTTTCCATTACCTGCGAATAATGCCTCACTTATATTGAAATGCGAATTACGTTCGTAAAATATTTTATTAGCATCTTCGGTTCATTACCAAAGTAGTCGTGAATCCATCATAGAAATGACATTGGAATTGGACGCGGATGCATTGAAATGCAATACAATTCGTAAGTAATTCTATTCAAGATGCATTTTACTTCATTACATTCCATTTTCTTCATTCTTCGTATCATGAAGCATCACCTTATTACGTCATATTTCATAATTTGTCTGTTATACGATGGTATGGGTTCATTGCCGCAAACGTTTTTTCAATTCAAATAAATGAATAAGTGCCTACAGTGAGACAAACAATGATGACGAAATGTTTTATGTGATAAAGCCTTATACACCAAGACCTATTATTCGTGACACCCGCCAACATATGTAGGTAGGTATTTTTGTACAATAAATAACTGGATTTGAGAAGACACAGTTTTCTCAAAAGAATTACAGTCAGAACCAAAAGTTTTAAAAATGTTTGGTTCGTAAAAATTAAGTAGATGTAAATAAAATTGCCATTTTGTATTTCTATTAATATAATGCCTGAAATTCATTCTACTAAAACGAGTTTCTGTCTTTGCCTCGATGAACACAGATCTGAAGGATCCTGATCATAAGAACTGTCATTATCAGAAATGTTTTCCAGCAAAGTCATTTTCACAATGTTTCCATTCTTCAGATAACCTTTGTACGTTAAAATATGCGAGAAAATTATAAATACTTATTGAAAAGGACTGCCAATAAAAATACTCCAAATTAAATGTTTTAGAAAATGTAGTCGTATTGGTTTTTCATAATTTCGAATTCTGCTCACTGAATATGAAACTTAACGAAGAAAATAATAAAAATAGAAATATCTGTTGGGAAACTTTCGACAAAACGCAAAAAGAGTTTATTCGTTGTTCATTTCGAAAATACGTAATATCATAACATTACGTAACGCTGCTCTGCGAATATTATTCTCATCGAATCGTCGAAAACAACGAAAAGTTTATCAACAAAAACACGCACTCGTTTCTATGTATATGAAAATATAACCTAAAAAAAGCTGTACAAATGTTAGGGCGAAAAAAAATTTTCACTAAATAATCAATTTGCAAAATTGAGCGTTTTTTGCATCAACATTTTACTATAAAATTCTACACCTCTTTTTACAAATTACCAAAATGAAAGCGAAGAGGAAAAAAACAACAAACAAATCCATCAGAGGCACGAACTCCCGCAAAACCACCCACTTCGCCGTTAGCTTAATCCACCTCGGGCGACGTATCTGCGCAGCGTTTAAAAAACCCACTCGACTAAGTTGACAGATTTTACAAAACTTTTGGAGAAAAACCTTTCACTCGGTTAATGAAACAGATCCATAAGTGAAAAAAAAGCAACATGGAATGATGAAGGAAAACGCGTGGTAAAAAAAATCGCAAATCTGTTCCAGTCCATTACGTTTAATTAGAGTTTTACCAACGAAACCAACGCTTTGGGTCAACTATTAGAGGATAAATGCGTTTCGTCGAGTAAGAATATTTTCTACGAAACAGATACCTTCGTATTTTGTTAAGATTTCTTCGCATTTGTCATTTACTTATGGCTGTACTTACTTCGTGTAAGCAAAGTAGAGATGATTTTTAGGCGAATTTTCACTCGAAAGAAAACATTGGCTATTGACGTAAAATGTATCGATTTCAAACGGTTCGAACCAAACCAAATAATGAGGAAGGAGACAGGAAGAAGATGGATGATGAAATTCGTTTTATGATCCCAAAAATATATTTATCATTTGATGTTCCTTTAAAAAAAAAATTGTTTCGATCACAACTCAAAAATACATTCTAATTTCTAGATTGAGAGAAAATGGAAAGGAAGAATAAAACGAATGAAAAATGACTTAAAATAATACCTATAGGTATTAATTGTGAAAAAAATAATTAAAAGAACGTGTGTTCAGTTTTTTAGCAAAAGTCCGAGAGAAAAAGATAAGGAGGGAAATGGGAAGAAATAGAATAATTGTGATAATGTCTAAATTCAAATGGATTGATGGAAAATTGAAAATTGAAACATTGTTTATTTAATAAGTACTTCAAATGGACAATTTGCACAAAAAAATTTTTGAAAAAAATAATGAAAAATCGAAAGTAGATATTAGAAGAAGAAGATTAAAAGAAAAATTTAAAGGTAACTTTCAAAAAATCATTATGCGAGTTCTAATGGACCAATTTTAAAATTTTCTTTTTTTATCTTACATTTTTAATGTCTACTTTCGATTTTTCATAATTTTTTTTCAAAAAAAAATTTGTCCAACTTGTCCATTGAAGAAGTAGGTAGAAAAAAACAATTCCAATTCCTTTTTTTGATCTCAAAAACCTCTTCTTCAAATAAATACCCATACTTACTCGTAAACAATTTGAGAAGAATTTCAAAATTTGTCTTTTTGGATTCTCAGATTTAAGAAAATACAAAAAAGTATGCACCAGATGTGCTGAAAATTAAATCCAAAATGCATTCAACTCCACGTTATCAAGAAAAAATACCAACAAGTACATAGTTACTGTTTATGAAATCAAAGAAATAATCAAAAAGTATCTACCTAGGTATTAATGAAAAAATAAGAACTACCTATTTCAACTTCCTTAAGAAAAAAAAAGATTGGATGTACACATATTCAAATAGGCATATTCAGTTCAATTATCCTGGAGCAACATAAAAATGAGGTTCTTTTCTAATAAATAAGACTTTTATCATCGGAAAATTCTCCCTTTTTGAATCAATGACATCATTTTTGCTACCAATTGATTTTTCATGGGAAAATTACAGATTTTTTCTGAAAAATCAGTCAATTGAATGAGAAATCGGTGATTTTTGACGGAAAAATCCTTGAAAATTAATTTCACTGGTGCAAAAATGCAGAATTATAAATTTGACTGATTCAGATTCGAACACGTTCAGTAGGTGGATCGAAAAAAAGGATGTCCTGAATTTTGTTGATCAAATTCACGAAGATTTAGTTTCGTCTCTCAAAAGGGGTTAGAGTTAGAGTTCTCCTTAGTTGGCCATTTTTCGTCTTTTTTGAAGTATGACCTGAAAAAAATTGACTCCCCTTCCTCAATTTCTACCCCCCCCCCCCCCCAAATAAAAAATAAAAAATCAATAAAAACTGGAACGTAATGTTTTTTGAATTAATTAAGACCAAAATAATCGGACATGGAGTTTATTTTACCCAGAAACAACACTCTGTCCGCAATTTTTTATTTTTACCAGTATTTCAAGGAACTCTACAAAAACCTCAACCTTTTTGTGTTTTTTAAAAATTTGAGGAAAATGTAATATTTGAGTGAAAGTAACCCTATTAAGATCGTTTTGACCATAATTTACTCAAAAAACATTTTGATTCAGTTTTCATTGAATTATTAAAATTTTTGAAAACGTCGAAAATAAAAGTGTGATGGAGTAGAGGTAAAAATCAATGTATAGGGAGAGGGTAAAAATTTTACTTATTTCGCTTTTTATAAGTCTTGATACAACTTTCAGGCCTTTCCCGTTTCCATTTCCCCCCTCCCCCCAAATGCTCTTGTTTTATTCAAAATATTTCGATTTTTCAACTGTGTAAAACATTATAGGTAAAGGTCTAAAAGTGGTATCGAATCAATGTGTCAATTGGTTCAGAAGATGCAGAAAATCAAGACGCATCGATGACCTGCCATCAAAAAATTTTGGAACTTTTTGAAGGAGCTTTTTAGGCAAAAAAACTAAAAAAATTCGAAAATGAACGACTTTGGGTGCCCCTAGCTCCAGCTCTCTTTGAGGTGGGGAGTTGAAATTTTTCGTGGAAGGGTTTCAACTCAAAAAGTATTACCTCTGGGAATTTGGTCAAAATTCATGATTTTTTCGAGATCCACCTTAATGTTCAGCATTCTCACTTTTCACTCTTGAAAAAAAACCTCGAGTGGGTATACAAACAACAGCTTTACTCGTCATTCAAAATTAAAACCAGAGGATCCTAAATAGGTACGTTTATGCCATTCTCATTTTATCTTAGGTATTGAAAAAAAACAATTTGAATCAAACAAAAATTAAAAGTTCATTAAATATCGTTTTTTTTTTACCTAGCAGCTGGTAAAGAGAAATAGGTACCATTTCAGTGAATTGGTGAATTTATCTGCATTTTTCTGACAAAACCTCTATAACATTTACATATACCTACTGTTGAAAAAATAAATTAAAATCCTGCCTTCTCATTAGAAATTTCTCGAGGAACAACTCCATTTCATAATTTTTTGAACACCCTACAGACGGATTAAAATTTTTTGCACCACTATGAATAATGTCCGTCACATCATGAGAAATTTAATACTGTGAAATTCTATCCGCTACATATTTTCAACCAGTAAAAAATGACGGGCACCGGTCAGACTATCTTAATCCCCCTTCTTCTATTCATCCAATTGCATCTTGAAATTCCTTCTAATCCTCTTTAAAATTTAATTCTTATGCTAATACTTACAGCTCATTCCACTGAAAATTGCGCAATTTAGAAAATTCGGCTGAGAAAGCATCGCTGTTTATTGCGATGGCGATGCTTTTTTTTCTTTTCGCTTTATCTATGTACTCGGTATGGTCGTAGGAGTTAAGAATATTATATAAGAGAACACATATTTATTTACTTGATTCTTTCCAATGTTAACAAGTTCGCAATGGGAAGATCTATCGCATAGACGAGTTCATCTTATGGTTTCACCGTCTGCTTATTTAACAATACAAAATGACTGGAAATACTGGAATTGTTATTTCTTGTTTGAAAAATATTACAAAAAAAATTTCAAAAGAAGGAAAATTTTCAAAATATTTTTCTTTAAACCTTTCAAGAATTCAAGTAGGTATCCAATTATCTACTTCCTTGGGCAACGTGCACAATGGGGTGCCAGGGCCCCTGATGTGTAATTTTTTGCGAAATTCGGCCATTTTTGGCTCAATAATGGTGGGACAAAAAAAATTACCTCAACACATACATGGATTCATTCCATACCCAGTAAGCCAAAGTTTATGGAAAACGGTCGGCACAATAGAAAACGCATCATTTTCGCCACCTTTTGTTAAAACTGAGTTACAGAAAAAAATTTGGAAACTGGGGTTGCGACCAGAGCTGAAAGCGAGGCAGTTATATACCGCGGTATACCGTCGACTGCCTCGCTAAAATGCGGTACGGTTCAAAACGGTATATACCGTTTTGAATGAAAGGCGGTAGGCGGTCATAACCGCTTACCGCTCATATTATTTAACGGGGTGAGTCATCCCTAAACACGTATTCATGTATTCATGTTGATACGAAACTGTAGTAACATCAGGCGGTCAGGCGGTATACCGCGGTACTTGATCGCCTCGCTTTTTCAAAAACCGGTTTAAGCGGTCAGGCGCGGTATAACAAATGCGGTTACGGTATCCTGACTGCCTCGCTTTTGCGCGAGGCGGTCAGGCGGTATAAAATGACTGCCTCGCTTTCAGCTCTAGTTGCGACCGATCAAAATGGGTTAAAATTTCACGAGCAGTACAAAGATATTGATGAAAATGTAATTTGAACATTTTTGAGCATTTTTGTGCTCAAAATCTGGACAGTTTTAGTTTTGAGAATTTTGAGCACAGGCCAATTTATGAGTATTTTCAAATAATTGACATGTGACCTATCAAAATGGATTAGAATTACACGAGCAGCACAAAAATATAACTGAAAATTCATTTTCTGCATCTTTGAACGATTTTGAGCTCAAAATCAGGTTAATTTTAATGTATTTTCCAAAAATTGACATGTGACCTATGAAAATAAAGTAGAATTTCACCAAAAACTTGCAAATTTTGACAAAATTTTTTTGAGCATTTTTTTGAAAATTTTGAGTATTGGCCAATTTTGGAATATTTTCAATAATAATTAACGTGTGACCTATCAAACTGTGGTAAAATTTCGACAAAAATTCAAATACAGTAATCAAAATTTGTTTGAGCAACCTTTTAAAATTTTGAACTCTGTAAAATTTTTGAGTACCTATACAAAAAAATTGTATCCACTTTCTGGAATAGTGAAGAATTCCATCAGAAATATAAAAATTTCGACCAACATTTTTGTTCAACAACTTTTGTAAGTTTTGAACACATGACTGTTTGTAAATATTCCTAGAAAATTTCATGCCATGAAAAAGATAGAAATTTCCAAAATTCAAGAATATAAGTACGCAAATTTTTTTAAAGATTTTTGAGAATAAAACATTTAATTAAGAGGATTAGAACAGAATAAACAGAAATAAACAACCAAAAAAAAGACAGAAAAACGGGAAACTCAATCATCTTCGTAAACGAAGTTTTTGATCAAATTCTACTTCATCTTCATAAGTCACATGTCAATTTATGGAAAATACATATAATAAAATTAAACTGATTTTGAGCTCAAAATCGTTCAAAAATGCAGAAAATAAATTTTCAGTTATATTTTTGTGCTGCTCTTGTAATTTTAACCCATTTTGATCGGTCACATGTCAATTATTTGAAAATAATCATAAATTGGCCTGTGCTCAAAATTCTCAAAACTAAAACTGTCCAGATTTTGAGCTCAAAATGGCTCAAAAATGATCAAATTACATTTCAACTAATATCTTTGCGTTGCTCGTAAAATTTTACCCCATTTTGATAGGTCACACGTCAATTAGATATATTTAAAAATACTCAAAAATTGGCCAGTGCTCAAAATTTTCAGAAAATACCCCAAAAAAAATTTGGTCAACATTTTCAAGTGTTTGGTTAAACTTTATCCCAATTTCATTGGTCATCCGTCAATTTTTGGAAAATACTTGAAAATTGACCCAATATTGGGCTCAAAATTTCTCAAAAATGCTCAAATTACATTTTCATCAATATCTTTATAATACGCGTGAAATTTTAACCAATTTAGATAGGTCGCAACCCCAGTTTCCGAAATTTTTTCGGTAATTTAGTTTTAACAAAAGGGGGCGAAAATGATGCGTTTTTTCAACTTCAAAAATTCACCACAGCCTATTGTGCCGACCGTTTTCCATAAACTTTGGCTTACTGGGTGTGGAATGAATCCATGTATGTGTTGAGGTGTTTTTTTTGTCCCGCAGACCATATAACGCTTATGGAGCCATTATTGAGTCAAAAATGGCCGAATTTCGCAAAAAATTACACATTGGGGCGTTGGCACCCCATTGTGCACGTTGCCCAAGGAAGTAGACATATTACATATTTGGAGTCAGGGGCGTGTTCGCTACCGGTCTGTGAAAAAAATGTTGTCCCCTGCCAAATTCAAAAAATGGGGATAAACGGGGGTTTTTAAGCTCCAGCCCTCTATTGTGCAAGGGAAAAAATCCAAAATACATCTTTTTCGGCACTATGGGACCCACACACATGAAAAGCCAACTGATTTTTTTATCCCTCAAAAAAGCACCCTGATTTCGATTTCTAGAGCACTTTTTGCCGGGTGGACTGTAGACTAATGCTAACCAAAACTGGATTTTTGAAGGGCCAGAAAATCTAAATTTTTCGATTGAAATCGAATTTTTTTCCAAGTTTTTCGACTCGAAGTAAAATTTTTTCTTATTTTTCCAATTCAAAACAAAAATTCCCGGGAATCTCCACTTTAAAAATTTTTTCAACTCAAACCTAATTTTTTCGACTGAAAATATGCAATTTTATCATATGAGTGGAGGGGCTGGCTACTCCCTCAGCCCCCAATTCAGTCCGACCCTATTACCTATGAAAAACCTCTAACTACATCAAACTCTACTACTCACCAACAAAGAAATCAAAACCAACCATCGATTATCGCCATCGACAAAACCCATATTACATAATCCTTGAACTGCTACAAACCGATGAACAAGTGCACCAACCACCAAAGTCTGCTTGGAAGACCGTCCAACACATTAGCATTTAAAACCCCCCAACCTCTCGCTCACCAGTATGACTCACATATCACTAAACGGCCGCACATTACGTATCGAACGTCTGTAATTAGGTACTATTCTGCCATAAAACACAGCCCACCCACTTAGACGCGAGTAAAAAGGATACCGACATTATGCATTGAAAAAATGTCCAATACTTCGATTCGAATCTTTCGTATCTCGAGCAGGTACTCCAGTTTAAGACAGGAAAAAAATCCGACGCTGAAGCCTTCTTTATTAATATCGTCGTTTCGACTCGCGAGAGAGTCGTAAAAATTAATATCACGAATTCAATTTAAAGTATAAGTTTTAAAATGTTGTAAGTTGATACCGCATCGTATCGTCGGAAGCTATTTACTTTTTAGCGAAAGCGAAACTCTCGACAAGGGAGGGGGTGGGGGAGAGATTAGTGATGAATTTTGAAAATTTTCATCTTATATACCTGCTCTGGCAACCTACGCTATAAAGATTAATTTCTCATCCACCGCAAAATATCTATAAGCTCGTGAGAAAAATAACGCTAAGGCGTTCTGGTATAATGGACGGAAATACCTCATACGACCCATGCTCCCTACCCAGCCAATACAAAAAATAGATGATCTCGCCAATAAAACCGGCTCCGATTTTTCTCACATAATTGCTCGCCGAACTAGTAATTATGTGGATCGAATTTTTTCACAAAAAAATCGGGTCCACAAAAAATTTACTACGTAGGTCTGTATTCTGTCGCCAAATGTTTTTCTCAATAGTCCGAACGTTAGGTAGAATCTGCTAAGTACATACGTATACATCGTCTATGTAGCATTTCTGGAAACCTAAGAGTCGTTGCACTCTTTGGATATTGTCTACAGAAGCCGACACCAAAGGATGACCTTCGTACATGCACGCTGCACCGATAGTACCAGCAGAAGGGAAACATGCAACACGTTGCAGACGAATTGGTAATACCATCGTCTTTGTTTATGTATTTTTCTAGCATTCGTTCCTGCTCCTTCAACCTCTATCTCTTTCTTGCCTCGGTACATCGCGAAACTAGTTGTAAGTGTAAAATGCAACCAAACTGCTATGCGTGTAAAAATAACGCCATCGCATAAATCAAAGGTGAATTATTGCCGGTCGTTTGCGCTCCGAACTTGTCAAACGAGGTGCTGAACTGTAGTTTGCAATGGTTAAATTCCTATCGTGCAAAAAAAATCTCAACTGTAAGGTGGGTTGATGCGGCGTCGTGTTATTGTACTCGTTTTTTTAATTTTTCTCCTTCCAATTCCAGTTCCAGCGAGTATTTCTCAATTGCACCACCGTATCGATATAGATCCCCAGATATCGTCGTGTGCTAATGCTGAGTGCTCGCTTATTATTACATATTTATACGTATAAGTATATAAGAAAACAAAATTATGAATTCGTTCTCCAGGGTCATCAGGGTCAAGGTCCTTGCAGCGATAGATTCGTAATACGTACCTGCACCTAGAAGTGCGCCGATCCTACACAAAGGAACGAGAGCTTAAGGTCGACGTCATTTATATAAGCCATGTTTTCATTTCACTTTTTATCGCCTCAACCAGCAGATTCGATGTTTTGCAGTTAGATTAAAATCTGCCCAAGGTGTTTTGCACTCTAGCTGATGAGCTAATGCAAAATGAAAGAATTACTTACGATATTGGAGCGAGATTCGGCGACTTTTAAGAAGGTACTTGGAGCCGCGAGGAAGATATTTGAATATCAAAAAACAGGAGAGGTTGAAAGTAAAATGTCTTAGGGATGTTTTGTTTCGTGATTTTTACAGCAGAAATTAAGAAAAAAACACGAACGAGGAATATTTCGCCGGGAGGATTTAGCTGAGACCTTTTTTATCACGAGCTTGTATAAGTATTGCCTTTACAAAGGAACGATTCGAGATGTCTGGTTTAGATTTGATTGAACGAAACTGAGGGTTTCAGGGAGGACATGTACTACAACTCTCACAACCAAAAGGCTCTGGTGCAATATGGGGGTCATTTGGCCTCAAGTGGAACTTTGTAAAAATTCTTATGCCATTCGATTTGGATTGGTAAAAGATGATTTTAGAGCGCATGAGCGAATTTTTATCTCACCCCTGGGGGGCTGTGGGCCCAAAATACGCGATTTTCAAGCTAAAACCATTTAAAAATTCTCTCTCCGCGAGTTTTCAACCGATTTCTTTCAAACTTGGCACATAGGTAGAGGTACTAGAGGGGAGTGCTCTGAAATTTTTTTAGATTTTTCCGACCACCTTAATGACCTTGAATTTGACTTTGAAAATTTCAAATCGCCCTGGGGAGCACAGCCTAGGTGCTGTCTCAAAAATTTTTTCAAATTAAAATTTCCTAATGTATTTTACACTCCTGAGAATTTTTTCAGATTTTTTCAAGTGGTGGAAATTGGTCAAACATTCAAAAAACTGGTGTAATTCATCATTTTTGTTGCTTAAAATCATTGTTTTCCATCAATTTTTCATTTTTTATAGTTTCTTGCTAAAAATATTATCATTTACTCGCCGTGTCCCATTTCGACCCTTATTCATTAATTTCTTACAACTATGATGTTTTGAGCGAATTTAATGCTTACACCATTGCAGTAGTTCAATGTAGTCCCTGCGGTTAGTTCAGGCATACTGCACTTTTTGAACTCGAGTTGAAACGTGGTTTTTATATTAGTGTGTGACCCTAAGGAAATTTTTAAGAAGTGAAGTCATTAAAAATTTTTCTTATGGGATGAGCGTGGGGGAGTTTTAGGAGGGGGTTAACCCCGATTCTCTCCCCTCCCCCTTTTCTCAAAAGTTTGACCCACGAAAAAAAATTGAATGATTTTTGTTCTTCGATATCTAATGCATAATTTCATTACTATCGGGATTCATTTTGGAGCAAATTTTGTTCGTGGGCCCAACTTTTGTGAAAACGAGGAAGGGGGAGAAGTCTACTTTGTCGGGAAAAGTTGGTGAAAATGATCGTGATAGAGCTCATTGAAAAGGAAATTCAATTCTGAATACTTTTTATGATTACAAATTTTGTCATATCTTCGAAACTATTCGTTTAAAATGAAGAAAACGTGATTTTGAGGTTTTCCTCAAAAACTTATGTTTTGTTTCCAAATTTGGGAGGCAGGAGTTGCTCCAAAATGGACTTTGTTGAGAAATGAAAATGTACATTAGGTGCTGAGGAACAACTTCTGTTTGAAAATTTTTTCATTACGACCCATAGATAATACGATACACGCGTTTGAATTTGAAATGCTGGGGAGGGGGTGAGCCCTGGGGAAAGGAGGAGGGGATAAAAAGGGCATACGGGCTTATTTTCTTTGTTTTAGTGTCCAGAACAAGAATCAATCATAAAATCAATTTAACAGGAATAGCGCGCGGATGTACGATTGAGAACTGACTATATACCAAAAAAATGCTCCAATTTCGTTTAAACTCAAGAATGTAGTAATTGAAAAGTTCAAAATGCTCTGAAAAAATTTTTAGTCACATGCTGCGCCAGGGAGTTGAGTTAATTTTTTCTTGAAAAACTCCCTACTTTCAGAAGCCTTGGATCGGTTTGAAAAAACTGAAAATGGCAATTTTGTGTTCGTTTTGAAAAAAGGATCGGTTCCAGGTACATATTTCGTTGAGAAAATGAGAAATTGCGAATTCCAGTCGATTTTAGCGAAAATCTACTGTTTTTCGCCACCAAAAATCGACAATCAATAAGGTATTTCACTTTCTATTTGGAAACCAATAACAAATTCGAATTCAGAAGGTTTGGATTCTATTACAAACTGGTTTCAAATTCTAATGAAAACAATCGCAATTTTACCTCTTTTTTCTAAAAATCGGCCACTTTTCGCGACACAAATTGTACGATTAAGCGAGTTCTACGCTTTTGATCGGAAAACTAATCGCAGATTAAAGTTCAAGGGGTCGAATTATATGAAAATGACACCAAGCTTACCCCGACCCTTGTTTGTGGAAAACTCGGGGTTAACCCTCTCCTAAAACTCCCCCACGCTCATCCCATAAGAAAATTTTTTAATGACTTTACTTCTTAAAAATTTCCTTATGGGTCACACACTAATATAAAAACCACGTTTCAACTCGAGTTCAAAAAGTGCAGTATGCCTGAACTAACCGTAGGGACTACATTGAACTACTACAATGGTGTAAGCATTAAATTCGCTCAAAACATCATAGTTGTAAGAAATTAATGAATAAGGGTCGAAATGGGACACGGCGAGTAAATGATAATATTTTTAGCAAGAAACTATAAAAAATGAAAAATTGATGGAAAACAATGATTTTAAGCAACAAAAATGATGAATTACACCAGTTTTTTGAATGTTTGACCAATTTCCACCACTTGAAAAAATCTGAAAAAATTCTCAGGAGTGTAAAATACATTAGGAAATTTTAATTTGAAAAAATTTTTGAGACAGCACCTAGGCTGTGCTCCCCAGGGCGATTTGAAATTTTCAAAGTCAAATTCAAGGTCATTAAGGTGGTCGGAAAAATCTGAAAAAATTTCAGAGCACTCCCCTCTAGTACCTCTACCTATGTGCCAAGTTTGAAAGAAATCGGTTGAAAACTCGCGGAGAGAGAATTTTTAAATGGTTTTAGCTTGAAAATCTCGTATTTTGGGCCCCCAGCCCCCCAGGGGTGAGATAAAAATTCGCTCATGCGCTCTAAAATCATCTTTTACCAATCCAAATCGAATGGCATAAGAATTTTTACAAAGTTCCACTTGAGGCCAAATGACCCCCATATTGCACCAGAGCCTTTCAGTTGTCTTGGTTGATTTTCGGATTTTTGACAAATTTTTTAAAATTCCCATAAAAATTATATTTTTTGATCAAAAATATTGTATTTTTTAAAATGAACACTTTTTTCAAAATAAGATTGCTGAAAATTATCCAGGCTCCCGAAACCAAATTTTACGATTTTCAGCCGTTCTGAAGCCTCCAGTAAGATACTATAATTCCTCCAATATTCTCGGAGTTCTTCAAATGGTGTGGAAAACTGGAAATCAACTGAAGCAGCTCAAAATACTGAATATTTTCATTCCGTTGTTTTACCAGCATTTTCTAATTTTGCAACGATGTTCATCCGAATAGGTATTTTGAAGTGTGTTTTTGAGCCAGTTTTCAATTTCACCATTACCATTTTTCATTACGTTGGATTTCGAATTTTGAAAGATTATTAAAATGCACTATTATACCTACAGTATGACACAAAAGTCTTGGTCACTTGAAACACATCTCAGTATCTCAAAGCTGAAAAGAGATATGGTACCAAGAAGGTTCAAACGGCAATGTGTTCCTGGCGTCGAGGACAGTGAAGATTGATAATCAAACTTTCAGCTCAACCTATAGGGTGTCCACAAAATTGAGAAACCGGTTTGTGTCAAGAAATCGGGGTCCGGTTTTTTTAATGAAATGAAGTCTACACACTAGTGCCATCTAGTGCAATTAAAATGTTTTATTGAAATCGGTTCAGAAGTTTCGAACCAGTTGTCAATAATATCCAAAAAAGTGGAGATGTGAAAAAAAGTGTGAAACAAAAGTTGTAGAGAATTAAAAACCAAACATTTTACGTTCTGTAATTTTTTTTCATCTAGCAATGGAGAAGAGTTATGGCTTGAAAAACAAACAATTATACTCAAACCTTTTGTACAACAACTTCTTTCCATTGCAAGATGGAAAAAAAGTTGTGGAACAAAAAATGATTGCTTTTTAATTTTCTACAACTTTTGTCTCAAACTTTTTTTGATATCTCCACTTTTTTGAATATTATTGGCAACTGGTTCGAAATTGCTGAACCGGTTTCAAAAAAACATTCAACATTTTGATCCCCTCAATAAAAAAAATGGACCTCCATTTTTTGACCCAACCCGGTTTTTCATTTTGTGGACACCCTATAGATCGGGCTGAAAGTTTGATTATCAATCTGTAATGTCCTCGATTCCAGGAACACATTGCCGTTTGTACCTTCTTGGTATCTCTTTTCAGTTCTCAGATATTGAGAAGTGTTTCAAGTGATTAAGACTTCTGTGTCATCCTGTATTTACCTACCTAATTGTAAAATTAAATCGTAAAAATCTTAAATGTAAGCCTGGATACTAAAACCATCCTTAGGGGTCAAAAACTAGTTTTTGAGTTAATTGAGGTTCCCCCTTGATTCTCTGAAAGTTTCAAAATCAGTGTTAACCCAAAACCCAATTTTTGTTCCCTAAGGGTGGTTTCAGCATCCAAGCTTACAAATATTAGAGTTTTTAGTCTGGTTTTTGGTCCCGATGAAAGACAGAGGGAAGGAGAAGGTGAATGGGCAAATTTTGAAAAAAATGCTCGAAAATTCATTTTTTGCAACGTACAGAAAATTTTTATTATTTTTAATTTAAAAAATAATGATTTTTTTAGAAACATTTCCTTTGCCTTTTCCACTATTTATCTGAAGAATAAATTACAATGAATTTAAAATTTTGTTTTGAGTGTTTTTATTGAATGTCTACAAGAAATTGTATGAAAAAAATTCGATTCCAAAATTAACAAATATAAAGTTTTGTGTTTGGCACTGATAACTTCAATTGAACTTGAATCGTGAAAATTTAAAATTTTTCTTAAAAATATCTATAAAAAGTAGTCTCACTTCAGGACTTGATTAAACAAGGAGACAGATAGAACAGCTCCTCCCCCCCCCCCATCCAAATAATCACAAAATTGTAAATTTGATTGGAAAAATTTGAATTACTCAAGTCAGGTGAGAAATGTTGACTTTCTCTTCAAAAAATTTACAGTATAAGTAAATAGGAAAATTTCAAAAAATAGTATTCTGAGTACCTAGGAAATTTTGAATTTTTTGCCTTTTCAATAATGCCAAATCAATTCGTTCCCGTCCTAATTATAAAACAATACGAAATTGAAAAAATTACCAATATAACACCTAAAAAAATAGTTGAAATCGTTTGCAAAAGTACAAAAACTGATTGGACCTCTCCCCCCCCCCATCAAATGCCAAATTCATTTCAAAACATGATTAAATATCTCAAAAATTACTAAAATTTCATCCAATATATATTTTTTTGATATCCATTAGGTATAAAAATAATTGAGAGAGTGATGACACTTTCAAAAAATTGAAAAAATATTTCATTTCGAGGAAGAAAAAAAAATTGCATTTGAATCGGAAAATTTGGAAAAATCTTATACCGTCTGAAGATTTTTCAATTTTTGCCCTTCCTCCATTTACGATTCCATATTCAGTTTTTTCCTGCAACTACCCTAATGAGTAAGTACCCTATTGGCAAGGGAACCGCTCAAAAACCAGCCATATGCCATAAAAAATGCTCTAAAACCAGCCGAGATGGGCATGTTTTTCGGAAAAGTCTCATTTTACTGCTGAGCAGTTTTTAAAAATACGCGTACGCTATTAAACCTGCCTTAAAAGTTGCACATGCCTAAAAAAACGCCCAAAATCCGGACTTCGCCCAAAAAAATGGAAAGCGTTTTTCAAGGCATGAAGTGATGCCGATTACTGTAATTACCGTTACGTGCTAACATAACTGCCATAAATAATGCTATCAATTACGCGCAAATAAACGCCCATGGGCATTTTTCTTGGAAATAGTCTCATTTTGCTGCTGAGCAGGTTTTTGAGCGGTTCCCTTGCCAATAGGGGTACGTTTAAACTTGACTCAACATTTTTCCGAATTAGTAAAAATTATTTTAATCTTCAAAAAAATAAATAAAATTTGAAAACAAACATTCGGTTTGTTGAAAATTCTTTAAAGTTCTTTAGCAAAACATAAAAACTTTTAAAACTGGATAAAAATCGTTCAAATTTTGGTGAAAATGACATGGAAAAATCCGAATTGGTACATAGTAAGTACATACATCAAAATTACTTTCAACTTGAGAAAAATTGGTGGAAATGTCAAAAAAAAACATTTTATTTTTAGCAAAATTCCTTGAAAATTTGATATTTTTCCTTAAATTTTCAATTCATCATTCATAAAATTCTGGATAACATTTTATAATTGTTATTGTCACTTTAGCACAATTTTTTTCAAAATTTAACTATTTTTCTCTTATTCTTCACAATTTTCATCCACTTTTACATTTGTTTTTCAGGTATACAGAATTCTAAAGAAGTTTTAAGCAATTCTTGAATTTCAGTGTTAATTTGAACGACCATAATTTGAGGGGGGGGGGTCAATTCAAAAATCAACGCCAAAAGTTTTCCCCACATTTTAACGAAATTTTCAAGAGATTTAAACAATTTTTCTTGGATTCTGAATTATTTATTAGAATAATCTTCAACAATGTATATGACAGTTATTTCAATATTTCTATCACAATTTTAAAAAGTTTAATGATAGTATTCTCTGATTTCCGATAAAATTTTGTTTCAATCATTTAAATATTGTAATTAGCTCGAATTACTTTCCATTTCACTACCTCAAATCAAAAGAGATAAAATTTAACAATTTTGAACCATTTTCAAGATTTTTTCAAATTAATTATCTATTTCTAATCAACTTTCCAATTTTTTGAATAGAAATGGTAGGTATCATCATGATTGGGAAAAATTCAAAAATGAACGAAATTATTGTTGTTTACAATCCCTCCTCCTCCCATCCTTTTCTTAATTTTCACAAAGAATCAAGAGATTCACATTATAAGAAAAATTCTTCAAAAATTCCAAACATACCAGGCATCACGCTGCTCGCGTATAAGTTACTACAAGATAACAATCAAAATCATACCATAGGTATACGAACGATTGTTAAATCTTCACTTTGAAATAAGAAAATTCCCGTAGCTTTGAAAAGTTGAACTTTATAAAAACAATGAAAAATTATATTTCAATTCTGGAAAAGTTAAAATTCTCGGAATAATTTAGTTAAAATATAAACGTATTTTCCAAACAAAAGGAAAAACTTTTGTTACGAGGAAAAAAAAAGTAAGAAGAACCGCGCATTAGAGGACGAGTGAGGAAAATGAAAGAAAAAAAGAGAAGAAAACTCGTTAATAATAAACGAATGTAAAGAAGTATAAACTGAGTAAGAAAAAAAAAAGGCGAGGAGAAGTGTACAGGAGAAAAGGAAACTCGCAGTGGAAACGTTTTCGATATAGCTGGAAGCTTTAAGTTTAAGGTTATTAACATAAGGGAGGTAGCTCTGACGTCGCTGCTGCGAACGAGTGCCATACAGACGATTCTGCAACGCCATTCGTCTGAAGTTTTCAGATAATGTTAGTAAAGTTTTATTGCTATTACTGCGGATAAACGCGACGAGGAAGCAACTTTAACGTTTTCCGTGAACTGTTAGGATGCTTTGATCGAATATAAAGAGAAAGAAGGAGGAAGAGGCGAGGGCCAGGGAGAGACGGTGGAATAGAAAAACACCACACAACGCGATGGTGTTCCGACGACGGTTCACAGCCCCTTATGAAGTTTTTGGAGGTCAAATTTTGAAGGTCGATTTAGACCGGGAACCCTCGACGACGACGGGCGGAGCAGTACACCGAGCAGCGAGAGAGCGACGATAACAAATCGATACTGTTCCGACAGCAAATAGGGTTGAAAACGAAAACGTAGGTGGTGGATTTCGTCTGTGAAACGTGTATCTCGACGGCGGCGTTTACACGACTTCACTACCACCATCGGTATATAAGGGTACTTTCCGCAACCGTCGACTATTCTGTACGTAGAGGTACTTTTGAGAGAAAAACCTCGCACGCCTGGACGAATTATACTCGTAACCAGCACGTCGAACCGGAAACATGGCGTTGTTTTCAATTTTACACCTATTTTTAATCCCGCGGGATGATTTTTATAAAAGAAGGGCATTTTTGACACGATAGCAAATTAAATATTCGCCATTCGCCTTATAGTACGTAGGTATATCGAATGAACGATGATTAGCCAACCGAAACGTATTCTCTCGTTCGCATTCGTGCGGTATCCCTCGAGAATGTATATTGATAAATTTTAATGTCAAAATTACACACCGAGCCAGCTTTTTTTTCTCTCTTAAAGAATGTTAAAGCAGATGGTAAAAATTAGCGAAATATCAACCTACGCTACGCGAACGTTATGGTTACTCGTTGCGTGCGACGAAAACAGCACCGAAAAGGGCTTGTTTGTTCGTGCCTTTGGGAATTATTAAAAAGTGCTATACGTTTCGTTACGCTATAGGTATAATTATTTTATCCCGCATGAGTAACAAATTTCTTCAGTTGGTAATTCGCATTATAATTTATCATCTGCTTGTTGCGAGTACGTGTGAAGGATATGAGTAGATAGAGGACCGGAAATGACGAATTTTGATAAATTTTATCGTCGGAGGTTGGTCCTTGGATGTTGGATGGAGAAATTTCGCTGAATTTTGATATTGAGTCAGGATTCGTGATGTGTCGAAAGTTTTGCTACATTTTTAAATTGAGTAAACAATTAAGCATGAGCGGAAAAACTTACCCGGAGTAGGTACTTTTCGGCTCGAAAAGACGACTCTTCTCGTTCTCGTACATCTGAATTGAATCTTCAACTCGGGGAGACGCAGATTGACTTAACGTTCCGTAAAAATAGATACATAAGTCTTCGATTTGATTCTATGATTCGATTATTCATTTGGTGTTTCATTGAAACGAGATTCGTTCAAATGTTCTGGAGATCTGGACATCAACTGAACGAAGTACCCATCAGCTGAAAATCGAAATTATAGGTTAGAAAAAAATGACATCAAGATAATTATATTGAATCAAGCAACCAAACAACTTAGGACGTAACTACAGGGTGACTGAAAATTACTTCCCAAAAAAAATTTAAAATTTCGGTAAAAAATTATTATTGATAGGGTAAATTTTTTTTGGTCATATTCTACTAATATAGATCGTCTTCTAATCTCTGTATAATTTATAACCCGAAAAAATTCAATATTACGCAATTTTTCCCTTAAACCAGAGCATTAATTCAATAATGCTGAATTAAATCACCTGACTCCAATTTGTGAAGCGCTGAAATGCAATCCTCCTTATTTCAAAATTGTACGCACTGTTTTCAGATTAACAGGGTTCAATTAAAGATTTTGAGGAACTCGTCACCTATCCACAGAAATTCCTAGATTTTATTCCACGCAATTTTTAAATTTCGTTCGACTAGGTTTAGCTATAGCATTGTAAGCGAAAATCAAATTATTCTTCACAAAAAATTCAAAAATGATTGAGAATTTTTGAAGAGGCCTGTTGCTGCCAGAGTTGAAATTTTTTGGATAAGTTAATTAGGGAATTTTTGCTAAGCATTTTTTTTTGGGGAACTACTTTTCGGTCACCCTGTAGATAAAGCTGCGAAGGGGTCTATCTTCTATCTTTCCAGTCAAATTTTCTTTAAAAATTGAATAATATTTTGAAGAAATTGAACTAATTTTTTAACAACTCGCGAATTTTTCGAAAATCTGGTGGATTTAAAAAAAAAAAAAAGAAAAAATCTACTACAAAAATAATACATTTTTCACAGACTTCACTTTGGTTAAATTTTACACTTCAATTTGAAAAATATACCGAGGTACTGAAAACATAGAAAAATACTACTTTTCCTAAAACTGGATTTAAAAAAAAATTCTCCCTCCAACAATTTAATGAACTAAAATACAATTTCTAATGTTTTCAGTTTAGAGTGGTTTAAAATAAAATTTTGAATAATTTGTAAACGAGAAATGAAGGGCTGCAAACTAATGGCAAATCATTTGTAGATTTTCAGCAGGAATCGAGCAGTAAATAGGAATTAATAACAAAAATAAGCAGACAAATTTTTCCATTCAAAAGAAAAATGAAAAAAGCAAAAAAAACTCGGAAACAGAAGAAAAAATCAAAATCAATTCACAGTTTTTCTCATTTCAGTTTCAATTTTTCTACTTCGGCTCCAACTTCAGATAGCCCTGGAATTAAAAACAATTGTGCGATTTTTTTTGTTGGAGGGGGGGGGGCAACTTGATTAAGTATAAAAATGTCGAATGAAAATTCTGAAAAACTCGAAAGACACCAATACCAAACTTTTCGACCAACAAAAAATTCTTCAATGGTTTCTTGTCCAAAATTTAGCAAAGATTACAAAATATCACCAAAATTAATCAAAATTGTCAAAATTTTGGCGAATTTCTAAATAAATTATGACTGAAAATCTCAAGCTGAGTTGATCACACTTCAAGTCTGAATTTTCCATGGATCAAGTGAATAGATAAGAGGTACCTAACTCACAGAGGCGTCGTCAAGGGGGGGGCCGGGTGGGCTAGGCCCCCCGGAAAAAATTCTGGCCCCCGCTTGGCCCCCCAAAACTTATGTTGTATTTCTAAAGTTACATTACAGTTACATCAGATAGGATTTTCAAAGCATTAAAACATGAAAAAATGTCTTTTTAGGGCATTAAAAATCCAATTTTTTCAAAGCTTCGCCCTCGCTTCGCTCGGGCATGAACAAAATCACAATTCTAGCATCTATTTGAGACGAAAGGGCAAAAAAGGCTCCCTTTTTACCCCCTCCCCATTTTTAGCAGGTGAAAAAAGTCAGTCTCCACTCCCCCTCCCCCCTCTTTTCCATTTCGAAAAAGCAAAAAAAAGTTGTCCAACACACGGCCACTTTTGTGCCCCCCTCAATTTTCGATTCTGACGACGCCACTGCTAACTCAGGATCGAATCGAAAAAAAATTATAAATTTTCAATAGATGGTACACTGAGAGAACAGTGTGGCGATATTGACTACAAATTGTGGAAAAACTTATCCAGTCCGAGTTTGTGATTCTTTTTGCCACAGTTGTGGTACTTTTTTTGCCACAACTGTGATACTTTTCACCTCAAATGTGGTAGGTACTTACTTTTCACCACAATTGTGGTATTTTTAGCACGACAACTGTGGTAAAAAGCATCGCAAACTCGGATTGGATAAGTTTTTCCACAATTTGTAGTCAATATCGCCACAATTTTTTCTCTCAGTGTATCTTCTTTGATTTTTCCAACTTGGAACTGCAAGTTTTCTAAAATAATGGTTAAGTATCATTTTCTTCAAATTACCGACTCGAATTAAAATTTTTCCCACTATAAATAGCAATTTTTTGGTTAGTCTTGACGGGAAGAATCTGCACTCACCTCCCCCTTCAGTTTGGATCTGAACAACTCTTGTATAAAAATGTTGAATTAACAATCATCTTCCACATAAGCAGAGGTGATCAGAGTCCGTTCTGAAAAGGACTCGAAGTCGGACTCGTGGACTCCGAGTCCATTTTGCACGGACTCGTACATCATGGACTCGCGAGTCCAATTTCAACGATTTGGAAACGAGTCCTTTTACGAGTCCGAGTCCATTAAAGTTTTGTAATACCAAAGCATCGGAAAAATATTTCGGAAATGTGCACGATTTCATGTTCTTTTGCGTCCGTAGAAAGACTGTTTTCTATACGTCCCCTGATTTTGACGCCAAAGAGAGGAGCACTCACGGATTCAAATTTTTTGGACTCGCAAAAGACTCTAGAGTCCATCGGTTATGGACTCGTAAATTTGGACTCGCGAGTCCAATTTACTTGGACTCTGGTCACCTCTGTATGAAAAGTGATGGCTATTTTCGGAAAATGTTTGCTAACAATAAAGAAAAATAGAAAAAATAGTGTTCCGAGTCAAGAAAATCGATAAATTTTGATCCCCCCCCCCTCATTTAGGTATTTCCCCGAGTGAGCCAAAGTTCAAGTAACGAGCCATCTAAATCAAAAGAGTTCTTCGGAATCAGAGAAAAAAAAGTAAGTAATCAATTAGAACCAAGAATATCCAATTTTTAATGCCAAACAACCTACAATTTTTTTCAAATCTTCATTTTCCAATTTCCACAAAAATCCAATATAAAATTCTTCAAGAACACTTTTTCTTTTTTCTACCAACTCAAAGATGAAACTTGGGCAAATATCTCGAGATGGGGGAGGGGGGGATGAAAATCAAAAACTTGCCGAATCATTTTTTTTTAAGAGAAAATCGCCAACCAGTTGTATTGAAATCAAAAAACAAAAATTCAATTTTTTTGGCTTTCGAAAACAACCCAAATTATTCTTAATGACTTCCTCCCCTCTCAAAATAATCGAGAATTTTAGAAAATTCTATTCGAGATCGCCACCAAGTTCCCTGATAAATGAGAAGGACAAATTTTTTTCCGCTTCAAAATAGGTATTCCACTGTCTGGAATGGAAACCATAATTTTGAGAATAAATTGGGTAAATCCAACGAGTCTGTACGAAGGGAGGATGAACATTTTTGAAGGAAAGGGTATCCAAAAGTTGAAAATTCATTTTTTAATCAATATCTTAGAATGGAAAGGGAAGTGAAATCCTTAACCTCTATCTTTTAAACATCGCGAGAGCTAAGATTTCAAAAATAAATTAATGATTTTCAGAGAGAAAATGATTCGTTTTTTAATGGTTTGTTGTTTGAAAAAATTCCACTTAACTTTACGAAATTTCATGTTTTTTCGTGTTTTTATCCTACATAGTAACAATTTGTGTTTTTTTTTTCAAATTAAAATTAAAATTCGTTTATTACGTATTTTATGGTTAGGCCACTTTTACAATGTTTTAACTACAATATTATCTTATACATTAGGAGGGAATCAGGAATGGTATGAAGGGATGGAGCTTTTTTTTTCTGAATTTCGTGCTTTTTAATGCCAGTTTGCAACAAAATTTGCAGACTTTTTGAGAAATTTTCTCAAAAATTCGACAAATTTTATTGTAAATTGGCAAATTATCTGAAAAATCCGGAAAATTTCGTTGTAAATCGACATATTTAAAAAAATTTGCCAATTTATAACACAAAATCTACCGTTTTTTTGAAAAAAATGACAGATTCACAACAAAATTTGCCAGTTTACAACACAATTAGTCGATTTTTTGAAAAATTTACCAATTTACGACGAAAATTGCCAACTTTTTCATGGGATGAGGAGTGGACCACTCCCTTCATCCCATGGTTTCTTCTCTGTATGTACCTACTTTGTTAAACTAAAAAGCCCAACCCAGCACATTGCAAGACACTGACCCCCTCCGGATATCCGACCAGCAGATCTTTATCAACAATTTCAACCAGGTTCGACCTTCCTACCATCATGTTCTTTTCTGAGCAATTTTTATAGCTTTATTTACCGGACTAAAAAATTTTCGCATCCGGTGAAAAAAATTGACTATTCCACGCACCGATTAATAGTTTAATACGTCGACTTGGCACAACTCCACGAATCGCTCTGTATTGTATAAAACTATTTAGTAGGTACCTACGAGAGTAACAGTAGCGTAGCACGACGACATAATCAAAACTAATTAGGCATTATATTAAAAAAAAAAAACCATACATAGTATAATCCGAGCAAATGTCGCATAAAACGGCAGGGCGGGCATGGCTAACGGTTCATACGATGGCGCGTGTTAAACAGTTATAAATTTTTTTCAAAGCGCGACTTCGGGTAGGTGTATGGAACCCGGAGCAGCGTGAATTTTGCCGTCCGTTTTGGCCATACAGCTCCGGCGGCTATTTCGGAGTACATATTAATCTTTGTCAAACAGCTAAATAAAATTTATCCGGGGTTCAAACGAGAGAGAGACCCAAAAGCAATGGCAAACAAGCGACGGAAAGTGAAATCCATACGATAACACGACAATCTCCAGCTCGTCGCATTATACAGTAGTGTACGTAAACAAAGCCAGAATAAAAGCGCGAACCGGAGCATTGCCCCCGCAACCTTAGAGAAGAAAAACAACGCGTAACCGAGAACGTTTCGCGATGGAGCTCCGGAGGGCAGGGGGCCAGAATAGAGAAGACGAGAGGGCAAAAAAAAGTCGCTTTTAGGAGTTCGTTAACACCGCTAATGTGCTAGCGGGTGATAAACAATTTCACCATTGGTGAGCGCAAATTCGAGCGCCCCTTTCATTTCGGGGGAAATTTAATAGCGACTTTACGGACTCGTTAACAAAAAATTATTTTGTCTTAGATTAATGGACGCCCGGACCGAGCTGGCATCAGGCAACGCCACGCCGGATCGTAAATGGTGAAAATGTGTTGAAATTAATGGCGTTTACGTATACGAGGTTTTTTTCCGGAATAAATTCCCTTAAAAAGCATTCGGAATAGAAGAAATGACCGAAACGTGCTCCCGTTTGGTAATTTCAAATCGCCTCGAGATTTGAAATTAGTTACTATGCAAGTGCGCGGCCCGCGAATTTACCGTCGCTGACATACTAGAAATTGGCTCCGATGTTTGCGAGGGCGTTTGCGACTACCATTATGCCAATTAATAGCGTAGTTTTGAACATAAATCATGAATTCGGTGCCGTCGGACGACGCCGCCTCGGCCATCAAACTCCCCAGACCAATCCCACAATTAAAATTTTCGATCATGTACCAAAGCTACGTATAAATTACGTTGCTCTCTGGTCGAATGGTGTACCAGCGTAGACCACGAGGAGCTCGATTCTGTAATATTTAGTTAAATGGAATGAATACCTAGTACAATGTTCCCGTCATGGGTATACAAATTAATTAGCATTCGACCTTGATATGAGAATTTCTTCTTTTTTTTATCCTCTCTTTATCGACGCACAACCTACCATTAGTCTACACGAGACGGTTCATAAACTTGTTTTTTTCCCAACAGTGTCGAAGCCGCGCGGACCAGACGAAAAGCACATGTTTCATTTCGCTTTTATTCCAATTCGAAGCCATCAGCGCCGAAAATTCCACCTGGATTTGGCTTACTAATGACGAAATTGTAGTCGGAATTGTGGATTCCAGGGCACGTGATATTTTGTCCGATAGGTGCGAAAATGTGTTTTAGATGTTGAAAATTGTGTTTTTTTGGGAGAAGTATGGTTCAATTTTCATTTATGAGATTGGCATTTGAGAAATTCGAGTGAGAAGTGACATTGGTGTGGAGGGCTGGAGCATGATACATTTTTGCGAACCACAATAGGAGACTTTGACAGGAAAAAAAGTAACCTTTTTGCGAACCATAATAGAAATAATAGGTAACTGAAAATAAAGAATCATTCTGCTCATACACTCCGATTCAAAACTAACCCTTTTGCGAACCAACCTGCTTAGTGTAGGCGAATAAGTGCTATTTTTAAGGAAAAAAAAAAACATTTTTAGCTAGTCAAGATTTTATTGCCAAAAATTGTCGAGGGTGGTCCCCTGACTAACCTCTAAAAAATCCGCACCCCCTAGACCCCGTGCTAAATTTTTTATGGAGGCTCCACCCCCTCAAAAATGGGTTTTCCCGAATAACTTCTCAGGATTTGGTTTTACGGCAAAATTAGCTCAGTACTTTTTTGTTCTACACTCAATTTCCAACATTTTTTGTATGAAATTTTTTTTTGTACGGCCAACAGCAGAGGAGATAGAGAGTCCGGAAGGAAGAGGTTTTGGAAAATATGATATCATTTGAAAACGCGATAATGGGTATAAAATCGTACTAAACTGTATATTTTGGGTATGAAAATAGTAGTGTTATGTAAATTGATGGTATTAATACAACTTGACCCACCTTCCCCTCCCTATGTGCCTACCCCACCTTACCCACTTGTTTTTATTTAGCCTTAGTAATATGACTGAAGGGTGGGGAGGGGTGGACACATGGGAGGGGAAAGATGATCAAAAAGCATTTTTACCCTCTCCCCCTCCCATGTGTCCACCTCTCCCCACCCTTCAGTCATATTACTAAGGCTAAATAAAAACAAGTAGGGGGTGCGGACTTTTTAGAGGTTAGTCAGGGGGCCACCCTCGACAATTTTTGGCGATAAAATCTTGGCTAGCTAAAAATGTTTTTTTTTTTTCTTAAAAATAGCATTTATTCGCCTACACTAGCTATAGACAGTGCAAATTCAGGAAAAATACAGCCAATCGACCCCCTAATCCTAAAACGGTCTAAGTGCCACTTTTGTCAAAATTGAGTTTTTTACAATTTCGAGTTCTCTAAATCAAGCTGCATCGATTAAAATCTAAAAAACGTAAATTAAATAATTCAGAACTGAAAAAAATGAGATTGAAATTTACAAAGTCCATAAGCGCAATGCAAATTTTGTTACGTTTTTTGGCTCTCCTGTAAAAAAATGAAAATGGCACTTGGACCGTTTTAGCATTAGAGGGTCGCAATACTCAAAACTGATTAAATTTTTGCTGAATTAGCACTTGATGAGGATTTCATTAAATAAAATTCTTGACTGTTTGTGTATATAATACATGGTATGTATTGCAAAAACCCGGGGAAGACGTCAATCGAAGTCAAGAGCAGCACAAAAATTTTATTTTTGATGCTAAAAAACTCATGATTAAATTTAAGTACACAGAATATGCATCAGGCAGAAAAATGAAAAATAGCGCGAATATCGGAATCTTTTCTGTTTGACTCATCGCGAGTCTTCAATTACCATGCAGCTCGATTTTTTCCAAATCTATATATCATTTTTATATTTTTTCAACTCCAATGTATTTCTCAAATTATTTTCAACCCTGAAATTTATTCTTACAATATTTTCCTACTTCATTGTTAAATTCTATCTCAAAATTGTTTTCAATTCTAAAAGTGTTTTCACAATTTTTTTTCAAATTTTAACCACAATTTTAAAAAATTTTCTCAACTCTACATTTCATCTTGTAGTATAAAGATGTCGTCACAAACAGTATACACATAAAAGAGATGAACCTTTTATTCAAAGAATATGGTTACACCGTAATAGTCGAGTTAACTGAACTTAGCGAATTAGCTTAATCGTCACAACGTGACGGAACGAGATCACAATTAGTATTAAACCGCGAATTCGATACAACTATAGTTGTATCTGTATTTGGCAATACTCGGCTGCCAACTCCCTTAAGGCTACCCACTCTCAAGACAGAGAGCAGCCAGCAAGGGCCAAGTCTCACCGTTACAATCTCAATTTTTTTTTCAACTTTGGTATTTTATTTTTCTCAGTTCTAAAATTTTTTCTCAGGATATTTTCCAACTCCAAAATTTTTAGAATAAAAAACTTGAAAAAATTTAAGATGAAAAAATTTTAAAAGGATTTAAAGTTTTTTAAAATTTCAAGGTCAAAAAATGAAATTTCAAAATGACAATTGAGAAAGTTTTCAGTAAAATATAAAAATATTAGAGTCGAAAAAAATTTTAGTAAATGAAAAAATGTTGGAAAAAAGCTTGTAGTTGAAAAAAAAGTCAAGAAAGGAATTTTCGAATTGAGAGAAAAATTTTTTGGAATTGAAAAATTAGAATTTAAACCCCCTCAAGAGTTGAAAAAAAAATCGATTCATATCGATCCAGCAAAATATCGGATCGGTATTGCCATCCCTGATCTAGACCATCCAGGGGATTCACTAAGCTCAAATGCGGACAATTTTTAGACCTAGTCATGCCTGAAAAATTTTCCCTGGGAAGCTAAAATTTTGCAAGGAACTCGAAAATGCTAATGTTTTTTTCTTATGCGATACCGTTAATTTTGAGTTAAATATTGCACTCCAGTCGACCCAAGAGAACTTATGAATTACAAGTACCTATTTTGTAAAAGTATCGGTTTCTAACTTATCAAAATATAAATTGAAGTGTTGCAAAGAACCCTAAAATGCTAATGATTTTTTTGTGAGCAATAGCAATATACGTATTAGGGTGGATCGAAAAAAAAAATGTCTTGGATTTTGACCAAATTTGGTGGGAGGGTTTACTTTGAGTGGGTGATTTCACAAAAAAAATTGAGCCCTCGAGGGGCAAGGGGAGGGAAGCAGGAGGTGCTCAAAGTGCACCTCCTTTTGAAAAAAAAACGCTGTTTTTTGCGTATTTTAGCCAATCAAAATTGTGTGAGAAGCCTTTGTAGCACTTAAAACATGCGATTTGAGTTTCTAATTCTACATCTCCCTAAACCATCGCCATACTTCTCCGATCAAAACTCACAGTCAGACTGCTACCAGGGGGTGGAAAAGTTGCAGATTGCAATATTTCAATAATACGAAATTTTCACTAAGTTAGCATGATTTTTTTTTTCATCGAGTAAGTGGACAAGAAGTTTATTCAATCAATGAAAATTAATTTTGAAAAAAGATTGAAAATTTCATACACCAGTGCAGCCAATAGCAAATAATAAAATTCCAAAATACGGAATTTATACCTATCGATTTTGAATATTGATTATTTTTTCGCCTGAAAATATTATGTATTTTTTTTTCAATCACTAGAAATATATTTCGGAATTTTTTTTGGAAAATTTTGTATGTCAGTGCAGCCAGTTACAAATCGTGACATGATACACTATGGAATTTACGTTGGCCTCTACTAATCGCAGAATTAATCGCACGTATTTTTCAACTTTTTGATGCCGGAATGATCATTGGATTGGATTTTCATACCAAAAAAATCAATCCACAATATTTTCAAGCATTTTTGGGCTGCGATTAATTTGGGATGAATTTTCATCACAGAATTAATCGCACGTATTTTGCTAGTTTCTGAGCCCGGAATGATCATTGGCTTGGATTTTAATCCCAAAAAAAACAGCCCACGATTTTTCCGAGCATTTTTGGGCTGCGATTAATTTGAGATGACTTTTCATCGCAGAATTAATCGCACGAGTTTTTCTAGTTTTTGAGGCCGGGGTGATCATTGGAATGGATTTTCATCCCAAAAAAAAACATTTAACGATTTTACCGAACATTTTCCCCTACGAATAATTTGCGATGAATTTTCATCGTAGAAATAATCGCACGAATTTTTTTAGTTTTTTAGGACAAGATGATCATTGGATTGTATTTTCATTCCGAAAAAATGAGTAAAATTTGCTCTGAAAGGAAATGTTGGTAACATGGATATGTTTTTTTCTGTCAACATTGGTATAGAAAGCTCGATGACTTATCGTCCACTCAGATAAATAATTTTCATGTTTGTTAAGATTTTTTTTCGCGAAAAAGGCTGTTTTTTCGACCCTTCTATTTAGGTACATTGGTAGTTTTTAAAAGATATTTTCCAATTTTTTTCCAATTTTTAAAAGTCCAGCAAAATATTAAAAAGTCCCTAATACACCGGATTACACCTGAAATAAAATTGCTAAGAAAATTTAAAATTTTTAAAAAAATGGAAAAATATTTTTACCTTTCCATTTCTTTTTTTTGGTCAAATCATTACAGCGATACCTATCCATTATTTTTTTGACTAAATGTTTTATGACTTTTAGGTCTTAAAAATATTTTTTTCCCTAGTTATTCATTGCTATTTCTGACTTTCTGATATGTCAACTTCGAAAATATAAAAATTTATGATTTTAAAAGCAAAATATCGTCTCGCAAAATAACGTCTTGCGAATTTTGGCCTCGCGGGATTTTGGAATTACCCCCAGTGGGAAAAACATATCCATGTTGAAAATTCCGAACAACTTCAAAAAATGAGCTTTCTGGGTCTCCCTCCATCATTGTCATTCAAAAAATTCGAACTAAGTACATAGCTCGTCCTCGAATGTTGAAACCATACTCCAGCTGATTCTTTTCCTCGAAAAAAGCACACTTTCCTGCACTCAGATGGTAGACTAAATTTGCACACAGACGAGCGAAAAAACACCCACATACGTGAAAAATCTACGTACGTAGCATCATACCGCGTACACTATTTCAATATTAAATAATTCAACGCGCTATCGATTTCCGTAATGTAAGCTTTGCAATCATAATGGAAATATATACGCGAAAAAAACACCACGTCGTTATTTATAAACTTTTCAATAGCGACATCGTATCTTGAACTTTGTACCGACTCTCAACTTCTCTTCGGGCTCAGGGTATATTTTCAAAACACTAAACGAATTTCATACACGCTTCGAATACTACTGAATAAAATATAACTACAACGTGTCGAATTATCACACACTCCTTAGCATACTCGACTCCAGCTATTCATAAATGCCATAAGTATGTAGTGTACCAGACACGAGACATGAAGAAAGAGAGAAAGAGACAGAGTGAGAAGGAAAAAACACCTCACATGTACTTTGTAAAGCATACCTACATATCTAATATATCGTATACGTCTACATAGTTCATGTAAAATCCCTCAAAATGGTTCGTTTCAAGACCTCGAGTACGTTTCGTCGCGATTTACATATTTAATTTTATCAAACGACGAAGACGCGACCGACGCTGTAATATAGATTGACTAATTAGCCCTCTACGTAGCGCACGTATCCATCTAGCATGTGGTTTTCTTTGCAAGACCTTCGAAAAAGCCATATCTCATACTCAACACGCGAAAATCATCGTCGCCGATCATTTATATGGCAAGGCCGCGAATGCGACTGCGACCGCTTCTTCGCTCGTATTCATACGGGTATCGCGGAAATACTCGTAATCAAACTTACACAGCTTTAAGTTAACGTGGTAAAAGTGTATTAAGGGTTAAAAGCCTTTCGTTTTAATTAATCATCCGCGCTCTATATACCTCCGTAACACAATTATGATTTCAAAAACCTAAACGCAATAATCTTACGGGTACAACAAATCATAAATTATATCGCACTCTACAAGTGAATAGTGGTATACGTTTGACACGATGAAAGACGAATTTGGTATTTTATTGCGTCGCGCCTCGCGTCACCAGTCAGTGATAAATCTGCATTTAACGTGTGTGCTTGTGTGAGTAGAGTGTAATGAAATTTTGAAAGAATATGCAGGATTTGGGTATAAATGTGGGAGAGATGAAAAACAAAAATTGGGTAGGTAATTTGATTTTCCAAATGAAAGCATATTTTTTTGAAAAATTTTTCAATGTAACATACAATTTTTTCTACCTTTTGAACAATCATTTCAACAAAATTTCAAGTTGGAACAAATAGGATTCATTCCGGACTCAAATTATAGGAAATGTCATCAGATTTGCAAATTTACAAATATGCACAAATTTAGAGGAATTATTTTAATACAAATTCACAGATATGTACTCTCTCAATTATAAATCAGTGAAAATTACCGAAAATCACTGAGAAACAGTCAGAATTGCAGCACAGGAGAAAATCAGTGAAAATTTTTTCACTGAAAACAAATCAGTGAAAGAAAATCACTGGAAATCACTGAAAATTCACTGAAAACTCAGTGAAAATTCACTGAAAACTCAGTGATATTTATGAAATTCACTAAAAAATCTGTGAAATTCTTTGAATAATCAGTGAAAAATCACTGAAAATCAGTGAATTTCACTGATTTTTCTTGTGCTGCAATTCTGACTGTTTATCAGTAATTTTTATTTTTCACTGATTCGGAATGAGAGAGTATTAGGGTGGAGCGAAATACCCAACTTTCAAAATTTGAAATGCCTGGGTGTGGAAAAGTGGCTACTAGTACATAGAAGGAAATCCGTGTCCAAAATTTCAAATCAATTGAAAAAAGTTTTGAGGTGCTACCAAAACGTCAAAGTTTTCATGCCTCTTAATGCGAACTTGGTAGGTTTGACAGCTCTGTGACACTGCTAAATTCAATCCTATGATAATCATTGGAATGGATTTTCATCCCGAAAAAATCATCCCACAATTTTTCCGAGCATTTTTGGGCTGCGATTAATTCGGGATGAATTTTCATCGCAGAATTAATCGCACGCGTTTTTCTTGTTTTTGAGGCCGGGATGATCATGGATTGGATTTTCATCTTAAAAAAGCCAATCCACGATATTTCCGAGCAATTGTGGGCTGCGAGACGCCGTTTTTTCATTGAATTTTTACCGCCCCCAATTTTTTCTAGATTTCTCAGCTCCTCCTTCACATAATTCCAAGTGCGCTTATGGTAGAAATAAACTGCAATATTGTTGGAAACTTTTGTGTCTATGGTATCGAAAAATAACTTTTTGACATCTGGAATTCGAGTTTAAGATTGGGTTTTTTGAAATTCCCTGAAAAAGCTGCAGGGGGAGGGAGAAACGCAAAGCACACAATGTCAAAAATTTCAATGTTCGATGTGGAAATTTAAAATTTGTAAAAATTTTATGTTTGATATCAAAATCCAAGTTTATTGACATCCCACATGCGTTTCAATACAGGGTGTCTATACTGGTCACAAAAGTTATGAGATTGTCAGAGATCAAAAATGTTCTTAGGATGTCAAAAAATCTACATTTTGAAATCAAACTTGAAAATTTTCGACGACATTCTGAGTTTTGCTCTTCCGTCTTCTATTAGCCTTTTAAAGTTGGTAGTTTCAAAGAAAACAATTTCGAAAACGTAGGTATTCGAAATGTCGAAAAGCTATTTTTTAATTCCGTAGACAAAATTTTTTGGGCCATTTCAGTTTTTCAAGGCGCATCAAGAAAATATGTGAAATAGGTGCTAAGAATTTTCAAAAGGGGAGGGCGATAAGAATTCCGTAAAAACATCGAGAACTTGTAATTTCAAAGATGCTGGCATAATCAGGGTATTTTCATGAACCGGATAATACATACCTACTTATACCTATCGATTTAAATTGGAATCAGTAAAAAAAAATTAACTAAAAATCAGTGATTGTTCAGTGATCTTTCAGTTAACATTAGGTACTGTTTTTTTCCAACAAATTGAGAATTGACTGATAGAGTTGGTGATTTTTGACTGAATAATCAATGAAAGTCACTATTATCAATGGAAAGTATTTTACACTCAAAAAAATAAAAAATAAATTTTATTAAACGTAATAATAAAAAGGCACCATTCACAAAACTAGTAAAATTTATTCAAAAAATAATAATATTTATCGCAAAATTGACAAACTTAATTTTCTTTGCAATAAACTTTACCAAATTTCGTGATAAATTTTATTATTTTTTTTAAATAAAAATTGCTAATTTTGCGAATGGTGCCCGTTATTATTTTTTTTGGATAAACTTTATTTTTTTTTTGATAAAATTTATTATTTTTGGATAAAATTTATTTTTTTTTGGATAAAATTTATTTTTTTTGAATAAAATTTATAATTTTTTGCAACACTTTCTATTCATTTTTCATTCTCCATTTTTCTCAGTGTATGTACCAGATTTAAATTTTGAAATGGAACATTTTAGCGATCTCATCGACTAGAGTAAGATATTAGAACTCGCAGAAAGACCCCTCACTAAGAATTTTTCTGGGTCAGAACTTGAAAATTTTATTGAATTCCCAGATTTTATCGAATTTTAATTTTCACGCCATTCACAAGCAGTTGGACGACGAGTGAAAATTGTAACCTAAACAGCGAGTGCCTACATTATGAAGTAAAATCATCTCAATTTATGCCAAAATTTAATGCTAAAACTCTGTTTGACTTAAAATTGCTCTTTTATGTTTGTTTTATGTTTGATAAAAAATTAATAAAATAAAATTGCGAAAAATGTAAATTTTTCACTATTTTCATTTTTCTTGGCTCTGGTGGCACCCCTAAACATTGACCCCCGGGAGCTGAAATTTTGGTGGATGATTCTACTCCCATCAAGGCCACTTTTCCGCACTCAGACTTTTCATTTGAAAAAAAAAGTTGAAAAAATGCCAATTTCGCTGCACCCTATAGTTGGTACAACGAAAGAATGTAGTTTTCCCCTACATTCTCCCACCACAAAATTTAAGAACGTTGAGTTGTCATTGGACAAAATTTGAAATCAACGCGCGTCGTTGGTTTCCGCGTTACGAGTCGAGTAGGGGAAATGTAAATTCTTTCGTTGTACGTACTATAAATGTATCAAATTCAAGATTTGTGAAAATGATTCGCATCCAAAAAATCATCCCAGCCTAAAAAGCTCATCTCACTACCGGAAAAAGCATGGGACAATCAAAATTCACAGGTATCATAGTCCAAGGTGTAAAGTTGGTTTCATATGGAGTAGGTAATCTATGATTTTTGAGATGAAATTCATCCCAGTATTCATCCAAGCGTCAAAAGCCTGGTAAAATAATTAAAAGCTCGGAAAAATCGTGGGACGAATTTCAGGTTGAAAATTCATTCCAAAATATATTTCAGCCTCAAAAGCTAAAGTATTTGCGGAATGAGTTTTGGGAATTCATCTCAAAATTCATCCCTGCTTCAAAAGCTCGAAAAATCGTGGGATGATTTGCTGGATTGATTTTCACCCCAAAAATCATTCCAGCATCAAAACTTTGAAAAATCGTGGGATGAGTTTAGGCATGAAATTCATCCCAAAATTCACCACAGCCTCAAAAGCTCGCAAAAATCGTGGGGGTGGGGTGAGTTTCAGGATGAAAATTCATCTCAAAATTCATTCCTGCTTCAATAGCTCGGAAAATCGTGGGATGATTTGCTAGATTGATTTTCACCCCAAAAATCATTCCAGCATCAAAACTTTGAAAAATCGTGGGATGAGTTTAGGCATGAAATTCATCCCAAAATTCACCACAGCCTCAAAAGCTCGCAAAAATCGTGGGGGTGGGGTGAGTTTCAGGATGAAAATTCATCTCAAAATTCATTCCTGCTTCAATAGCTCGGAAAATCGTGTGATGATTTGCTGGATTGATTTTCATCCCAAAAATCATTCCAGCATCAAAACTTTGAAAAATCGTGGGATGAGTTTAGGCATGAAATTCATCCCAAAATTCACCACAGCCTCAAAAGCTCGCAAAAATCGTGGGGTGGGGTGAGTTTCAGGATGAAAATTCATCTCAAAATTCATTCCTGCTTCAAAAGCTCGGAAAATCGTGGGATGATTTGCTAGATTGATTTTCAGCCCAAAAATCATTCCAGCATCAAAACTTGAGGAAATCGTGGGATGACTGGATGAGTTTAGGGATGAAAAAGAGTTTAGGGATGAAAATTCATCTCAAAGTTCATCACAGTCTCAAAAGCTCGCAAAAATCGTGGGGTGAGTTTCAGGATGAAAATTCATCTCAAAATACAACCCAGCTTTAAAAGCTCGAAAAAATCGTGCTACGATTTTCAGTATTATAATATTATCTCAAAAGTCATCCCTGCTTCAAAAGCTCGGAAAATCGTGAGATGATTTGCTAGATTGATTTTCACCCCAAAAATCATTCCAGCATCAAAACTTGAGGAAATCGTGGGATGAATTTAGGGATGAAAATTCATCCCAAAATTCATCACTGTCCCAAAAGTTTGGAAAAATCGTGGGATAAGTTTTGGGATGAAAATTCATCTCAAAATATATCCCAGTTTCAAAAGCTCGGAAAATCGTAGGATGATGTTTGAGATGAAAATTCATCCCAGCTTCAACAGCTTCGAAAAATCAAAAGCTCGGAAAAATCGTGGGATGAGTAGATAAAAAGATTTTTTATTCGGAAATTCAGCATAAAAGTAAAATGATACAGGACGGCGCAGGGGTAGAATTGTAAAAATAAAACAATAATTCAAAACGAATAATTGCAGAGTGGTTGTAATGTTTTCCTATTTCTAGTTTTAAATTCAGTTTTAAATTTTTTCAATCAATATTTTTTAGAATAATATAATTTCTATTTTTGTTCTTTATGGGCTCAAAATTAATAAAAATAATCGTATACATCATAGCTGACAAAATTTTATATGTTCCAATCGAAATTCTCTTAATACAGCAGAAGTGGCCGAGTCGTCCAAAAAAACTGACGTAACGTATTTCAATCGCATATCTTAACCAAATGGAAATAATTTTCCAACACTTGCAATTTCAATCTCACAAAAAAAACCATTCACGGAACAAATTTCGTTCTACAGACCAAGCAGACTAAAAAATAAACAAAATAAACACGAGCAAAGAACCCTCAAATACTTCAGTTCCACAATGTACTAACGAACATCACAGGTACACATAAAATTTCAAAAATTCCCGCCAAATAACAATAAAACAAAATTCTCGTTCGAAGTCGAACTGCGATCCGGTGAAATAAAATTATCATAGCAAAGTACCTTAATCCAGTACCTACAGTCTACGTATTCTAAATAATTCTAGATTTCACGTAAATGTTATTCAAAGGCACCATCGGCAACGTAACTCGGCGGTGTTATTTTGTAAAATATATGCAAACATGCAGTATCCATACATTACGGCGTTAAATTTATCCTTAACGGGGAGCCACACGTCCGAAAAAATATTCAACCGTTTCACCGTGTAGATACTGTAACCGCTGACTCGTGTAAATCTCGCTTGTACGGACAGTTCGCCCGTTAGAAATGGTGTTTCGCTTCCACCAAAATGGAAACCTCCAAACAACCCCTATTTGGTCGCTGAATCGGTCTTCATACATACAAGCCATTTCTTTCTCTCATTATTTATCTAGAATTTTCTCCCCGCTAAATTACCTTCTCTCTTATTTTAAGTAAGGGACGACTTCGCCTCCGCCACCTCGCCTTTTTTTTTCTTTCTTGCACGTTCTACCTACGGTACGTTTCTTTTTCCTTATTTTCTATTTTCATCCCTATCAATCTTGTTGGATTTTTTACGTTATTGCTTCCCTATGTATGTGTGCGCCAGTATTCGTGTTGGCTCGTTTCAGTTATTGAACTTTCCTTTTACTTTTTCACCCTCTTAACAGGTTGAAGACCTTTTGTTTCGTTGTTTTCCGAATAATTGTACAGATGCGGTATTTTTCTTTACCGAGATACTGTATACGAATGTACTTCGCATATACCTACCTTACCTTACCTACATTTACAACAAAAAGCATCCCATTTGTAATAAAAATAAATAATAGCGAGCTTTTAACGCAGCGATATGCAAATGGTGGTGAATTGAAGCGAATGTTTTCCAAATGATGGTAACAATACCGGGTACTTTTGCTTTTTCGACTCGACAGCATTAATCAAAAATATCTATTTGCTGTAGCAATTCGTACTTATATTTAAATGTACAAATCAACGAACTCGAGCGAATAGAAAATTTTCTATTCCCAATTACCAATACCAATTCGCCAAAGATCCAAGCAGGGTATTCAAAATCTAACCAATGAATAGGGTCGGTTTTTCATTCCATTCCCTAAACTTCCTTGAAAAATCTACATAAAAAAACTGTTCGGTAGAATATTCGGTCATTCAAAACACAGGTAACCTACATGTAATAAAATATTTACCTATTCGTATCTATACACGAGCTCTATCGAATAAACCAAATAAACGGCTACGTTTTCCTAATTCTTTTTTATTTCGACGCTCGAATCGAGCACCATCGAAGCGTAAAATTGAGCGAGTGATTTATAAGTACAGGAATTAAAGGGATTATTTATAAAGTAAACATTGAAAATTCACGAAACACGGTGTTAATAATGGAAAAATTACTACGATCGCAACTCTCAATTTCTATTTTTTTGCCTTCGACTCGAGAGAAATAAAATCCTATTTTCAGCACATTTCTAACATATTGAAAAGTGAAAAGAAAAGTCGAAAAAAATTTCCACATCGCGAGTAAATTAAAATAAACAACTTGTTTATCGAAACTCTCTTTTTCTCATATCTGACGTCGAAAAGAAAATCACGAGTATAAGCGAAAAAAAAATACACGGAGAGAAAAAACTAAGCGAATTTTATACCAAGATTTTTTACTCCTATTGTGAAAAACTTTCGGGTATTTTTTTCAACTTCCATACGTTGTTCGAAAATGAAACGACGCACTGGAGGAAAAAAAATTCTAAACAGATTGTGATTCACGTGTTGTAAATTGTATCCCTATTGACAATTTTCTTTCTTGTTATTTTCAACACATTGATTTGGGTGTCTGAGCTGAAGACAGGGTCGAGATGGTGGGCATAATTTACGTTGTGTTGTGAAATTGCGACCGGCCAGCGAATGGTCGGCAAACTGCGAGCAATTTCCAGCGTAATGCGGGGATTTTTTATCGCCTAAATTCCACGTACTTACTCGTGATAATAAAACGTAGGTGATATTTTTACTGGTGTACCTGTTCTAAAGAAAATACGAGTGTACTTACGCTTAAAAGTACAAAATAAGTACATGAATTGGATGAGTATATTGAATATTTTTTTTATTACGCAGAATTATCGCAGTTGATGGTGGAATATTTCATTTTTCTACATGGATAATAAAATTAAGCTTTTGAGTGTAGGAAGGGAGGCAGGGGGAGGGGTCTGTCCATAATTTTGGTAATTAGTTTAAAAAAAAAATTGTTGATTTTTAGAATTGAGATATTCTTTAGAATTTATATTTATTGCATTTGTCTAACAAGGGAGGTATCCCAACTTCGAGTAAAATTTTGAACCGAAACAGAAATAAATTGAAAATACTTACATCATAAAAGAACCCATGTCCAAAATTTCAGATGCTAAAGTTCATTTATCGAATTTTGTCAAATTTTTGAAATTTCAAAATTATACCTCATTGCCCTGCAAAACATGAAAATTTGTTATAATCATAAAAAAAGGACCGAATATTCGTAATCAGTAGGTACCCCCAAAAACCTAACAAAGGACACGTCACACGTAATTATTGTTTTTTTCGAGTTTTGACCCTATTAAGGGGGCTGATAAGGGGGGGGGGGGTCAGAGGGGTGGGATGAAAAAATGGAATACATATTCGAACTCAGCGCCTTCAAATTAGTAGAAATCGATATGTTTCTTCATTTTTTACATTTTTTTGATTGTTGGTCAAAATTGTGGATCCCTGTACCCCGACTACGACTCGAAATGGGTAGTTATGGGTGAATTCGATAAAAGCTATTGATAATACAGGTTTCAAGCTATCAATTCGCGAGAATTGTTTGGCGAATCATCTCGAATCTTTTTTTATACAGAGATTGTAGACTTGAAAACATATTATTTTAACACCCTACTCGAAAAATTCTAAATTTTGGGTTTCAACCCCCTCCCTCACCCTTCCATGGGGTTGAATTGAAAAGTACCCTCGGATTCGAATTCAGGAGGCCCATAACATATATTTTGACACCCCACTCGAAAAATTCCGAAAATTTGGGTTTCAATCCCCTCCCCCACCCTTCCATGGGGTCGAATGGAAAAAGTATCCTCGAATTCGAATTCAGGTGGCCCAAAAACATATATTTTGACACCTCACTCGGAAAATTCCAAAATTTTGGGTTTCAACCCCCTCCCCTCCCTTCTTTGAAGAGTTTAGGGTCAAAATTTCCCCAAAATTGAATTCGGCGTGTCAAAAAACCCCTAATTACCAAGTTTCAGATTTTTTTCTGCGCAAGAAATCAAGTTTCTGATTTTTTGCCACCTAGAATTTTTTCTATCTCACTGTGGGGGGGGGGGGTACGAAGTTAAAAAATGCCGAGTAAAAAATTCAAAATTGCCGAATAATAATTCAAAATTTCGAGAATTTTTTGCAATGATTATAGCAAAAACAATGTAAAGCAACATCATGGAAATGGAAAAACACAATTTTCAGAGATCAATGTAACAAAAACTTGAAAATTAACATCGTGTTCAGGTTAAAATACGCCTGTTTCAAAAAGTGGATTTTTTCATCGATTTCGCTCAGATTTTTTATGTTATGTAAGTAGAAGGATTATTTAAATGGTCAAGTGATAAATAAAAATTGTGCTTAATACAAATTACAAAAACATATCGAAAACCTCGTCGTGTTGTTGTTTGTCGTTTTTCACTTGATGCTGCAGGAGAAAAAATTTTTAGGGCATTCTAAACCCAAATAATTCCTTTTTGAAACGGGCGTATTTTAACCCCTCTCCTGAAGGATGTACGAAGGGCAGAGGGGCGTTGGGTCCTTTTGGATCATCTGTGTAACGAAGCTTTTTTTTGGCTGAAACCCCCTTGATCTGTATAAGTTCAAAAAAGACGTGTGTGGGGGGGGGGGACACTCTGAATGAAAAAAATGACAGATTAGTCGGATTCGTCATCTCAAAATGCATATGGAAAGTACCAAATTTAAAAAAATGAAATTTTGGGACCTTTTTATAATAAAAAAAATTGTTTTTTCTCATCTTAACCAAAAATGTTCAATTTTGGAAAGTGATGGCTCAGCTCCCAGAGGTGGAGGGGGGCTGAATATTTTTTGGGGATTACTTGTGCACCTAAATTACTCGCCACGTGAATTTGAGTGAAATTGGTGCTAAACAATTTTTTCCTGTAGAAGAGGTCCACCCCTCCCCCTGCCTAAAAAGCAATAGGGGTTTTGGCGGTGCATTTCCATCACAGCTTCTGGACATCATCTTTTTAAGCAATGAAAAATTGCGAATGACATATATTTCTTCTTTAAGCACTTTTTCGATGTTATTTCTCCTGCACTATTTTCAATTCCACGACGCTTTCGTGGGAAAGACAGTGTTTATGAGCCTTTGCTTACGTAGTTGAAGATGAAAAATTTGCCCCTCCCCTCCACTGGGGAGCAGCACTAACGAAACAAAGTACGGCATTAAAGAGCACTAAAGTAACGATACTGCAAATTTCAAGCCTCTGGTGGCAGGGGGGCTAGCATGTCCCCAGCCACCCCCCTCAGCGATATGCCCTATTGGGGGGGAGCACTAACGAAAATAAATACGGCACTAACCGGCACTAACGGAGCACTAATCTTACACAAAATTTCAGCCCCCTTATTCAATTTGGGGGGGGCTGGCGACATGGACCTATGAAATAGACTGAGGGGATCCACATTCCACAACCATCTTTTTACCTCAAATATTCTCATTGTTTTTATTTGTACTCAGAGTTGTTACTTTGCTTGAAATTTTTGATTTTATATTGACAAATGCTTTATCATAGTTTTCACAAAGTATTGGCAATCCAGTGGCGTAACCAGAAATTTCTCAAGGAGGGGGTCCGAAATTTCATGATTTTTGAGAAATTGTAAGTTCACCTCCCCCCCCCCCCCCCATCAAATTTCCTTTTACTATAAAAACACAAAATTCAAACTTTATTAAATTTTCATGCGATTTGCATAGCACATTTAAGGAAAAAAACTGATGATAATGTAATCTTGGAACAAACAACTTACATAGGTACTAATTATTTTGGCCTTAAAAGCCAATACAAATACCTAATAAATCCAAGAATTGGCGTCAGAAGCTTTTTTGGGGAGGGTGCAAAGTGGGTATGGAGACTTGGAATATTAAAAGGGAATTATTTTTTGCATTGTTGATTCAAATAGTTTATAGAATTAGCAATTTCTTTCATGCCCGAGCGAAGCGAGGGCGAAATTTTGAGAAAATTAGATTTTTCATGCTCCAAAAAGGCACTTTTTCACGTAAGTTTCTGACGCCAAGGGGGGAGGTGTCCAGACCCCCTGGACCCCCCCGGGTACGCCACTGTGGCAATCTACATCGATCTCAATGAGTCTGGTACCTACCTACTCAGAGATGTTATACATATGAGGGGCTTGGTTCCAAAACTCACTTTTGCCAAAAAGGTACTTTTTGAGAAAACAAAGGAAAACGATTAGACAAAAGTGAGTTTTGACACCAAAGTTACTTTTCTTACGTCTATTATAGCAAAGTCGAAGCGTTAACATGAAAATGGAGATTGTAGAGTCGTGAAGCATTAAGAACGGAACCCAAATCCGCAAAGAAAACGTAGTAAATTTTCGTGGCAAAAGTGAGTTTTGGAACCAAGCCCCTCATATGTATATCGGCGCTATAAAAATGGATCATGCATTTTGAGCCATTCATATATCTTTTCTGTATCCGAATTATCTCGCTTACTTCTTGAGTCTCGCCAGTCCATATGCTGTTTGAAAAAATTGGCCTATTTAAAAAAAAACTAACAAGCTTTCAAATAAGTTGGTCAATTTATTTTTGAAAAAAATAAAATTTTTGAAAAAAAAGTCAGAATACCTGAGTAATTGAAGTTTTACAACATTTTCCACAACGTATTCAAAATTTACAAAATGTTTAAAACTTCTACTTAACAACATTTTAAAAAAACTCAAACTTGATAGAAATAAAATTTAACTTAATTATTATCTTTTATCTCTCACATCAAAACAAGATGGACACCATTCTTACTGTTTTAAATGCAACGAGGAAGGGAAGAACGTGGAAAATTTCATTTGAAAATTTCCAGATAAAAAGGAGGCTCGAGAGTTCCTACCCGAGACTTTCCCCCGCCCTCGCCAGCTCTGATTCAATGTGCCAAAATTAATTTTTAAAGAGAATTTCTAAGCCACTGCTTCTTTAAATTCAAAATAAGCCAGCAATACGTTTAATTTGAGATTTTTAGTTGCTCAGACGAGGACCTGGATTATTTTGAAATTTGTCAATATGTATTTTTAGGGACATGGGATGTATTATGCATTTACCTTCCCCTCATATCCGTGCCTCGTTCATACGTCCACATAATTCAACTTCTTTCCCAAAAAATTACTGTCAGCAGAAAAATCCGAAAAAATTCTCGAAACTAGCCATCGAATTAATTCGTCAGTCGCTCCGATAAAAAAATTCCGAAAAAATCTGTCACAGAACTTTTACAAAATCGACTTCGTAACGTGTAATATTTTCAAAAAATCATCATGTTATTCGAGTTCGAAAGGGTTAAATACAATGCTCAAAATGCTCAAATACGTCGCCATTCTAAAAAGAGAACACGAATTACACATTCTTTCGTCGCGAATATGGCAAACTTGACGGGTATAAAATTCATATACAACGAGTAAAACCGAAAGTGAACAAAATTCGACATCATGGTTATCGGTAAAAAGCTCGGTATGGGTTCACCCTTTCGTATGTTTTTTTTCCTCGCTATTTTCGGGGGAAACGGATAAAAGGCCATCGTCTTCTGATACACCGAATCTCGTCGAGTATTATTTCGCGCCACTATGTGCAGCTTTCATTCGTTTCGAACCAAATAAAAATACAAGTCGCAGTCGCAGGAGTCGTCCGATTGTGGATTTTTCACGAATAAAAGGGCTTCGTTTGTATGTTTACCTAAGTAAATACAAGATGTTGGGATTTAGTCCGACAGAATAAACAGTTTTTCACCAAACGGGGCAATTTTTTCTTTATTTTGTAAAATAATTAAAACGGCGAGTACGAGGTTGAGATTTGCCAACTTATGTTCTCCGATATTGCCTTTTTTTTACGTAGGTAGTTTTCAGGTTTAAGGTGATTGATTTTTCCAACGTGGAAAAATTTTCGGCGGAGTTTCTATATATTTTTATGGAAACGTAAAAAAAAACACGAAATTTATCGAGAATGTTACCTACGTGTACATTATTCGAATTTTTCTCCTTTTAAATATATCTAAAGCGAAATTTTATTGATATTTGTTCGAGGTTATAGATTCCAGACGGTTTTCCCGCGCAACGACAGATTGATTTTTAACGTCGCATTGTTCAAAACACACACGATAAAATTTTTTACGACGTTTTCGCATCGTCTGCGAAAAATAAAAGAGACCGCATCGCACGCCACACCCCATCCGAAAAAAATTAACAGGTACCTAGATGGTCACGCGAAATTAATTTTATGTTTCGAAAACACCGCCGTGGCCGCCTCGGTCGTATATTTTCCACGCATCTGAAATACTTTTGATAAAAATAAGAAAATTCGCGACCAGGCGACCACTGGAAAACAATAAAAAAGTAATTAAACAAAACGAAAGGCCCCCGAATCCGAATTCGTAGCACGTGAACAACCCAGCCAGACAATGTTACCACCGGGAATTAAACCAGAAGGGACATGGTGTGGGAGAAAAAAAAACCTCACCGTCGATTCAAACTTCATTTATCTTTTAATGTAACAAATTACAAACAATTTTTAAACTTCATCATTTACTCGGGGTTTCTCCCTTTCCTATTAAAAGAGGGTGTGTAATTACGGTGTGCAGCTTGATACACTCGGTATATCAAAATGATAGAACTCGTTTAAGATGCACGCGCTGCGAACGAGCTCGTAAAACCGCATATTCAAAAACGTTGATTAATTTTGGGTAGAAAATTTCGGTAAGAGAAAAAAATCCATCTTCGAAACATTATCTGATCGCGCATTTTCCAACATAATCACGTCTGAAATCTAAACGTACTGTATAAACCCGCATCAACTGGTGATTTCGAACTATATAATCAAATAGTTTATCATGTAAGACGTAACGCTGCCTTTAAAATGTAATTTTTTACCGTATACGTATGAAATTTTTAACGCTTGACAGAATTGCGTCCCAATCGAACGAAATACGCGAGAAAAGTCGTGTAAATCGTTAATCAAAAGTATCTAATTTTTCATTTCTCCAACTCGTAACGTGAACAGCGTCCGTAAATAGGAATAAATCGAGGACAAAAAAACTTTTAGGTAATTTCCCAGGAGGTTTTTTCAATGTTATATGGTATTAGTATTTCATAAGCATCGAATCTTACCATCCGGAAAACAATCCGCCGTTCATTTGTTATTCACGTTGTAAAATTACGTGTCTCAGTTTAAGCTGCTGCGCGAAATGTCGCCGGTGAAATAATTATTACCTGCTAAAATCTCATTAAGTTGACATAATTAAGATACGAATAAGAGTTAAAGCTGGAACGAAAAATTTTACGAAGTTAGACTTTATCTATAAATCTAAGCTGTTTTTTAGGTCCGAAAAAACGGTAAGAGGGGTGGAGGATTTTCTTCGAGGGGTTGGGATTTCGCTGCGTGAAGCTCGAGCCTTTGATAGCAGGCTCATTCCATGTAAATCGAACAAGTTTTGACCTTGGGTCTTCTGATTTCGCTCAAAATTTTTTTACGGGTTCCCCTCGGTTGTCAAATGAAGGAATCATCATCGATCGTGAGGTGGTCTTTTTGCCATGGTGACCCGCGAAACATCGCGATTTAAATGAAGACTGGTTTGTAGGTAAGGCATGTTTTTTTTTTCAACCACCTCATGTTATAAGAAGAATTCAATGTATGGTGGTGTGCGATATGTTTTCACATAGGCGCACTCAAGGGAAGGGCTCAGGGGGCTCGAGCACCCCCCCCCCAGGTTCAGCAAGGAGATTTTTCATCATAAAATGTCAAAAAAGAACTGCATTTTTTGGAATATGTTTTTTTTAAATTTTCGTATAAAAATATTACTTTCTAAATCTAAATCAGTTAATTTTGATAAAATTTGTATCTTTTTTAATCTCAGTCAATTTCCAATTTGTCGGAAAAAATCAGTAATTTATTGCTGAAAAACCATTTCACTGATTCAAAAAAGCAAAATTTCACCAAATTTTACTGATTCGAAACAATTCCCATTGAAAACATCTCAACTACGTCATACTGAAGTACCTAACAAATTACTCAATTTTTTCAATGAATTCTGTCCAATTCTTTTTTCGGTTCAGCCCCTCCCTTACATAATTTCTGGGTGCGCTTATGTGTTTTCATGTAGTATTTTTCCTTGCGAATTCAGTAGTTTATTTATTTTTGAGTTTTGACGATTATCAACGAAGTTATTTCACTAATAAAATAAGTACTTTTGGGCCATCATAACTGTACATAATTCAACTTCAACTAATTATATAAAATGTGTGCTGAAGTGTGCCGAAAAATACCTTATGCAGTTTTTTTTTTCCTTGAAAGGTGTACCATCACTGGTTCATATCAGTTTTTGCCGTAATTTGCCGTTTTTAGGTATAGCGGCATTTGCGTGATTCAAACATTTTGACCAAAATTCAAAAAAAATAAAAAGTGAAGTAACACATCATCTATTCCTATTAATTTGAAGACGCTGAGTTGGGTCATTAACTAATTTGAAGGCGCTGAGTTCGAATATGTGCTAGGGGTTTCCTCCAACGCCTCTGCCCCCCCATCTTCCTCCCTCGATGAGATCAAAATTCAAAAAAATTCAAAACAGCGTGTTACATGTCGTTTGTTGGGGTTTTGAAGGCGATGAGTTCAAATATGTTCTTAGTTTTTTCATCTGACCCCTCTGAAGAACCCCTTCCGCGCTCCCTCGATGAAGTCAAAATTCAAAAAACGTGTTACGTGTCGTTTGTCAGGTTTCAGAAGACGCTGAGTTCGAATATGTGCTTGGTTTTTTCATCTTACCCTCCCCATTCCCCCATCAGCCCCCTCGATGAGGTCAAAATTCGAAAAAGTGAAAAATAACGTGTTACGTGTTGTTTGTTAGGTTTCAGAAGACGCTAAGTTCGAATATGTGCTTAGTTTTTTCACCTGGCCGCTCTGAACCTCCCCATCAGCCCCCATGCTGAGGTCAAAATTCAAAAAAATGAAAAATTACATGTTACGTATCGTTTGTCAGATTTTTGAAGGCTTTGAATTCGAATATTTGTCCATTTTTTGGATTTAACCGTTCAGCTTCCCCAAGCCCCTACTCCATTTTCAAAAAAGGGTGTAAAAGATGCAAAATTAGTGTATGGCGCATCAAAAAATGTATCTTTCGATACCCCATTTGAAAAATTCCAATCATTTGATTTGTAACCCCTTCCTCTAATCTCCTTTCAGTTTTTTTGCAAAAATAATGCAAAAATCGAATTCAGGAGACAAAAAACGCAAATTTGGACACCCCACTTGAAAAATTCCAAAAATTTGAGATCAGACCCCCACCGACCTCCACTTTCCTTTCAACTTTTTTGCAAAACTAATGCACGCCGGAATCGAATTCAGGGAGCAAAAATATATATATTTTGATACCCCACTTGAAAAATTCCAAAAATTCGATATTTCACCCTTCCCCTCATTCCCCTTTGAACTTTTTTGAAAAAATAATGTCAGAATCGAATTCAGAAGGCAAAAAACGTATATTTTGATACCCCACTCAAAAAAATTCGAAAATTTGATTTTCAAGCCCATCCCCAACCCCTTTTGGACTTTGGGGTCGAAATAATTCGAAAAATGGATTCAGCGGACCCAAAAACTCCCCTTTACTCGATTTATGATTTTTAGCCACCTAGAAAATTTTTCATCCCACTGTGGCGGGGGTGGCCCTAATAATTTTCGTACAATTGGAATTTTTTGCGAAATGGCTCAACTTTGAAGGCTTATGTCTCGAGAGTGGTTGAGTCCAAGATGAATCTTTCTGCGGTTTTGTGGAGAATTGAAGGGAGATTCAAAATTGATAATCACATTTTGAAAAGTTCGAATATTTGCTTATTTTTGGGATTCGGCTCTTTAGTGCTCTCTTAACCTCCATTTTTTTTTAAACCGTAGATTTTTAAAAATTTTTTTCGATATTTTGGGATTCAGTGTGGGTCACAAGGGAGGTGAATCGAGAAAATAAGTTGATATTCTAGCTCAGCACCCTCGAATTACTAAAAACCTATATGCCACATGCTATTTCCATTTTTTGCATGCGTTTTCTCAAAATTTGAAGGCTAGGGAGTATTAAAGGGTCGAATACCAAAAATAAGCAATTATTCGAATTCAGCGCCCACAAAAGCCCAACAAACGACACATCACACGTTATTTTTCATTTTTTTGAATTTTGACCTCATTAGGAGGGCCGATAGGGAAGTTCAGAGGCGTCGGATGAAAAAACTGAGCACATGTTTGAACTCAGCGCCTTCTACTTATTGAAAAATGCTTCAATTTTTTCAGAGAATAAAAAATTCAGAAAAGTAAAATATAAAAAGGGGGTGTCTGTTTTGATGGGAGGAGGACATTACATTTCATATTTATGAACTAACAGAAATAGAGAATTTTTCAGGGGGGGGGGGGGGGTAATTTTTGTTCCACGAGTTGTGATATTGTACAGATAGAGAGAAAACAAGTTACAAAACGTAGTTTCCAAGTGGTTATAATAATTTTTTTATTGATAATGCCTACTTGTTTACAAAACCATAATCGCCCTTCCCTTAAAATTGTCAACGAGGAATTGGTCCTCAAAAATCAGTAAACCTCTGAAATTGAGGTATTTTCGATTTTTCAAAAGAGAAAAGAAGAGGAATTAAATTCGTAAAAAATGTTGAAATTGAAATAAGAGTTATAATGGGTCAATATTGGCAAAAATTAGGACCCTAAAGCCATCGAGGAGGGAGAGAGCTATGATTTTCTTTTTTTTGAACGATGAAAAAACCCTTGCCAACTCCTCCTCCAAATCAATTTAAGAAACAATCCTTTGACATTTATAGAGGGTGTTTCAAAGCTGAAATATCTCCTTCAATTCATCAAGTAGGCAACTCTTCTTAGATCCAATTAAGCATGATTGTTTACCCTTCTAATATCAAAGCCAAAAATATTTTCCTGTTCTTCTTCAAGAAATTTTAATTTAAATAGGCCTGATTTCTCTTTAATTTGTTGTATTGAGAGTTGCGGTTTGCACTTTTATCAAATGAATAGTTTATTTATGAGATCAGTTTTCAGAGAACATCGAATCGTCTACAAAATATTTTGAAACAGAAACATTACAATGTATGTACCTATCAATAACAGAGTGCATTGACACACATACTGATAATAATGTCTTCCAATGGAAATTGAACAATTTTTGTAAATTGTAAGTAAACAAAAAATTGATATCCAATTAATTTTTGTAAAAAAAAAAAGAAGAAAAACCGTTACTTATATTTACAATCAGAAATCAATTAATTTTCTCTAATTGAAATTAACTTCATTTGTCAACTTTTGATTCATTAGATCAAATTGATCAAATTGCACCAAAATTCAATCAGTTCTTTATCCTTCATTTGAAAATAAGTGTCAAAATTTCAGTTCAATTTGTGTATTATTACTGAATTATCAAGCGAGAAATATTTTCATTTTAAACTCGCCAAGTATTTCTTATAAATTTACAATTAAACAGGTACTAACGTAACTTATGTTCTAATAAATTGTTTCGACAATAAAATTTAATCACATTTTTTATTCATTTATTTGGAATACATGGGAATAATTTCAGTTCAGTCAGATTTTTTTTTACTCAAGTTGATGCACAAGAAAAAATTGAAAAAAAAAACAGAATGGAAGAAAAAATTTGTATCATACATAGAAAAAAACTTTTCAGTGATTCGACAAACCTTAGCTTTCTATCTTGCGTGAATTCAAACATATAACGACTCAGATTTTTAAAACGAAAAACATCAACTTTGCCCCTGCAATTGGGAGGTAGGCAAGCATAATTGACTGAACTCAATGGGTTGCCCGTTTAGTGATTGAAGGAGATACATAAATCAAGAATCACCCTGTACCTACATTTTAATTCGTGTCGTAGACATGAATTTCGAAGTTTTCAAAGAGGTTTAATTTTTCAACCCTTTCTCCTCTCTCCACAGTTTTAAAGTAACTGTTGTGTAATTTTCATGGAATTATTGACAGGTGTTTCAATATTCTGCACCAATTTTAAAAACACAGTAACTGATTTGAGTTCTATTTTGGTTTGTAAATTAAATTAATGCCTCAAATCACCCTCTTCCCCCATACCACCGGTGATTTTGGAAGGGAAAATCTAAGGAAGTCAGAAAGTTCGAAGAAATTGAACATTTTTCAAAATCTTTCTAATAGGTACGAATTTATTTAAAAAAAAAAAAAAATCGATTTAATTTCTTCTAATTACTCATTGTGTTGGGAAGAAATTTTGAAAAACATGAGGTTGAAAACTTTTTTAAAAATTAGTCATTTTCGAGTTGGAAAAAATTCTTTTAAATATGAATTTGAAAAAAAATTAAGAAATTAAGTTTAAAAAATTTTTTACCAAATTTTCTCAAAATTTTACCAACTTGGATTTAAAAAAAAAATTCAAATTCATGTTTCTTAGAATTTCTTTTAATTCGAAAAATTTTTCCAATAATTTTAAAATTTTCCTCATAATTAAAAAAATGTCAACTTTAGGTATACTTACCTATTTTTTAAAATTTCTTCCGGCTAAATAATTGGAAGGAATTTTTAAGAACATGAAATTCAAAAAAAGGGGAAAATCAAAATTGGAAAAATGTTGAGAAAATTTAGGTTTGAAATAATTTTACAGTTGAAAAAAAATTAAAATTGGAAATTGGGAACAATTTTGAGAAAAATTAATAGGTAGGTAATTAAAGTGATAGAAGAAATTTAGAGTTGGAAAAATTTGACCACAGAAATTAGAATATTAGGACTTGGATAGTTGAAATCGCTTTTTTTGAGTTTTGAGCCTTCATTTACTCAGACCACTATTTTTGTTCCATTAGCACTTCTGAAACTGAAACTAAAAATAAAAACTAAAATAATTTCAGTTTTCTATCATCGCAAAATTCTCACACCCATGCTCCTGAAACATCCTTAGCTGCCGAATCAAAATAAAAATTACACTTAGGATTTCAAACAAGATAACAAAACGTTGAAAAAACGCAAGCCAAACTTTCGAAACTATTTACGTAACAAGAAAAAAAAAGAATTGAAAATTACAATAAAGAAAGAATACGTCTGCAGCTCAGCTATTATTCATTATACCGAAGAGGTTACTAATCCTTTGTGTTGTTCAAACCAGTTTCGAAGAATCCGAATAAGGTAGAAATTCAACATCGAAGATCACAAATCACTCGACGAACTGACCTGCTCAATTTACACTTCGCATGGGATCGACATTCGTTTCAAAATTACTCCTCGACTTGGACTATTTTGAGACATTCTTCAACTCACTCTCGCCTCTTGAACCGTACATACTTTTATATTCAAATCTAGCGCGCATCCAATTGAAAAATAAGTTAAATGTTTCAGCTGTGAGAGTCTGTGAGATGTACACTATAGGTCGGACATGGGTAAAAAAAAAGTGACTAGTGACTAGAGTATGAGCATAACGAAACCAGCGGAACCGCTGTAAATGTGTACAAGCGACCAAGGTCGTCTGTGATTTGATCTCGTTCTTGTCTAGACATTAATGAATGCTCTGAGAGACGAGTTCACCGATGAAGTGGAAGCAGGGACCATTGCGACAGGTAGGTATATCGTTATTTCGGCGGGTATCGTTTAAATTTCCATATAGGTACCTTTTACCCCCTCGAATCGACGTCCGGCTTACTTAAGAAGAAAAAAACGAGTATGAGACAAAAGCCTATTTCAACTGGATATAATCAAAAGACCACCAATTAGCGGAAATTTGCCGATGGTTTGGTGACCGGAGAAGGCAACGTTGTGTCGTTGATTGTTTTCGTGAACTCAGGACTTTCGCTCGTCGATGGCACTAATTTGTTGTATGGTCGATGAACTGATAACAAGTTTCTTTATCGTCGTCCATGGGAATGAGAGAATTTTCAATCTAGAATCTCTGAAGTAACGTAGGAGTATTTTTTTCGTCATTGTCATTCATCAAAAAATTTGAATAAAAATTTTCGCTGGGTAAGACACGCGATCAAAAACGATATTTTAATTCTTATTTTTAAAACGAATCCGGAGATTTGGCTGGCACAATGCTGTCGTCGAATAACAAATCTTAACGAATTCAATGGCGAAAAAAAAGTAGAAAAAAATTGAGACGAAAAATATATACGAGATTATCTTCTCGAAAGCCCGAAAGGCCATCTCCATAAACAGCTTTTCTTTTTAAACGTTTTATCGCGAAATAATTACCAAAGAATATTCATTATTTCGTTACGCAAGTTTTTCACTCTTCGCATAGCGAATTCGCCGGAAAAATGCTCGCCCGCTTCGAGCTGGCGAACGGTGGAAAAAAATGGAGGAAAATTATCCCGAAAAACCAATTTCACCCGACGTTCGTCACCGTTCTCACGAAAAACTTTTCCTTATATACGGCGCGTTGCCGAAGACGGTGGAAAATTCTTTCGTTAAGTATAATTAGATTTCTGGCGAGGGCGTGCATCGAGCAACTCGAGCTAGGTAAATTATTTATGGCGACGCAAGTATGCAACTTTAACGTGTGTAACGACGAATTCGCAAAAATTACGTTTTCTATTTACCTGATTAAATCCGCGCCAACGGATATTGAATTGTAAACTATTGCTAAATCATCGAATTATGTTAATTAAACTTTGATAAGACGAAACGAGTAAAAAGTTCAAAGGTTCGCGAGGTGAATGGGTCTTTCATCGAGGATTGAAATTATTGTATTGTGTTATTACCTGAGAATTAACTTGGTAATTTTGGTTCGGTAAATGAAAGTGAGAAAAAAGGTTAAGAAAGTTCAAATACAGCTCAGAACTGGAATGAAGAAAAGATACCCTTTTTTCAGACCCCCCCCCCCCCCGAAAATTAAACTGTTTTTAATTCATTTCTTTCAAATTGTCAAAATATTGAGAAAAAATTGAACTCTTTTCTTCAATCTCCTTTTACCGTTGCCTCAGAACCCCTTTCACCCCCCCCCCAAGAGAATTTCTGCCATAATTTTACCATTCAAGAAACATTAGACACGCATAAAAACCCACTCGATTGAAAAAAAAATCCCCAGAAAATCCCATAAATTAAATATTTCTCCTCGAATAGAATTTTTCAACGTTGCGAAAAAAAATATCGATAATTTTATCATTTAATTATTTCAAATCGTAGCTGCACGGATGTGGATTTGCCGATAGGGAAAAAAATTTCCCAAACTCAATTGAACGTAAAACTGGGAAAACCAACGTTTCTGCAATTATTTCGCGTTTTCGAATTTTCGACATCTTTTTAATGCTACAAGGGGGTAAATTTGGCGGAAATATGAAAAAGCTATAAATGATTTTCCAACAATTTATGGTTCTTTCATTTCCTTTCCTGTATCGTAATTTAATAAGCGAGATTACTCTTGTTTTTGCGAAACATGCGAAAAGACGATAAATTAGGATTTTCTTGCAGCGCACATTCCGAAGACTTTATCCGACCAATTTTTGAATTTGCGACGATTACAGACGTCGTTATAAAAGCGACAAATCAAAATTCGAATGTGTTTCGGTGAAATACGATAGAGGAGCTTTTTATCTGCGGATTTCTTCGTAGGGCCATCTGATCCTTTTTTTTTTCGAATTTACAGGGTGTCCGAAGGAAAAATTTATAGTAATATCAAAAATTGGGCATGACAAAGTAAAGGAAGGGAAAAAATATTTTTTTTGAAACTCGAATAAGTCGAAGTTTTGCAAATTGTAAGATATAATTACATTTTATTAAATATTGAATTTGAATAAAATGTCTCATGAAAAATTCATTCGAAAAATCACAATCTAGTGATATATTTTAAAATATTGAATAAAAATTTTAAGGGATATATGTCTCAAAATCTGATACAAGTACCTATGTATTTTAATAAAAAAATTAAAACAAAAAGTACCTTGGAAAATACCGAGAAAAAATCAGTAGGTGACAAACAGCTTGCATTTCATTTCAACCATCTTCAATATGAAAAATCATGAAAATTATATCACTATTATACGGATTAAATCAAAACCCATCAATTAAAATAATGTTCCTTTATTAAAATCAAGTAAGAACATCTATTGAAAAAGAAAAAAATTCTGAAAACAACGTCGATTGATTGAAATTGATCCATCGATATTATTTTATTTTCAAATACTGAAAAATAAATTTGAAAAATTATCCAACTACATATATTTCGATTTTTGATAATTTTAGTAAATCAAAATCGAAAAATCATTGTTTGATAGGTACACCAAAAATTGAAAAAATTGTTCAATTTATGGATATTTGAACAATATTGATGAATCGAAATATAATTACTATTGAAATCGTTATATTGATATATTATTTGTAAGTATCTAAAAATTGAACCATCGATAAATCAGAAATCGAAATATCGATTCATTAGAATCGATATATCGAAATCGAAATATCGATTTAATAAAACCAAAGAATCGATATATAGAAATCGAAACAACGATATATGGAAATCGAAACATCGATATATGGAAATCAAAACATCGATATGTGGAAATCAAAACATCGATATATCGAAACATCGATTTATCAGAATCGAAAAATCGATATATCGAAATCGAAATATCAATGCATAGAAACATCGATACTATTGTTATTTAATTTTTTAGCGCACGAGATGAAGAAAAAATTCACACCATCGATATTACAATAGCAATACATCAAAATCGAACCATCGCTAGATCAACATCAAAAATGGATGTATCGAAGTCGATATCGAAATATTAATGCATCGAAATCGAAATATCAATACATTTCTTTCCTAAACACCAATTACAGAAAAAAATTAAAAAATCTTTACCATGACTAAATCGACAATTGGCAGATCGAAATTGAACCATGCATCGACTGGTCGAAATAAAATAATGGACAGTAGGTTCCATAAATCGAAAACATTTTTGATCCATTAAATATCAATATACAGAAAATTCTTCAAGTTACCAACAGATATATCGATCGCTGGTAAGAATTGAATACGGGCACAAATGTGATTCGGGGGGGGGGGTCATAGAAATTTTTGGGTACAAATGGAGGAGAACGAGCAAAACGATGATGTCAGAAAATCAAATTTTGTAGTTGAACAAGAGAAAAATCAAAAAAATTCGTGAGTTTTGATAAAATTTTTCAAACCACAGAGATATTTTCGCGAAAATTTTGATAAAAAATCATGTTATTAAAGCAAAAATGTCATTTTTTACTCTCGAACATCTAAATATTGGTATTTTTTGTCATAGGCACACCCAGAAATTGGCTCAGATTTTGAGAAAAAAATGGAGAGGGGTTAAAATTCAATGAAAAAATGAAGTAATCTGTTATTTCAGTGGGGCTGGAGTAGTTGGGAATTTTCAGTAGACAAATAATATTATATACCTACAGATTTGGGCGAATAAAAAATTTAAAAATGGCGTCATTTAAGAACTTTTTTAGTCAAAATTGCTGATTTTTTCTGATAAATGGGATATTGACAGAGAAATTAGTAATTTTCGACCAAAACATAAGTGAAAAATCAATAATTTTCAATGATAATTATTTTAGGTAATGACTAAAAAAAAAAAAACAGAATTTTTGCAAATTCAACTGATTCAAATTTGAATAGTGGTATGTTTATTCAAGAAATAGTTACTAAAATACTGCCTGAGCGAAGCCAGGACGAAAATTTTTTTTAAATCATACTCTTCTTTGACATTTTTATGATAAAAATCTCCTCTCCGAGCTTAGGGGGGGGGGGCTCAAGCTCCCTGAGGCCTCCCTCTTGGATGCGCTCCTGTTTTTGGGGTTATTTTCATTGGTCTTAGACTAGCGGTGGGATCGATTTCATAATAATATCGATGAATCGAAATCGAAAAATCGATGTAATATTTTCCAATATACCTATACATCACATTTGGAAAAAATCCGATTAGCTATCGATATTTAAATAGAACTTTTGATTTCATCCTTATCGATAAAAATGCTTAAGGTATCGAGAAAAAGTGAAATGAAAAATTCAAATAAATTTTGAAAATGTTGAAAAATATGTCGAATCATGAAGTTTTAATAAAAAGGCAGAAAATGCTGAAAAGCAGATACTTCATACTCTAACATTCAAATTAAAAGTCTAGGGTTTCTTTGGTTAATGCTATGTAAATAAATCTAAGGTCCAATTTATTAAGTAAGTACCTACATAAAAACATCAGTTGGAAAAGAATTTATCCATACATTGTGACAAAAGGTTGCTAGAAACTAGCAAGTTTATGAAATAATTTTGAAAAAACATACACATTTTTTAAACTCTTTTTTTAAAAAAAAATCAAGGAAACAAACCTAACTGATCAATTTTTTGATGAAAATATCAAAATTTTCCGAGCACTATTAGATACGAACAAAAGTGTATACATAACTTTTCAATGGCACTAGAATTTTTTTTACACCAAGTACAGAAACCAAGACTTTTCTCATGTCAATTTATGTATATGAAAAAATTCACTTGTCTATCACGCCTTCGATTCCGAAAATGAATTTTTCTCCAAAAACTTAACAAGAGCAACACGTCCAAACTTTTAGAATCGTCGAAAATTCACCATATCGAATAAATTTATCCAAAAAAGACCATCAAATTCGATATACCCACGCAGCGAAAAACCTACGAATATTTTACGTTCGTCTTCGTACCGAGCTCTGGATTAAAGAAAAGATCTTCTCACGATGGCGAACGCAGGGTGGTTCAATTTCGAGTATATTTTTTTGTTCGACTACTGTCGATATTTTATGTTTCCTTGGGCTTAACAACGCGAATCGAACCGCTAATAAAATACAAACAATAATTTCGAACATAGAACGTCGTGTCGAGAGAACGATGCGGCGTCAGCGTCAAATTTCAACACCTCGCATCGAAAAAATTTTCTCATTCCGAAGTAATCGATATCCTTAGACGTCGATTGTTTTCGCAACAAGCCAATTTTAAAATTCATTTTCATCAATATTGGAAGTATTAGGAACCCGTGTATTTGACAACAATGGACACTTTGTTTACTAATTTTGCTTTATATTGCGTAGAATACAAAAGCTTCAGCTGAGCAGGGGAAAAAAGGGAGACGAGGGGGAGAAAAAACCTAGTAACGTAAAAAGGCGAACATACATAATAACGTTCGTACCCCGCATATAAAATGCCAACTTCGTTAAAAACTGTCAGTCCCTATATTTGACATGCTTTCATATTCGATTTCATTACCATGTACAGCATTATTAAGAGAGCAGTCGCGAAAATAAAAATCAATCGTAGATTACACGTGGTCTATACTCCGACGTCTATTCCTGAATATTTTCAGGTATCTTGATTCGTTATTACAATCGGTTTTTCCCCCCGATGGACTATTAATTTTTTGTCGGAGTCGAATATGCCAACAAAAACTTAGTCCTGCCTACGTAAAGCATAAATTGTTTTTCAAAGATAAACAAAGTATTAAAAGTTTCAACTTTTTTATCGCAGAATCAATCTTGCATGAAAGCTAAAAGAGAATATTCCACTGTAACGTGTTAATTTTTAATCAACTTCGTCAACTTTCTCGCCCTTACTCGGTTTTAACGTCGAAGACACTGAAAAATATTTTTCCTAATGAATTAGGTTATTACGTAAGTAGGAAAAGATTTTCCAAAATTTAAGATTCATATACGTAACAGTATTAAAGAGCCTTGAATAATTGAAAATAGTACCCGAAGAAGAAGAAAAATTACAGTGTCGGTTATCTCGTCATAGTACCATACAAATTCAGGGAGATATTCGGCCGGTGAAATTTCGTAGATACTATTTCTTAGAATAGTCTAAACATCTGTCAGCTGTTGCTTATACCAGCTATCTGTTTCCTTATAGTAGTCTAGACTGTGTACAATAAACCTTTGCGAAATATTCGTACCTTAGGGTCACCTGCGTTTATTATGTAACCTGTTCTGAGCATTCCAGCTAGAGAAGGATACGTATTATGAAAAAGCCCAGCATAGGTATAAAAGATTCTTTCATTTTTAACGTATTTTAGAAGCCTACAGACTACAGAGGTTGAAAATGGGACGATAGTGCTGGGATTTTAATTCAACTGGAAGATTATGGATGCATTGATTTTCAATTGAAATGCTCAATTTTGGGATTTCATTTTTTATGCAAGTATGGTATGTTAGAATAATTGTTGAATTTCAGGAAATTTTTTTAAAATTATGAAAAATTGGATAAAATTTGGTAAAATATTGCAAAACTATTTGAAAATACTACACGCGGTTTTTAAAATATGAGGAAAATTATTTAAATTATTGTTAAAATTGCTTTGAAATTGAACTAGGTATGTACCTTAAAAAATGTTCAAATAATGAAAAAATATAAAAATTTTCATGAAAAGTTTCGAAAAACTACTCGAGATTGATAACAATTGCTACAAACACCGCAAAATATTTTTAAAATGTGTAAATTTTTTCAAATACAACAAAAATTGCTCAAATTCCATCTAAACTTTGTTAAAATGAAGTCAAAATTTAAAAATTATGAAAACGTTCGAAACATTTTGGAAATTGCTCAAAATAAGTAGGTAATTAATAGGTATCGTACAAATTGTTGAAATTTTTTTTTAAAAAGGTGAAATTTTCGCAAAGGGTATAACCGGGTTTTAGGTGAATTTGGCCCCACTTCGATTGTTGATTTAACCCCCTCATGTAAAAAAAATTTAGAAAAATTTTTGACCCCCCCCCTTTGGAGTTATGGCCATTTTATTGCATTATTTTCAAGAATTTTTAATTTCAGTGGAAGTGAAGGAAATTTTCTGTTCTTTGGCACAAAGTTTCATCTCGTAGAGGTGTATTTACAATAATTTTTTCAACAATTTTTGTGCACCCCTTCATGTTTTTTTGGCTATTTGAAGTTTTCAATCGTAAAAAACACCATATAAACGAAGAGCGACCACTTTTTGAAAATATCCCAAAAACGTGTTTTTTAAGGTAGATTCACGTCACGTATTCACTTTTGGCGATTTCGATGCACCAAGGGCCGAAAATTGCAAAAAACTGTACAAAATGTAGTTTTTTTTAGCAAATTTTTAAAATTTTGAGTGTTTTGTATGGAAAGAAATAACTAAACGAAGAAACTAACGTCGGATTCGTGTTTAGAAAGCCAAAATACCCCGATAAACACCCTTTTTGCGATCGTTTTACTTGAAAACTTGAAATTTGCTATTTTTGTCATGAAAAATCAGTGAAAAAGGTGAATTTTGAGAATTTGCGTAAAACGATCGCGAAAAGGGTGTTTATCGGGGTATTTTGACTCGCTAAACACGAATTCAAAGTTAGTTTCTTTATTGGGCCATTTTTACTCAGCGCACTTAAAAATCCAACAAACGACACACGTCATACGTTATTTTTCATTTTTTTTGAATTTTGACCTCATCAGGGGGCTGATAAGGGATTCAGAGGGGTTGGATGAAAAAACTAAGTACATATTCGAACTCAGCGCCTTCGAATTAGTAGAAATCGATATATTGCTTCACTTTTTCCATTTTTTTGAATTTTGACCAAAATTTAAGACCTCTGTGCCTCTCAGGAATATTGAGATTCCATCTTGAAAAGTAATTAGTTGAAATATACATAAAAAGTTCTCTACATAGTAATTTTTTCAGATTTTTAAATGGGGCCCCTCATCTTTTGTGCTCATCATGAAAGTTGAGCTTTCATCACAAAAGTTGAACTTTGAACTTATCAAAAAGTGATTATCAATTTTAAATCTCCTTTCACAAAACCGCATGAACAGATTCATCTTGGACCTAACCGATCTAGAGATATGCTTATTCAAAGTCAAGCCATTTCGCAAAAAATCCCAATTGTACGAAAATTACAAGGGCCACCCCGCCCCCTGAAGGATTAGGATCGGAATGACGGTGATTCCTTCATTAGACCATCAAGGAGGACTTGTAAAAAAATGTTGAGCGAAATCGGAAGACCCAGGGTCAAAACCTGGTCGAGTTGACATGGAATGAGCCTTTTTTGAAATTTTATTATACTAAACGTATATAATTTCCAGGATTTTTACGCCCATCTTTTTTTTATTCTTACTTCTTGATGTTGCTAAGATCATTAAAATTCTTGCTATTTTCTGGGTTTTTAGTTTTTGTTGCCAATGGACACCATGGTATAAGATTGGACAACTCCAGAAGAGATGAGGAGAAAGAAGTGGATCGAATCTTTTTTTCCTATTTAAAAAATGAAAAAATTACGTTTTGTATTTGAAAATTTGCCGAATTGATGGCTCGTCGTTCATCAAAAATTGTTTCAAATTCCAAAAATTGAAAATAGCATGAAAATTACTTACTTACCCTAAATTTCATAAAAATTTTGAAATTTTGAAAAAGTGTTAAAATTTTCATAAAAATTGTGAAAACGCAATGAAAAATGAAAATTCTATACAAGACTATAAATGGGAAGGGGGGGGGGGAGAAAGGGACAAGAGAAGCTAGAATCGTTCTTTTCCTCGGAAAACCCCCGTTCTGATGACCAATCAAAAATTGCTTCAAATCTCCTGATTAGTTTTGAAAAAATTAATAAAATTATGTAAAATACGATAAAAATTGAACCCAAATAAAATAAAATTTTTAAAAAATCGAATAGTTCAATGTGAACATTGACCAGCAAATTTGACTAATTTGACTTGAATGAACATGAGATTTACCTAGTTGAAGTAAAAGTCAAAAATTTATGGTTTGACATAAATTGACTCGAATGTCAAAATTGACCAATTCGACTTCAACATCAAAATTGACCAATTCGACTTCAACATCAAAATTGAGCAATTGGATGCGACGTCAAAAATGGCTTATCAGTTATGGATGTCAAAATTAACGAGTAAAAAAAATTATTCCCAAAATTTCACTTCTCTGAGTTGAGGTTGGGCACTCAAACTTGAGGACGCGACGCCCGAGCGCGTTCGATGCTACCCCGCCACCGTACCCGGTGGTGAACTTTTTTGCGTACGGGTTACGTTACAAAAATGTTCTTTCGTCATTATGGGTGACAGGGGTGGGGTAGGTATTAAAATTATCTTCATATGACATTTGCATTCTTTTTCAAAATTATACTTATATCATATAAAGATGCTAGAGAATATTTTAATTAGAAAATGTAAAAAGTACATACCTACTTGGCTTCTTCACATGATTTTATGACTGCTGAAAAATCTTGTAAATATAGCGATTTTTCCCCCATTGTTTTCGATGTTTTTCCCTTTAAATAAGCTCTCAAAAATTTAAACCCCAAGTTTTTGGAAAATTTTTGCTACATTCTCTTTTCTTTTCAATACTCGAGTGTAAAATACTAAACTTGCAGACCATAGCTGAGAATTAATAACGATTTTTTGGGAATATATTTTTTTTATACAAATGAACACTTCTGGGGATGAGCAATTTCAAAATCAAAAAAATATATATATACCCATGCTTTTCATTGTCACCCTAACCTTAGTATTGGCGTATTTTTGAAAAAGAATTCGTTGGATGAAAGGTGAATTTTCGAAATTTGAGTGTTTTGATCGTATAAATGGGGTATATGCAAATTGCAAGTAGTCTGAGCTGCTGAACACGGATCTGTTGAAAATTTTTTCGTATGCCAATTTCGTGTACAAAGAAAGTGACTGAAAGTGACATGCTCAATTTTGAGCCTTCTGCTGTACTTATTTGTACTTGAAATTACAAAAATCGCAAAAAAGGAATGAAATGAAGTGAAAATCGGAAAAGTGGCATATATACCTATAAGTACTTACTTATTTTGGGGTATAATTACACAAAAAAAATTTCGACCAAAAATGATCACTTTATGAGTGAAAAAAGTTATGGAAAAATGGTTTTTCGCATTTTTCAAGATGTTCTACCACCTGGAAAATTCTGAAAAAAATATCACGTTGTACATAGAGACTAGGTACATGAAATTTTTTTTTCAGAATTGCACCTTCGAATCATCATAACCTATAGAAAACTCTATTTGAAGTTTTCAAACACGAGTTTCAGCTAGAAGAAATCATCGAAAATTTTTTTCAAACCACCCACTACTACCCCTCAGTATAGTGTACCACTCACGCAAGTTTGAAAAAATTTGGTTAAAAACTCGCGAAAATAAAAATTCTAAATGAAAAGGCTGAAAAAAAGAACGTTTTGGCCCATAACTAAGGATAGGAGAGGGGTAGGAGGCCAAAAAATTTTCCACAACGTTTTCAGACCATAAGAACCAATTTCCATTGATTAGTTTCAAATTTCAGCTCGGGGGCAGATTCGCCTATCTTAACAGCCGCGCCCGTACCCTTTGATCTCATCTGAAATGGTAGATTTACGAATCAATTCCAATCAATTCAATATTTGTTGTGAAACATTGAATTAAGGTATAGGTAATTAGGTATTGTTTACAATTTTTGGTTCACTTCGAATTCAAAACTTATTCGTAAAATTTCGAGTTTATACCCTTGAAAAATTCAACTCCTGGAAATACCATCTCGTCGAAATATTCCTTGCAAAAATTACACAAAAAAAGTAAAAAATCATTAGCCATCATCAATGTTTCCATCACACATCGGCGGAGAAAAAGACCGCTGGAATGTGGCACGCAACGACCTCTTAGATAACAGCTGCGTATCAGCTGTTAGGTAATTCGAAACAGCAGATATGCACGAATTTACAATGGAAATGGTAATAACTCGCGTATTTCAGCTGTAAAAGGGCGTTTTTAGCTCGAGTACATACTCCAGTATCATCTAACCATGGTTTATACATATTGGTAAAAACTTTGGAACTGAAACTGAAATTGTTTCACGCGGCTAGGACTGAAATAACGATCATAGACTTGGAAATTCGATAAATTCGCGCCTATTTGTCATTTTAATAGGCTACGAGTTATCGCGCTAGAAAAATTTCAGCTATCGTCGGTGTAGGTAACAATGAAAGGCGCGCGTGCCGCATCCAGAAAAACCAGAAATACGAGGTTATTTGGAAGCAGATGGTGTTTCGGGGGTTTAATATTGACTGTATAACAGCTGCCTTATTATACCCAGCTTTATTCCATTTGAATTTACAAGCTTACCTTTTTTTTTTTTAGACAAGTATTTAAAAACCTGGCTTTTTTTATCAGACGTATAGGTAATAACCCTTCGTAGCAAATAGCGCAACACCCTGTACCAAATGTTAACAATAGCAAATTATACAAACTAGATTTTATACATACCTACTGTTTTTGTGTGGACAGGTTTCTCTCTCTTTTTTTTATTAATTTATACGTACGTACGGTACGTGTAAAATTAGCAAAGGTGCTAAATTGTGTTTCGTGTTGTACGTCGCGGCAAACGACGAAGGACGTAGAATAAACTCAGGTGTTGAGTCGAAAGCGTTGAAACGCGCCAAATTTTTAATTAATAGTTATCCCCGAACAAGAATGACGAACAGCGAACGCTATTCGAGCAACCGAAAGCACGGCGCTGGTGTCAAGATTGATGTAACGAAATTATAAATTACAATACACCCAGCGCAGCGTATAGCGAATAATATTCTGCGTCGTTGATCAAATTTTGCGTTTCGTTTTGTTTTAAATATCGTCGTCTTGATGAGGTTAAGAGGCGAGAAAAATTTAATTTTGTTCCCAAAAAGGATGAGCAGCGAGATTTCGGTGTTCAATTTTCGTCTCATTATTTTGACCAGTGTTCGCATGGACGGTAGACTTGATAAAAGATGGACTGCTGAAAAATTCAGAAAGAGTGTTGAAAAGCTGGTGAAATTTTGAAGTGTTACATTTTGACTAATGACGATTTTGGTGGACCAGGGTTGAAATATGAGGGGGCAGGGGACTGCATGGCCTCTCTCATAGCGGCTGAAAATCATGATCGAGTTTTAAAAATTTTTAAAACTAATAGTCTTTTTTGAAGAAACTGGAGAAAGCTTGCGATGAATAGAAAAAATTACATTCCAGTTGGAAAAATTCCACTAAAGTTGAAAATTTTTCAATTTTTATTCTCCCCCCCCTTCATACTAAACAAACATCGATGTTGGATCTGGAAAAATACTTTATGTATTCAAAATTTCGTACAATTTGTTGAAAAATCGTTCAAATATTGGTAAAGTTTTGAAATTGTATCAAAATTACTGGCGGAAATCAATTAAAATATTAGTAAGGGAGTGGCTCCATATACGCGGCACGGTGCGGTGCGGTGCGGTGCGGTGCGGTGCAGTGCGGCGCGGTGCGGTGCGGCAAGACGCGATTTTTTTTCCGTCGAAAAATTTTTATCTAACAAAACATAACAAAAACATTTTACAAAATTTTCAGCAGCCAGTGATAAATGAAAATAAATAAATTTTATTGGTTGCCAAGGTTTTGCACAGTTGTTCTCATTCGCTTTCGTGGTGACAACTTTCATTTATCACTGGCTGCTGAAAATTTTGTAAAATGTTTTTGTTATGTTTTGTTAGATAAAAATTTTTCGACGGGAAAAAATCGCGTCTTGCCGCACCGCGTCGCGCCGCACCGCACCGTGCCGCGTATATGGAGCCACTCCCTAAGGTTTCAATCGTACAAAAAAAGGCTTCCGCGCGAAATTCCTGTTAAAATTGATTTTATGATTGATTCTTATTCTGGACACTAAAACAAAGAAATTAAGCCCGCATGCCCTTTTTTCCCCTCTCCCTTTCCCCAGGGTCCACCCCAAGATTTCAAGCGCGTGTATTGCCTTATTTATGGGTCGTAATGAAAAAATTTTCAAACAAAAGTTGTTCCTCAGCACCTAATGTACTTTTTCATTTCTCATCAAAATCCATTTTGGGGCAACTCCTGCCCCCCCCCCCATTTGAAAATAAAACAGTTTTCAGAAAAGTTCAAAATCACGTTTTTTTCATTTTAAGCGAAAAGTTTCAGAGATACGGCGACATTTGTAATCACCAAAAGTATTGCGAATTGAATCTTCTTTCCAATGAGCTTTATCACAACCATTTTTACCAACTTTTCCCGACGGGGTGGATCTCTCCCCCTCCCCTTTATCTCAAAAGTTGGACCCACGAAAAAAAAATTGAACAATTTTTGTTCTTCGATATCTAATGCATAATTTCATTTATTATCGGAATTCATTTTGGAGCAAATTTTGTTCGTGGGTCCAACTTTTGTGAAAACAAGGAAGGGAGAGAGGTCCACTCTGTCGGAAAAAATTCGTGAAAATAGTCGTGATAGAGCTCATTGGAAAGGAAATTCAATTCGGAATACTTTTAGTGATTACAAATTTTAACGTATCTTCGAAACTATTTGTTTAAAATGAAGAAAACGTGATTTTGAGGTTTTCTCAAAAACATGTTTTGTTTCCAAATTTGGGGAGCAGGAGTTGCTCCAAAATGGATTTTGGAAAAGTGGGTTAAGATATTAAAATGGCATGTGGCATATCGATTCTCACTAATTTGAGTGCGTAGAATTCGAATATCGACTTACTTTTTGATTTGACCCCATTCCTCGTGATCTAACCGGCTACTTCCCCTCAAATTCGTATTTTTTCATTAGGTTAAAGCGCGAGGAATGGGGTTAAATCAGAAAGTAAGTCGATATTCGAATTCTACGCACTCAAATTAGTGAGAATCGATATGCCACACGCCATTTTAATATCTTAACCCACTATTTCCAAAAATTAGGGGGCTAGGGGGGCACTCAGGGTCAAATCCACAAAATAATCAAATATTCGAACTCAGCGCCCTCAAAACCCTAACAAACGACTGGTCGCACGTTATTTTTCATTTTTTCAAATTTTGGCCCTATCGAGGGGGCTAATAGGGGGGTTCAGAGGGGTCGGATGAAAAAACTGAGTACATATTCGAACTCAGCGCCTTCGATTTAGTAGTCATCGATGTGTTACTCGACTTTATCGATTTTTTTGAATTTTGGTCAAAATTGTGGACCCCTGTACCCCCAGGGGTCTGGAGATCCCATCTTGAAAATTTTTCGGTAGAAAAAAGGGTAAAAAGGGCTACTTACTGTAATTTTTTCAGATTGTTAAATGGTAGCTTTCATATTTTGTGCATATCATAAAAGTTGAGCTTTCGCCACCAAAGTTCAACTTTGAGCTTTCCAAAATGTGATTATCACTTTTGAATCTACTTTTAATTCTCTTTCAGGCCCCGCAAACGGTTTTCCCCACAGTACAGCCTATTTCAAGATATAAGCCTTCAAAGTTGGGTAGTTTGGCGAAAAATCACAATCGCATGACAATTACGAGGCCCACCCCCCAGCCCTCTTGAGGGTTAGAAAAAAAAATCGTGGTTTCGTGAATAGACCACCAAGGGGAACTCATAAAAAAAAATCTGAGCAAAATCGGAAGACCTGACTTCACTTTTGGTCTGTTTTAGCATGGAATAGCCCGGGAGTGAAAAAAGAGGTGTTGGGTGGTGATAGGTACTGAATTACAAAATTGGCAATTAGGTTTGGAGTCTCGCAGGTATAGATGGTTATGGGTGACGGGATGGATTTTGTAGGTCCAATAATTCTGAGGTGTGTGATGGTTATTTGAAGAATAAAAAGAAAGGTTCTTTTTCGGGAAAATTTAAAACGAGGAAAATGGCAATTTGAGATCCAGTTGACACCATGTAATTCCACGAATTTTCTCGTTTTTTACCTAATTTTTATTACATTTGCAAAAAAAAACAATTTTACTACCGGTTTATTGATTTTAGACTTCCAAAGGTATATTCCTATATGAAAAGTTCAATTTTTTTTAAAGTTTGATGACGAATTTATGCAATATTTTGATCAATTTTTGACTACTCAGTCTCTTCAGTTCAAAAGGTCAGACATCAGACAAACATACATACTTGGGCTCAGGATGAGTAGCCTACTCACTGATTGAAAGGAGGTTGGTCAGCTTTGAAACACCCTGTATTTTGAACAATTTTATTCTACAGAATTTATAAAAATTTGAACGATTTTACTTGCAATTGAAAATTCTTCATCTTCAAAAAAATGTCTGAATTTTTGGATATTCTATCACTTTTGAGAATTTTTTAACCATTTGTTGTTGAAATTTCAATTTTTCACAATTTGAAAAGTTTACTTGACAGGAGGGAGAAGTGGTCATCTTAAACACCTAATTTTTAGTTGAAACATTTTGAATCTAATAGGAATGGCGCTTCAAGTAAAAAATACCGTTTTACAGAGGTGTCAAGCGAGTTTGGTAGTTAGACCTTTTTCAAATTTCATGCTTCATGCCTGCCCGAGTGTAGCGAGGGCCAAGATTTGAAAAAATTTATGATTTTTTGGAAGAAAATAATTTGTTTTTTAATAGTTTGTTGTTTGAAAATATTCCATTACTTTAATACAAAAATATGCCGGCTTTTTTGAAGTTTTTTTTTTACAAAATTTCATATTTTTTTCTTATTTTATGCTTTTTTATGCCAGTTTGCAACAAAATTTGCTGACGTTTTGGAAAAATTACGAGTGGGGATGAACCACCCCCATACCCCTATTATTTCTTCTCTGTTGTGCAAGTTATTAATCTTCGGGTTCTTTCACTACGCCTATAGTGGTACCTCTGACTCTACCTAGACTACCTACGAGTTTACAAGATGATTTATACGTGATGCTGATGAAAGATCAAGTTGTTAACTTCTCTTATTTTTTCATCAAACTAATCAAACTCTCATGGGAATTAAATTGTACATATTTATTGATTTAAAAATGTACATACTGAGGACCTCAACTAGTATAGAGGACTACCCCCCCCCCCGCTTAGTATAGAGGGGCCCCACGAGGGGCCCTCGGCTGGTATGGAGGGGTGCCATGCATGCGCAACACGTACGTGGACGCCCCTGCCCCAAACCCCCTTCCTTCAGGATCAGCACTCTTTATCTCCTCTGCTAACAGTCGTACAAAAAAAAAATTCATACAAAAACTGTTGGAAATTCAGTGTAGAACAAAAAAGTACTGACTATTTTTATTCTAAAGTAAAATCCTGAGGAGGTAGTTAATGTGAAAAATGAACGCGTTTTTTGCTTTAAAGCAAAAATCTTAGAACATGGATATGTCAGTAAGATATACCGTACTCTCAAATTTAATATAATTCTTCAGGATGTTCATCAACTTATATTCAACATGGGATGTACTTCTTTCAATGCCCTTAAGGTATGGCAGCTTCATTTAGTTACTGTGTTACCGCTATCACACAGGTCTAAAGACACTTTTGATTACCATTAAGGAGAGGGATGCACCATACACTCTGCTTCTAGCGCTGTGCCTCCACCAAACTAGCGCATACCTTCCCAACTACTATCTCTCAGACAATCATTTTCCCGGCAATCTTTCCAAATTTTCTGTCTGACATTCTGTCCAACTTTCCATCTAACATTCCATCTAACGCTCCATCTAACTTCTTTGAGTCTAACATAATGTCATTATGTCTTAATTTAAAAATATTACTGTCCAACGCTCCATATAATGCTTCATCTAACTTTCCATCTAACGTTCCATCTAACTTCTTCCAGTCTAACATAATGGCATTATGTCATAATCTAAAAATGTAACTGTCTAAAACTCCGTATAACACTCAGTCTAATTTTCCATCTAACTTTCCGTCTAATAATCCGTCTACATATTTCCGATCAAATTTCCTAATCGAATTTCTTAATCGAATTTCTTGATCGAATTTCCGATCGATTTCTACAGTTTTCCAACTATCTTTCTGATTTCCAACTATCTCTTTTCAACCGACTTTTCGGCCAACTTTTTGACCGACTTTTTGACCGACTTTTCAACTGACTTTTTGACCGACTAAAATACAAATTTTTTCCACGTTTTTTCAAGTCTAACATAATATCATTATGTCTTAATCTAAAAACGTTACTTAACCATCCCAGTGTTCCATAACACCTCCAGCGTTACATTACACTTTTCAAATTTTACCCCCCCCCCCTCCCCAGCCCTAAAACATATTCATGTGAAAATTAGGGTTTTCAAATTTTTTGGTGTCCACCATAATGTCATTATGTCTTGACCTAATCTCTCCAAGTCTAACATGTTATCAGCAAATTATCATGTTCAAATATAATATTTGATTTTATTTATAAGTTTTTTTAAGTCTAACATAATGTCATAATGTCTTGATCCGCCGTAACAACATAATGTCATTATGTCTTGATCCACTGTGATCATTACACATAACCCGTAACCCGTCCAAGTCTAACATAATATCAGCAAATTATTATGTTCAAATATAATATTTAATTTTATTTATAAGTTTTTTTAAGTCTAACATAATGTCATAATGTCTTGATCCACCGTAACCGTAACCATTTTCAAGCGTAAGAATTTTCTAGCGTAAGAATTTTCTAGCGTAACCATTTCAAAATTTTACCCCCCAGGCCTAAAGACATATCCATGTCAAAAACAGTTTTTTGGGGCTAACTTCCTAAAAAAATTAGTCTGAGGTCTGTGGGGTGGTAACTTTTTGAGGTTATCAAGTGGACCACTCTCGAAAATTTTTTGAAATAAAAGCTTTGCCAGACAAAAATTTTTTTTTTCTTCTAATTTGCCTTCGCTACCACTCTTAGGTGTCAAAAATTGGTTTTTGAGTTGAGGTGTTCCCCCTTGATTCTACTCCTTCTGAAGGGCCCAAAATCAGTGTCAACTCAAAAACCAATTTTTGACACCTAAAAGTGGTTTCTACATCCACATCCAGGCTCACATATTTAGTTTAAATCCTTCTCCAAGGAAAATTCCTGCCACCGGCGCTGATAGGGCAAATTCTCTTTCTCACACAACAAGGAACAAACTTGAAAACTTCTGCGAGAACTTTAGTCTTGGGCAAAATTCGATTATTTGAAATAATCGACAATCGATTAATCGATGTGAAAAATAATCGATTAATCGATTATAATCGCAGAAGGCAATTTGAACGATTATTTCATTGTTTTGGCCCATTTTTCCAAAATTTTGTTAAAAATTCCCTAACAGTTTCCATGGACCTCACAAATTACCTCAAAGTCAAAAGTTTGAGGTCCGTGAAAATTTTTCAGGAATTTTTCAAAGTGCCCAGCATGCGAAAGATTTTTTAAAAATTTCAAAAAAAAATATGACAACTTGGCAAAAAATACACATTAGTTAGTGCAAAGCTCCTTTTTTCCACATTTTCTTCAAAATTTCCCCTATTTTGCAATTTTTTTTCCAATTTAAGCTCAAAAAATGAAAAATAAAAATTAATCGATTGTGCGATTATTTTGGTAAATAATCGATTAATCGAGATCGATTATTTTTTAGGTCGATTAATCGATTATTGAAATAATCGATTAATAATCGCCCATCACTAGAGAACTTGCCATTCATGGAATAAAAATGGCATTACCATACTGATCAAAGCCAATTTTGAGCCAATTTTGATAAACTCGACGAATGAGCCCGGTTCCATCTCCATCGCATTATTCGGCATTGCTCTTTATGCCTACTTATACGCAGCTACTCGTACATCAACTTGGTAACGAGCATGTTAGCGAAATCCGCGCATACTGTTTCAATCGAGCTATTCTTTGTATTAGTATAATTCTCAGGAATCCTTTGTATAGATAGTTCGGCGACGAGCGGCTATAATACTTACGAGATTACGTATCCTTGAACTTGTCGATTCGCTTGTGTGAATAAAACTTAAACCTCGAATTACGTCCATGAACTCGGACATAGGCCTGCAAGACGACGCCAATTGGCGGCGAACCTCGTCATCTGGTTCCACATGTGCGAGTAAAATAAAAGCGAAAATTATCGAGCGAATTCTTTTTTAACCCATATTTAAGCTAGCCGAACAAATTAACCGATTGTGTCGGCGAAAGCGATTACATGATTCATGGAACTTTTGTCGAATCGACTCCCTCGTTTACTCTGCTGTGGGGGTCGCGAAACAGGAATGAATCATCGATGCGGCTACGTACGATTTTCGCCATTCGAAATTCGACGCATCAAAGTAGAGGAAAAAAATCAATCTCTTTTGTGATACTACTGGCCCAGTCAGCGGGGGTTAGGTTTATAATGGATGCTGCTGAGTCACCGTCGACGTCGATCATCCCCTACGCGTCGAGCAGAGTTTCCGTAACTAACTAAATCTCATTGTTTAAATTATCGGCTGCTGAACAGTTAATAATTGCGCACATGTTGTAATTCTATATACTATACTCGCTGATATTCGTACATATAAGTAGACGTACATGGTACACGTACACGTAGATGGAGAAGTTTGTCGAGGGCTTTGGTCTAGCTGGGGTCTTTTGTTCGATGGCGTACTCTGTGTGCATAAATGTATGTAAGGGCACAGTGCAAAAAGGAGAAGGATCGATAATGTTAGGCGCTTTTAATTCCATGTGTACCATGACCCCTTCGCCCTTCGCCTCCGGTATTGATCGCGTATATCGAGTAAACTGTGTGAAATTTTAACGTAATAATCAACGGTGCAGGGCTATTACGGATGTTATTACGTTTACGCTTCGCTTAAGCCTGTATACAGTACTTATATTTTCGGGCCTTTCGTCTTCGTTTTAATATAGTGGCTCGTTAAAATCGTCATTTATTCGACCTGTCGACACTTTTCATCTAAAATGCTGCCGGCAACTCGTGCACACCTCCGTCCGACCTTTATTGTTCCGACTAGGTACGGCATATTGTTTTAATCTCATAACCCGCTGGAATTTTGAATTTGTACCTCGACTCGACTCAATACGTAACGCGAGTTTTCTAGCTAGATTATTTCCTGCTCGTGTAATGGTGCTGGAATTTGGAATATTGTATATTTTATCGTCATTCCGTCCAAAAAATATCATCCAACGGTACCTATAATTATTACGAGTTGAATAACTGGGTACAGATATACTCTCTCATTTTTGAATCAGTGAAATTTATCAAAAAACACTGAAAAACAGTCAGAATTGCAGCATTGTAATAAATCAGTGAAAAAAATTTCACTGAAAGCAAGTTAGTGAAAGCAAATCACTGGAGATCAGTGAAAGTTCACTGAAAACTCGGTGATATTTATGAAATACACTGAAAAATCTGAGACATTTTTTGAATAATCAGAGAAAAAAATCACTGAAAATCAGTGAATTTCACTGAAAATCAATATTACACTGATTTTTTCTGTGCTGCAATTCTAATTGTTTATCAGTGACTTTTCACTGATTCAGAATGAGATAGTAACAACCCTTGAACAATTTTCTTCCTTGATTCGATTCTGAAATCAAGCCCTTGATTAGGGGGAGGGGAGCAGTGACGTACCGATAGGGGGGAAGGGGGAGCTTCCCCCCGAGGAAATCTTTTACTTGTGAGTTGGGAAAATTGAACATTTCAACACATCAGTTGGGAAAATTGGACAGTTGGGATTAATTTTTTTGATGTAAAATAATAAATAAAATAGTTATTTCAAAAGTTGAAAATCAACAAAATTTTCACTTGTTTCAACTCAAAATTGGTAATTTTCCCAACTCAAAAATGGTAAATTTCCCAACTTGAAATTGGTAATTTTCACAACTCAAAATTATTGGTTATTTTTCCAACTCAAAATTGGTCGTTCTCCCAAGTGATGAGTAAAATGTCAGTTGGGACGATTAGTATTTATTTTTTTAATGAAAAATGAATAAATAAAATGGTTACCTACTTTAACAGTTGGAAATCAACAAAATTTTCACTTTTTAGTTGGGAAAATTAGTCATTTTCCCACCCTTTTCCAACTGAAAATTGATCATTTTCCCAGCGAAGAATTATTAAACCGTTGTAATAAATGCTTGTTTAGAAAAAAAAATTATTAAGTAATTACCTTGCAATTTAAAAATTTTCACTCGTCAACCAAAAAATTTTTATAGTTGTACTTGTATGTAATAATTTAAAAGAGATTTTTTCGCACTTTTCTTCAAAATTATTCCAATTAATTTCATTGTTCTTATTCTCCTTAAAACTTATTTTTGATATTTGAAAATCCAATTTTTCAAAAGCTTCGGCCTCGCTACGCTCGGCCATGATATATTTCTGCTTTAATCATTTCAAAGTAGAAACAGTCGATTTTTCATAAAGTTTATTTTTCCAAAACATTATTTTATTGCACATTCAATTTGAGGTTTTTTAAAATTTTCGCCCTCGCTTCACGCGGGCCAAATCCATCTCCCTATTCTTTACATTGAAATTACAAAATTTTATTGATGTAAAATTATAATTTTTCTTCGAAACTCCACCCTTTCTTCGCTCAAGGCAAATAAACTATTTCGTATGTTTTTTCAACTACAATGACATTGCTTGTAGGTTTAAAAAAATAATAATTTGGAGCACCTAACCAATGAAAAATTTATTCAGATTTCTTATCTCAAAAAGGGTCTTACAGTAATGGGTTGTAAAAACTTCAAAAGTTCGCAAAAATGATGAAAAGGAGTAAAAAAAATCAAAAAACCTCGCGACTTGAGGAAAAATCAGTACCTACATGTAAATTTTAAGAAATCAGCCAGAAAAGTTTGAAAAAAATAGGATTGGTTCGCAAATTTGAATCTTCCCCCCCCCCTCTTCCGGAATTCTGAAATCGGCTATATGTAGTTGGGAATTTTGAGAATTTGAGTTGGGATTTTCACCTCTTCTCCCCCCCCCCCTGGAAAATGCCTTCGGTACGTCACTGGAGGGGGGCACTTCTCCTTCTGAAGCAGTCATTTCTCCCCCCCCCATCGAGAAAATTTTCGAAACCTATTTTTTAATACTGGTCATGTAAAAAACCAAAATATGGAAAAGCTTCCTCTATACTCTCCCATTTTGAATCAGGGAAAAGTCACTAATAAAATAGTAATAGCAACACGGGAAAAAGTAGCAAAACTCTGATTTTCAGCAGATTTTGGCTAATTTTTCAAAGAATTGCACTCATTTTTCAGAAAATTTCAGAAATTTTACTGACTTTTCAGTGAATTTTCACTGATTTTTCAGCAATTTTTTTCACTGTTTGCCTTAAATGAGATTTTTTCACTGATTTATTACGGTGCTGCAATTCTGACTGTTTTCCAGTGATTTTCAATAATTTTCACTGATTTGTATAAATGAGAGTAGCATCTTTATTCTCTCATTTTTTAATCAGTGAAATTCATCAAAAAATACTGAAAAACAATCAGAATGCAGTTTTCACTGAAAGAAGTCAGTGAAAGAAAATCACTGGAAATTAGTAAAAATTCACTAAAAACTTGGTAATTTTATGAAATTTACTGAAAAAGCAGTGAAATTCTTTGAATAATCGGCGAAAAATCACTGAAAATCAGTGATTTTTCCTGTGCTGCAATTCTGACTGTTTATCAGTGACTTTTCATTGATTCGGAATGAGAGAGTATCTACATTTGGTCATCTGATTTCTGATTCCATATACGTTCAAAATTTCAATCAGGATCAATTTTTATTCAAAACGTTGAAAATTTTAAAAATTCTACTTTAGATTCTTTTCATAACTTACGTGTATAATGTACACCATTATACCTTTGTTACCAGTTGCAAAAAGTACGTCTTTATGAGCGACCAAAATTGTAGGGCTATAAAGTAATTCAAACTCCCTAGTGTCATAATGTAAACTTTATGCAACGGTTTTTCGTAAAAGTTGATCATTTGGCTACACTGTTTTTTTGTAAACATAACAGATAAGAGAATAGAATTTGTTTCTGCTTGCGAATTTTGGAATTTTGTAAATTTATCACGTAATTTGTTAATGAATTAAAAAAATCCGTGAACATATTAGTGAAAAATGATCAAAAAGAACATAGTGATGGTGAATTTCATAAAATTACGTTAATTAGTTGACCGGTGAATTGAATACAATTGCTAAATGGCAGAAAAAAGTTCAATCACCAGTCTGTAAAGTATTCTATGAATCGTAATAAATGATGAATATGTTTAATTGTTTTCTTCAAAATCGGAATCACGAATCGCTCGTTTATTTTTTAATGAAACCATTGAAACCTTGAAACTGTTTCATTTTGGTACCTGTTTATTTTGGTCGCCGAAAAGACGCACTGTTTGCATCTAAACAACAAAGGTACAATGGTGTACTATACACGTTCGTTATAAAAAGCACGTTACATGACTAGATTAAAGAAGTGGGTGATTATAAACTCGTGCAATTACAGCTCTCGCCTTCGGCTCGCGCTGTAACTTTACACTCGTTTATAATCACCCACTTTTTTAACCTAGTAATGTAATGTACTATTAATTCTAATAGGTAATAAATTTCTCTTTCTCACTAAAATACCAAGTTCGTTAAAATTTCATTTTTAAACGTCAGGATTTTTGGAAATCCTAACAAAGATTCATTAATTATCATAAATTATTCAGAACAAGTGTTTTTTTTTACAAGTTCGTGGCATTTTAATAACTTTTGAGACAAATTTTTACAGATTTTGATCCAAGTTGGGCAAACCTATTTGATACGTTTTTTTTTTCAAACAGACATTAAAAAATACTAAAAAATAAATAATATGCTGAAAAATTTATCAAATTTTTAACCAGCATAGCGTAATTTTGGCCAGCAATATTATGCCTACACGAAGGTTTTTTTCAAATTATTTATTTTTGAAGAAAATAAGTCAAAAATTGAAAATTGACTCAAAAACCAATTTTTGACACCTAATGGTGGTTTCTACATCCACGCTCACATATGAGACGCAGCCAGGGATACCCGACCATATGTCGGAAAAGTAAATTTCGAGAAAAACGCAAATTAAGAAAAAATGACCAAAAATATGGAATTTTTTTTTAAATCAATTTGTACACTATGAACCCTCTACTTTCATATGAGAATAGGTTCAGGTCCCAAAAGTGTCATCTTCTTGGTTAAAAAACGAATTTTGCTGAAGGCCTCTGAGAAATTGAAACCATACCATATCCATATGTCGGAATTTTATAAAAATATGTTAAAATTTACAACTTTCATTATTATTGAAACGTAGTAGTGTTCAACAAATATCCGGATATCCAAATACCAAAATAATACTATTTCGCACCCCTAGTGCAATAACAACACATCTCAAAAAAATTTGACCTTCGTATTTTTTCCTGAAACGTGCTCATCTTTGATCAGTTTTCAATTTACATCAAAAATAAAGAAGTTCATTTTTTTGACATGGATATGTCTTTAGGCCTGGGGGGTAAAATTTTGAAATTCTTACGCTAGAAAATTCTTACGCTAGAAAATTCTTACGCCTGAAAATGGTTACGCTTGAAAATTCTTACGGTTACGGTGGATCAAGACATTATGACATTATGTTAGACTTAAAAAAACTTATAAATAAAATTAAATATTATATTTGAACATAATAATTTGCTGATATCATGTTAGACTTGGACGAGTTACGGGTTATGTGTAATGATCACAGTGGATCAAGACATAATGACATTATGTTAGGCTTGAAAAAACTTATAAGTATAATTAAATATCATATTTGAACATGATAATTTGCAAAGTCGGTCAAAAAGTCGGTCAAAAAGTCAGTCAAAAAAGTCGGTCAAAAAGTCGGTCAAAAAGTTGGTTGAAAAGATAGTTGGAAATCAGAAAGATGATTGGAAAGCTGACGAAAAGTTGATTGAAAAGTTGAGTTGAAAAGATAGTTGGAAATCAGAAAGATAGTTGGAAAGCTGTTGAAAGGTCAGTTGAAAAGTTGATCGAAAGGTCAGTCGAAAAGTAAGTCAAAAAGTTGTCGAAAGGTCAGTCAAAAAGTTGATCGGAAATTTGATCGGAAATTTGATCGGAAAGTCGATCGGAAAGTCGATCGGAAAGTCGATCGGAAAGTCGATCGGAAAGTCGATCGGAAAGTCGATCGGAAAGTCGATCGGAAAGTCGATCGGAAATAGACGGATTATTATATGGAAAGTGAGAAGGAGCATTATATGGAGTTTTAAACAGTTACATTTTTAGATTATGACATAATGACATTATGTTAGACTGGAAGAAGTTAGATGGAACGTTAGATGGAAAGATAGATGGAGCATTATATGGAGCATTAGACAGTAACATTTTTAAATTAAGACATAATGACATTATGTTAGACTCAAAGAAGTTAGATAGAGCATAAGATGGAATGTTGGATGGAAAGTTAGACAGAATGTCAGACAGAAAGTTGGGAAAGATTGCCGGAAAATGATTGTCTGAGAGATAGTAGTTGGGAAGATATGCGCTAGTTTGGTAGAGGCACAGCACTAGAAGCTGAGTAAATGGTGCATCCCTCTCCTTGATGGCAATCAAAAGAGTCTTTAGACCTGTGTAATAGCAGTAACACAGTAACTAAATGAAGCTGCCATACCTTAAGGGCATTGAAAGAAGTACGTCCCATGTTGAATATATTAAGTTGATGAACATCCTGAAGAATTATATTAAATTTAAGAGTATGGTATATCTTACTGACATATCCATGTTCTAAGATTTTTGCTTTAAAGCAAAAAACGCGTTCATTTTTGAGATGTGTTGTTATTTTATTGCACTGGTGGTGCGATTTGGATTATCCGGATATCACACGGAAATTGCCGAACAGCTCCGAAAATATCCCGAAAACGGTTGAACTTTTCCGAGAGTTCCCGAATTCTTTCACGAACCCTCACAAAATTTGAAGGTCGATTATCGAAATCGAAAAATCGAAATTGAAGAATCGAAATCGAAAAATCGAAATCGAAGAATCAATTACAAAATTGAAGAATCAATTATCGAAATCGAAGAATCGATTATCGAAATCGAAGAATCGATTATCGAAATCGAAAAATTGAAATCGAAGAATCGATTATCGAAATCGAAAAATCGAAATCAAAAAATTGAAATCGAAGAATCGATTATTGAAATCGAAAAATTGAAATCAAAAAATCGATTATTGAAATCGAAAAATCGATTATCGAAATCGAAAAATCGATTATCGAAATCGAAGAATCGATTATCGAAATCGAAAATTCAATTTTTCCCGTTGAAACTCTTCATTTCGATTATCCGGATATTTGTTGAACACTAATTTTCAAAGCATGATTTTCACCGTTTGGTTTGTAAAGTTGTTTGACTTGCACTATGATTTCATTTCTCAATGCACGTAATTTCAGGTTTGTTTTAATGAACTACAGTGGTGTTCGATTATTAAAAAAACAAATTTTGTACCAAAAATGTCATTATTTCTTGAAAAAAGATGATTCCCGACATATGGTATGGTTTCGATTTTCGATGCCGGCAACTTCTGGAAGGGGTCAATGACCTAAAGTGATGTAAGAGGACGTAAATAAACCATTTCCGATGAGAAAAGTCGTTTACAGAACATAATTTTTTTTATTCATTGAAAACAGTTCCAAATTTTGTTTTGCGTTTTTCTCAAAACTTTGATTTTTGAAAATCATTTTTTGACAAACTTTGAAAAATCATAGAAAATTCATTTCTCAACCTTTTTTAATGCGGTTTGCGCTATTCGAAAGGTACAAGTCTGTACTACTTGAAGAGCCAAAAAAACGAAAAAAAAATTTTCCGACATATGGTCGGGTATCCCTGGCTGCGTCTCATATAAAGAATACCTATGCATCAGGGTAGATGAAAAAAAAAAGAACAGATTCTGTATTTTGACGAAAATTGATAAGATAGTTTACTTTGAGTTTGGGACTTTCCAAAAAAAATTTCGAGTCCTCCCTCCAACCTGCTTAGAGAAGGACGAAACTAGGAGACCTCAAAGTTCGATCATTTAAAAAAAATTTAACAAACACGCAGCTTTTGACACTTTTGGATGGTACCACCTGCTGGAAACATTGGGCATAATTTTTAAAATGCGATTCGAGTTTCTACACTCTGCGCATAATTGACTTCGAATTTGGATACCATTTTTGCCCTTCATAAGCTGGTTGAAAAGCTGCAGATCTCGAATTCAAAGCTTTTTGGTTTTTATCGAATTCAAATTACTCACTTAAACGCATCAAAAATTGCAAGTCAGAAGTTTTTTTGGTCGTTTAATATAATTTTTGATGAAATTATCAAAAAAAATTTACGGCAGTGCTGCCAACTGGATTTTGATTCCTGTAATTTTCATAAAATTCACGTTGTTCATTCAGTGATTTAAGAAGTGAACCAAAAAATTTCTGTCATTAAAATTAACTTAAATTATTTTTTGTAAATTTTTCTAGCAGTGTTGCCATCTAAAATTTTTTGGAAAATTTCATCCAAAAATTATGATCAAGAAAATTTTGTTTTGATTTTGGAGAGTTTGAGTGAGAAATTTGAATTTGATAAAAAGAAGTTCCTGTAGCTTGAAAAAAATGTAAATTTTTGGCGAAATGAGGAGGTGTAATTTAATTTGCCCATTTTTTATTTTCTTCTCCCCGAGATGGCATTTGCCCTCTTACAAAACAACTCTAGCGACGGGTCTGCCCGATTTTTTTTTAATCTACGAAACTATCTAGTCATTTTAACATCCTACTCTGTCTATAGAATAGATGAAGGTGTTTTTCATCAACGAACCATGCTGGTAGATCTTTTTGTTGATACTTGATATAATCGACTACATAGTACAAAATCTAATGTTAGAAAGCTATTTTTTAAGGGTGTTAGGTCTTTGTTTTGTAGTTCTTGTTTTATCTTTTGTCATGGCTATTTAGTTCTTTTCCTGGTGTAACATTTTTCGCGTTGTGAACACGTTCTATCTCGTATTCCGGATTATTATACATGCTCCTCTCCTTTGCGTCCATCGTGTTCACCAACATTGGTTCCGTTCTCAGTTTGTTCTGCTTGGTCAATATCGCATGAGTTGAGTCGGTTGGATTCCGACTTCTGACTTGGGTAAAACGAGAAAATGAATAGAGATGGAAATATTTAACGAACATAATCCTACAAGGTGTCTACAATATTTTAGAAATAATTTTCCCTGACTTTTTCAGATTTTCCAGACTAATTTTTCCAAGTTTTCTAGAAATTATACACATGATTATTACGAAAAATTGGAGAAGGGGATTCAAAATGCTGTCACGTGATAATGGTTAGGAGCATCCGTACGTTTCCAAAAAAAAAAAAAAAATGATTTTGAATGAATTTTGAACTCAATATTTTCTATCAAATGTCATTTCCAGCAATTTTCACAAATGTTACGAGATAATTTCAAGTACCAAGATTTTTAAAAATATCATGACAAATTTTCAATTTTAAACAAATTCAATAATATAGAAAATTTAAAACTTTTTTCTACAATTTTTCATTATGGTTTGAGCTACACATTTATTAGGTGAAGTTTGCCCACTTTCAGAAGGCTTTTCCTATACAGGATGTCGGGAAAGTGGTCTCTTCATTTTTGGATATAACCGGGTACCACTAGAAAAAAAGTTAGATGAACAAGTTGGAATATCTTGAAAATTGAAGGGGCAAATGATGTTTTTAAAAAAATCACGTAACATTTTTTTTTCAACCATGGGAATGGATAGTACATTGAAAACTGAATAAATATTCATTATATGACTTTTTGCATAACTTGAAAATTGAAGGGGCTGCAAAAAATTTTGTTCGAAAAAAGTTCTAAAAAAATAAACTAATCAAGGGAATGGATAGTATGTTGAAAAAGGAACAAATTTTGTTCTACAGACTTTTTGCCTAACATCAAAAATGAAAGGACCAAGGGTCATTCAAAAAAAGTGGGCTTCAATTTTTTTTTGATTTTCTCAATTTTGGATGACCCTTGGCCCCTTCATTTTTGATGTTAGGCAAAAAGTCTGTAGAACAAAATTTGTTTCTTTCTCAACATTCTATCCATTCCCTTGATCAGTTTATTTTTTTAGAACTTTTTTCGAACAAAATTTTTTGCGGCTCCTTTAATTTTCAAGTTACCTATGCAAAAAGTCATAATGAAAATTTATTCAGTTTTCAAAGTATGCACTATCCATTCACATGGTTGAAAAAAAATTTACGTGATTTTTTAAAAAACATCACTTGCTCCTTCAATTTTCAAGATATACAACTTGTTCATCCAACTTTTTTTTTAGTGGTATCCAGTTATATCCAAAAATGAAGTATGGTAGACCACTTATCGGACACCCTGTAAAATTTTCATATCCACAACAAATTTTGCGAAAAATGAACAAGTGCACTGTTGTATTTACTCAATTCGTATTTTGAAGCTTCTTTTTTGTATATTCACTAGGGAAAAAAATCAGTAGACATAGAAAATCGTCTTCATTCCTTTTTTGTCAAAAGAAGGCAAAAACGACTCGTATTTTTTGTGACAACCTTTCGCAATGTCTTAAATTCTGGTAAGTACATGGATTTTCAACCAAAACATGTGTACGAGTCGAGGAGACTTAGGGTGAAGCTGGTATTTCATTCCAAACATATGTTTGGTTCAAAATTAGAACTGCTCAGACGGCGGTATTTGTAAATTAAACATACGTCTCGTACACCAGTATACCAGTCAATTGCACCAACAATTTGTATACGTATTACTGCGCATCATCCATTTTTAAACGGTTTTCTAAACTGCCAGAATTTTCTGAAACACATCTACGACGCAATAACTTCCAACAAAGGTATTGATTTTTTCTAGAAAATTCGACGTTCTCATGCACGTTCGCCTTATGGCTGATTGGTTAATAACCGTGAAAATGTAGAAAATTTGGTAAAACAAGATTGGATAAAGCTGGAAAAAATTTCTCGCGATCAATTTTCTTGCCTACCGTTGTTCAGCGTACGATACGGTTTTTTTTTATTACGACGAATAATTCTCCCTGTTGCGAAAATTTCGCCTTTTACGATTCCAGATGTTCCACTCGTCGAACTTGCAAACGACCATTCTGCTTAATAATTCGGAGCAAAGTAAAAAAAAATTCAATTTCCACGTAAAAATGTATGGTACGCGTTACATTGGCTCATTCTGCGCACCGTTGAGGTTAATGAGAAACGTAGACGATGTTAAGTGACAAGAGAAATATGGTGACAAAACAAAAAAAGGATGTCCCTTTTTTTTCCACCGAGCTTTTTTCTCTCTTTTCGTTAATAAAATTCATAGCGTTTCGCGATCCTTTCTCGCGTACGTGAAAAACTTTTTCATATTATGTAATAACCGTATACGCTGCGAACACTCTCTCGAGGATATTCCATCAGCCGAATGCCCATACCCACTCTGAACTACACGAAACATGCTCAAATCGAGCGGAAATTCGTCCGAGACGATATGTAGCCTACTTGCTGTACCGGATCGTCTGATGAGAGTACACCTATTGAACACAATACGGGTGGATCTTTATAAAGTTCATAATAATTCATGTACCACATAAAGAAAGGTTTGCGTGCATTTAAACTTGATACGCGCGACGATACATGAGACCGGAATAAGGGCTCGAAAAGTACACGTACGTCGACCTACGTACAAAGCATCCGCGGATATTTCAGTAAAGTAAATTTATACTATTTGGAAGGTTAGAAAAAAGCCATCAGCTCCCTCGTATGTGCTTATTTCTCTTCAACAACTTGCTAACTACGTCGATGCACGAAAAACATTATTTTCGTAAGGAAGACGGCAAGAGGAGCACACTCCAAGTCACCCCTGCTCGGGATATTCAGACTGGCGAGGGATTCGCGTACATTGTTATCAGCAAGTTTTAAATTTTCGTCGATTTTTTCTACCAAAATACTGCATTGTTATTCAAACACTGAGGCGAATCGTCCGCCACGATGAAAGATTTAAGGTTTACGTGTAAATAAAACCTCTCGTCGGTTGTAAATATTACGATTACGGTGACATTTATTGACGAGAAAGCTGCAAATTTGTAAAAAGCCGAATACGTATTTGTTAGCACAGCGTGATAAAAACGATATAAAAATTTACATTGTTGGAAAAAAAAAAAGGTCGAAATACGTAACCTGTGGAACTATTAAATTGGAGACCGTTATTTCTTTATTTCGTTAGGTCGTACCTGGCTATATACTTTTTCATCCCTTTCTTTTCTTTTTTTTTTCACAGTGGTCGTATAGTTTTGAAATGTGTTCCACGATGTGATCTTTTTAAATATAAAAAAAATCGTATTTCGATGAATTGGTACTTTTTTTGCGGAATTTCTCAAGAATGGGATACAAAGTTGCCTATTTTGGCGATACTCGAGATGCGCGAAAGTGGATCGAAATTCGATAATTTTCCACCAGGGATTTCATCTCGACTCGATAATTTAGAAAATTTTCAACCAAAATATAGAAATTTTGAGAAAGTTTTTAAATAAAATGAGCTTAGGGTAGATATTTTAGGCACGTCAAAGGTGATTTTTCATTTTTACCGATTTTTTCTATCGCGAACGTGAAAAATGCTATACTTCGTTGTCTTGAAAAAATTGGGAATTTTATTCGGAAATATTTCAAATTATATAAGATTAGTTTGTAAGTATTTTTTGACCCGTGGAGTTCATCGTGGGTGGGGTTTTTTCTTCAACTCGCATTTTTAAGGGAAGAATTCGTAAAATCGCAAAATCGAAATGAAAAATTGTTTGAAAACCCTGAAAAAAGTAAAAATATCAAGTTTTTTGACCGAGAAGAAAAAAACGTCAACATTATCTCATACAACTAAATATGTTTTTTGGTTTCTGATTTTAAAAATGGTTCAAAAAAGTATTAAAAAATTGATTCGAAACAAAAATAAATCGAAAGCACATCATAAAATAACCCATATTCAAAACTTCAAATGCTGAAGGTGACCTTACTTGCCCTATTTTCGACCTTCTAAATCGATTGGAAGTGGTTATGAGACTTTTGGACCCACCAGGAAATTTTGGAATTTCCCAATATTGGAGGAAAGTCCATAAAAATAGTTTATATGAACTTTAGCACATATATAATCGAGTATCACTCATAGTGGCGACCTATTTGATCGATTAAAGAGCAATTTTTCAAAATCCTCAACTGTCAGTTCATAATCACCAATATGGGTAACTCGCAATGATCGGTGCTAAAGTTCATACAGACCATTTTTATGCGCTTTTTTCTTGTGCTAGCAAATTCCAAAATTTATTGGAGGTTCTGAAACGTCTCATAACCACTTCCAATCGATTTGGGAGGTCAAAAATAGGGTACAAGTATATCAAATTTCAGATTTTTTCGTTGATTAGATCTTTTTTTTCAGAACGATGCGATGGGGTATAATTTTGAAATTTTATAAATTCACCAAAATTCGAGAAATGAATTTTTTCACCTGATATTTTGCATATACTTATGGGGTTCTTTTCTTTTATGATGTACTTTTCATTTATTTCTGTTTTAGCTCAAAATTTCACTTCCAGTTTAGATACCTCCCTCGTAAGAATGATTTCCCATTTAGGCTTTTCAAAAAAAAAGAATATTAAATTGATTAAAATGTGAAATAGGTTGATTCAAAATTATAAAATTTCCAAATTTTTGAATTGATAAAAAGGCATTGACCAGAGATCGGAAGCCAAAAGATAAAGCTACGGCTTTTGGCTTTTAGCTGGTGATAAAAATTATAAAGCTGCAGCTTTTGGCTTTTGAAATTATACGGCTGTTAAAGCTAGCTTTCGGCTGGCAAAAAAATGCAAAAATACGAATTTTTCGACTTTTAACTTTCGGCTTTTGGCTTTTATCACTTCAAATTTCAATGTAAGTTTATTTGCGTTAATGGAAAATTTTCAAAACTTATTTTGTTCTGAAGACTCTAGCTCCCGTCCATGATGTCCTGGGAAAAAATGGTAAATAGAAAAATTGTTTGTTTTTGAATTCTCTACAATTCTTGTTTCAATTTTTTTTTCATAAGGGCGTAATTTCGAAAGTTATAGCTGAAAAACCAAAATTTGAACCACCTCACCCTTCAACAAGGGGACAAAATATTCTCCGATTTTAAGGAAAGTTAGGTATGTTGAAATACATCCGCTACAAAGCTTATATACGAACTTTTCCGTTTCCGGGAATTTTTTTGGGTCAAAACCGAAAATGACTGTACTATAGTTGGGGTGAAAAATTAAAAAATATGTATCACTAGAAAAATTAATGTTTTTTGGATTTCATTTCAAAGAAATTGAATGTAATTGACGATTTTATTTTTATTTATAATTTCTGGCATGAAGCAAATCGAATCTTACCCAGTTCAATATCAATCATCATTGATTTTTAATTTTTGAAAAAAGCTGTTAAAAAGCCGAAAAAATAAAGCTTTCAGCTGGCTTTTGGCTTCTGAATTATAAAGCCGAGCTAGCTTTCAGCTTTTCAAAAGCCTCAAAAATGAACGGTTTTCGGCTTTCAGCTGGCTTCCAGTCCCTGACATTGAGACAAAGTTATGAAAAAAAAACACAACCGTAATATAAAAATACGGTATACTTTTTCGAACACATTGTACTCAACTCCAGACACCAAAGAATGAAAACCCCTCACTTGTTAAATATACCCCTCTAACACAACTTTCGAACCCATTTCTCGCTTCTGTATCTGCCGAGGAGGAAAAAACGTACCATACGTATTTTAATTCTACAAGTTTTTTCGAAAAACACGAGAAAATAAGGAAAATACGCGCGAAGTAATCTTTTTGAAAATTTTACCATCGCTACCACAGGTAGGTATACTTACAATATGTATAAGTCTATGGATAAAAATTTCAAATATTTTTTTGTTACATTTATGGCGAAAAAGTTGTCAAAATACTCGCATGCGAATACACCGACTGCGGTATACGATCCATCTACGTAATAAATTTCCATTATTTAAACGTTTTTCTCGTACTATAAATGTAATGGCGAGTAAATTAATGTCTGGCCTACGCGGCGCTGCGAAACACGCCACGTAAAACCCATGTTGTTTGCAGAAAGAAAAATTACTCGTACTTGCGTTAGATCAAAATCTGGCGATAGCCCATTCATATAAAACACCGTATAAGATCGTTCTTATTATATATGGTATCGAAATTTCGAAAAGGAAACAAACCGTAGCCACGTATCTTAATTATTATCAGGAGGTGTAAAAGGTAAGTACAAGTTAAACATAAGTTTGGCTGCGGAATTAATACTTGGAGTAAGTACGAAAAGGTCGAATAAGTTGCACTTTGACAACATATTGGAAAATAAGAATACAGACCGGACCAGATGGGCGAATATGAGAGACCTATGAATAAGAGAACATTTGGATTTTGTGAGGTGAGCAAGGGCGAATCTACCAGTACACATACTCCCTCAAAGTAAATTCTATAGGCTTTTAAGAACATCTCCGATGCGCGTTCAACTCGCGAGTGAATTTTCGACATTACACAGACACACGTTTTCGCCCTTGGGATTGGCAAATATCGAGGATATAAATTCAATTTGAAAGACTACCCCAAGCAAATGAATACTTATCCTATCGACGGGCTTTGCGTTACCCTTAAAATCGCAGATTTTCAAAATGGCCGTCGTCGACTTCCCAAAGCACTCGATTACTCCCCCGGCGAACGTATTAGGTTATGAAAGAAGTTAAATTAAAGGGGCTGAAAATTTCTGTCTCGCTGAGTAATAAATACGACGTTTACGTTTGAAAAACGCTGAAAAAGCTTTACGTTTTCGAGCGCGTCAAATATCAGTCGGTTTTATTTTTCGACATTAATATATTCCACGCTTGGCAGACGCCATTTTACCGCAGCTTCCTGGCCTCTTAATACCCAAGTTTCGAGCACTTTTTCGGTAATGAGAAACTCGCCATGTATAATGTAATCATTTGTACGTATTTTAAAATCTCGCTGAGTGGCGTGGTGCGTGGTGTTACCCAAGTGGGCAGCTGTTACAAAATGTAAATAGAAATTTGGATATTAAATCAACTATGATATTATCATATCGTCGGATCACCAGGATCAATTAAATAGGGGTGTAGATACCATATGTGATATTATTAGAAGTAAATGTGTGAATTTTTAGTCTATTGACACCTCTGACCGGTTTTGAATGCATTTTGACAAGTAACTAGAACGATTAGACTTTATGAACATTTTCACATTTCAAACAGTCTTTAACAAATCATTTTAAGCCAGAATAAGCTTTTGACATAAAGGGTATAGCCGGATAAGGGGTGGTTTTGGCCCCAGGCCCGATTTTTGATCTAATGCCCCCAGATTGTGTACCTTGATGAAAAAAAATTCTGGAAAAAATTTTGGCCCCCCAACCCCCTCCCTTTCGGAGCTATGGCCATTTTATTGCATCATTTTCAATAATTTTTAATTCCGATGGAAGTGAATGAAATTTTCTGTTCTTTGGCACAAAGTTACATCTCGTAGAGGTCTATTCGCGATAATTTTTTCATTAATTTTGGTGCACTCCTTCATGAGGTTTTGGCTATTTGAAATTTTCAACTGTAAAAAAAGACCTAACAGCGAAGTTCGACTAATTTTTGAAAATATCCAAAAACGTGTTTTTTGACGTAAATTCACGTCACGTATTCAGTTTTGGCGATTGAGGTGGCGCAAGGGCCAAAAATTGCGAAAAACCGTAAAAAATGTTGTTTTTTTGGCAGGTTTTTTGAAATTTTGGTCTTTCTTCCAAAGAAACGACCAAAACCCCTTCTACAAAATGTAACATTGTGCCAAAGAACAGAAAATTTCCTTCACTTCCGTTGAAATTGAAAATTCTTGGAAAATAAAATAGATTTTATGCATTTTCAGTCATTAATAAAGTTGATTTCTTGCAAAAAAAAATAGGTATAATGTATCAAAATGTACAAATCATCCCTATAGCAATTCATAAATATGTACATTTCAGCAGTATTATCTGTGCTTAAGAAAACGAATTTTTGAACGAAAATGGATATATGATTTTTCCAACACCTACACCACAAATTCACAAGCCATTGTAACATGTAGTTCACCAAGTTAAATGAAATCTACTCTACCTCCGATTTTTATCCCCCCCTCCCCGCAAAAAAGGTGTCCTTTGATATGAAAAAATTTTACCTTTACTCCCTCATTTGAAATTATGGCCATTTTACTGCATTATTTTCAAAAAAAACTTATTTCAACGGAAACATGTAATTAATGGAAGTGGAATTATAATTTTTTCATCAACTTTGGTGAGCTCTTTCGCGTTTTTACGAAAAAATGCCATATAAGCGAGCAACCACTACCCTAGAAAATTTTCTGAAAAATTATTTTTTGGGGTATGATTTATCAGCCCGACAGAAAAGGCTGAATTAACGACAAAAAATAGGAGGTTCGAAGGACAGAAAATAAACTTGAACGGATGTAAGAAAAGCACGACTAAAATATATATTGCACAGTGAATCAATATATTCAAAGACAGATAAAACATCGCACGTCACATGGATTCACGACAAAAGAATATTTTTGAACGGCATAAGAAATTTTTAAACAACAAAACTATAAAAATATCATTACAAAATTGGAATACATTGATTAATAAGATGAAGTACCTATTATTAGAAAACGTAATAATTTATCATTGTCGTAATAAAGCCTATTTTGTTTTTCTGCATAGCAGTCAAGATTTCTTTATACTTTCGAATACCATCTTCATTGATTTTAAAAGGAGGGGGTAAAAAGAAGCCTTCATTCACACTAATTTTTGAAAGAAATCGAATTTTTGACAAATACAAAGTGATTGAAAAAATAATTATCGAATTTCGAACCGATTTATAATTTGATTTCTTCACTTGAACAAGAAAGAAAAATAATTTCCTTATCATTTAATTTTAAAAATAACGCAATATTCGTGTTCAGCGACCTCAATTTATATGAAATCGATATGCATAATGTAAAAATTGCTTGATTATGAGAAGGGGGAAGGGGGTGCCCCAAAGTCATGTCCCCGCATTCGTATGACAGATATGGACTTGGTGATGGTTTAGAAAATTTTTGCTCACTATTGATGTTGATCATATCAAGTTTTCTCTCTTTTTTACCGTAAAAAATCAATTTTCCTGGAGTAGGCTTTCATAAGGGGGTAGGAGTAGGGGTTGTTTTGGGAGGGTGGAAATCAGAAATTAGCAATTGGACGCTGGAAAAAATTATTTTCCCCACAAATCACCAAAATCGGTGCATTTTAACCATTACATTGAACATAAGTGCGATATTTCTATAAACCCCCTAAACCTAGCAACTTTGAATGGTCATAGGTCCGGCCCCCTTTACCCGACAAAAATTTAAAAAAAGCGTTTTGTAGGTATTTTGGTGTAGATTAAAAAGTCACTGAGATAATTTTACCCCAAAATTTAAATCTGGGGAAGCAGGCATCATAGTGAAATTTGGTGGGAAAAAAGTAACTTTAGTAACCCAATTTGGGAAAAAAAGTAACCAAAAACTCAATTTTTAATGGTAAAATTTGTAAAAAAAAAAAAAAAAAAAAAAACATGAATGTACTTAATGCAATTATTATAACTTATAAGCGCTCCCAGAAATTATGTAAGGGAGGGGCTGAGAATTGGAGAAAAATGGGGCGAGGGGGGGGGTAAAAATTCGTAACAAACTTCAAAATCTATTTTTACAGTAGTGCTCGTAAAGTCAGGTTAATTTCAGTGGACAGATGAAAAAATGTAATAAGTTACAGATAAAAGCGAAGAAAAACTGAAAAATTGCAAGAATTCTCTAAATCTGAATCAGTGAGATGAATATAAATGAAAATCAGTGATTCGCATTGATCGTTTAGTCAAAATTACTGATTTTTTTCTGGTTAATTGAAAACCGACTAAGAAATCAACGACTTTTGACTGCAATATCAATGAAAATTATTTTATTGGTTCAAAAAGGCAGAGTTTTTATAAAACTTGATTGATGTAGATTTAGAAAGTTATATTCTAATGTACCTAAGAAATAAGAAAAATTATTTTTAAAGAGTAATAAAATGCACTTCTCTGAACACTTTTGAGGTAAAATTTCATTTTTTTATTGAGCTTGGATTGAATCTGCTCGACTCCAGGACTTAATCAGACATTATGCAAGGGCGGGGAAGAATTTGAAAAAAATGAGGGTGTGTCAAAATTCAGTAAAAAAAAAGTGAGTATCTAGCCTACCTACCTTGTAAATTTATATGAAAATCAGTGATTTTTCATTGAAATATTAATCAAAATTACTGATTTTTATTTGACAAATTGGAAATTGATTGGAGTTTTGACTAAAATATGGGTGAAAATCTCTAGTTTTTGATGAAAATTATTTCACTATACTTAACCAAGAGAATGAAAATACACCAATTTTGACTGATTCAAATTTAGGAAATGATAGTGTATTCAAGAAACAGAGGTATCAATGTACTGCCCGAGCGGAGCGAGGGCAAAATTTTTTGAAACAAAAAAGTCTCCAAAACTCGACTAATTCGAAACTAATCTGACACTTTATGCTTGAAAAAATCAATTGTTAGAGAAAAATTGTGAAAAAAAGGTAAATTTTTTGAGAAATTTTGGAAAAAAGTAACTTTTAGAGGTAAAAAGTAACCAAAGTAACTTTTGAAGTGGAAATAGTAACCAAAAGTAACTTGTCTCGAAAAAAGTAACCAAGTTACTAAAAAGTAACCACGCTATGATGCCTGGGGGAAGGGGAAGCAAAAAACCCATTTTGGGGCTTTGATCCACCGTAGGGGAGAAAGCATAAAGTCTGGTGTAGCCGGGTCTTCATATGTTGTTCAGGGTGTGGTCCTAGACCATTTCCAGCAAAAAAACCTTTAGTTGTATTTTTGCCCAGGTTTACCTCATTTTAGACCTATATCGACTGTACAATGAATTCATGAAAATTCGAGCTTTTGCCCTATTACCGTTCAATAATTCAAATTTATCGTTGAAAACATCATTAATGTCGTTGAGGGAGTTGTCGTGATTTATAAACAACAACAGTCGTGGTAAAAACCTATTTTAATCGTTACAAAATTAACCGTTCTAACCGCATAATTTGTCGTTTTCACCACTGTTAATTGTCGTAACACTTGCCTGTCGTTCAAACCTCCTTTTTTGTCGTTCAAATATATATTTCCCTATTTTTTGGTAGATTCATTTTTGGTTTTGCCGTTGTTTTTTTTGGAAGAAAGCCCGAAAATCACAAAAACCCTTCAGAAATATTGTTATTTTGGCTGATTTTTCAAATCTTGAGCATTTTATACGCAGAGAAATGGCCAAATGAAAAAACTAACATCGGATTCGTGTTAAGCAGGTCAAAATACCCCGATAAACACCCTTTTCGGGATCATTTTACTTTAAATGTCGAAATTCACTTTTTTCACTGATTTTTCAAGACAATAAAACTAAATTTCGAGATTTAAAGTAAAATGATCGCAAAAAGGGTGTTTATCGGGGTATTTTGACCTGCTGAACACGAATACGGGATTAGTTTTTTAATTTTCTCATTTCTTTCCGTATAAAATGCTCAAAATTTCAAAAAACCTGCCAAAAAAACAACATTTTTTACGGTTTTTTGCAATTTTTGGCCCTTGCGCCACCTCAATTGCCAAAACTGAATACGTGACGTGAATCTACGTCAAAAAACACGCTTTTAGGATATTTTCAAAAATTAGTCGAACTTCGCTGTTAGGTCTTTTTTTACAGTTGAAAATTTCAAATAGCCAAAACCTCATGAAGGAGGGCACCAAAATTAATGAAAAAATTATCGCGAATAAACCTCTACGAGATGTAACTTTGTGCCAAAGAACAGAAAATTTTATTCACTTCCATCGGAATTAAAAATTATTGAAAATGATGCAATAAAATGGCCATAGCTCCGAAAGGGAGGGGGTTGGGGGCCAAAATTTTTTCCAGAATTTTTTTTCATCAAGGTACACAATCTGGGGGCATTAGATCAAAAATCGGGCCTGGGGCCAAAACCACCCCTTATCCGGCTATACCCTTTCTCAATTTTGATGTGTTTTTGTCCTTTCTTAGGTGCAAACTTTGGCATAATTCAGTACAATCATCTGACATGTTACTCGCATGCTTGTGACATTTTTTGAACTATTATATTTTCAAGACGAAAATTCATTTTAAATTCATCTCAGCCTCAAAAACTCGGAAAACCGGAGATGTTTTTTGAGATAAAAATTCATTCAATATTCATCCCAGCCTAAAAAAACTCGAAAAACCAGGGGATGGTTTCTGCGATGAAAATTTATCCCAATTTCATCGCAGTCACAAAATGCACAGAAAAATCGTGGGATGGTTTTTTAGAATGAAAATTCATTCAAATAATCATCCCAGTCTCAAAAACTCGGGAAAATGCGGGATGGTTTCTGCGATTAAAATCCATCCCAAATTCATAGCAGCCACAAATGCTCGGAAAAGTCGTGGGATGTTTTTTTTTGAGATGGAAATTCATGCAAAAATTCATCCCAGGGTCAAAAACTCGGAAAAACACGGGATGGTTTCTGCGATGAAAATTCATCCCAATTTCATTGTAGCCACAAATTCGCGGAAAAATCGTAGGATGATTTTTTTGGGGATGAATATTCATTCCAATAATTATTTCAGCCTCAAAAACTCGGAAAATACGGATGGTTTCTGCGATGAAAATTTATCCCATTTTCTTCGCAGCCACAAATGAACAGAAAAATCGTGGGATGAATTTTTTGAGCGAAAAATACATTCCAGTAATCATATGTACTTATCCGCCTCAAAAACTCGGGATGATTTCTGCGATGAAAATTTATCCCAATTTCAACGCAGCCAGAAATGCTCGGGAAAATCGTAAAATGGTTTTTTTGAGATGAAAATTCATGAAAAAATTCATCCCAGCCTCAAAATCTTGGAAAAATCTTGGGATGATTTTTTTGAAATGAAAATTCATTCCAATAATCAGTTCTGTGTCAAAAACTCGGAAAAACGCGGGATTTATTTCTGCGATGAAAATTCATCCCATATTCATCACAGCCACAAATGCTCGAAAAAATCGTAACATGGTTTATTAGAAATTAAAATTCATAAAAAAATTCATCGTAGCCCCAAAAACTCCAAAAAAACGGGATTTTTGCTTGGATGAAAATTCATCTCATTTTCATCGCAGTCACAAAATGCACAGAAAAATCGTGGGATGAAAATTCATTCCAATAATCATTTCTGATTCAAAAACGCAGGATGATTTCTGCGATGAAAATTCATCCCAAATTAATCGCAGCCACATATGCTCGAAAAAATCTATGGATGATTTTTTTGGGATGAAAATTCATGAAAAAATTCATCCCAGACTCAGATGAAAATTCATTCCGAATTCATCGCATCCACAAAATGCACAAAAAAATCGTGGGATGATTTTTTGGGACGAAAATTCATTCAAATGCTTAGTCATCCCATAACCAAAAATTCGGAATAACGTAGAATGGTTTCTGAGATGAAAATTCATCCCAATTTCATCGCAGTAACAAATGCTCGGAAAAGTCGCGGGATGGTTTTTTGGGATAAAAATTCATGCAAAAACTCGAAAAAAGCGCGGGATTAATTCTGCGATGAAAATTCACCTCAATTTCATCGCAGCCACAAATGCCTGAAAAAAATCGCGGGATTTTTTTTTGGGACGAAAATTCATTAAAATATTCATCCGTGCCTAAAAAACTAGGAAAACACAGAATAGTTTCTGCGATGAAAATTCATCCCAATACAAATGCTCGAAAAAATCGTGGGATGGTTATTTTTTACGGGGAATAGGAGTCGACTCCGGAGTCGAGCCGGAGTCAGGGGGAGTCAGGGAGTCAAGGTCAAAGATTCGCTCCGGAGTCAGGAGTTAAGGTAACAGGTTGACTTCGGAGTCAAGCAAGAGTCAGGAGTCAACTTTCCTCCTTGACTTGACTTCGGGAGTTAGGTGGAGTCAGAAGTCAACTTTATGGCTGATTTCTATTCTCTGCTCCAAAAGTGGAGTCAAACTGACTCCAAATTGACTCCGACTTGACTCCGGAGTCAAGGGTCGAGGTCTAAAATCGACTCCAGAGTCAAGGTGGAGTCAGGAGTCG